>RSEF01000004.1:1134909-1300101 GCA_003993805.1 Himantopus leucocephalus
CTGTCCCCAGCTTGGTTGCCCTCCTTTGGACATGTTCAAGCACTTTCACATCCTGAAATGGTGGGGTCCAGCGCAGTGCTCCAGGTGGGGCCACACTAAGGCTGAATACAGTGGGATAATCACCTTTTGACCGAGTGGTTATGCTGTGTCTGATGCCCCCCCAGGATGTGGTTTGCCCTCTTGGTGCCAGGGGACGGTGCTGGCTCCTATTGAGCCTGCTGCCAATCAGCACCCACAGATCCATTCCTGCAGGGCTGCTCTCCAGCCACCCCTCTCCCCATTTAGACTTGTGCCCAGTGTTGCTCCATCCCAGGTGCAGAATCCAGCGTTTGTTCTTGTTAAATTTCATGTGGTTGATGATTGCCTAATGCTCTAATCTATGTAGATTCCTCTGCAAGGCCTCATGTTCCTCAAGAGAGCCAACAGCACCTCCCCATTATGGTATCATCAGCAAATTTGCTAATGGTGCATTTAACTTGTGCATCCAGATCACTGATAAATATATTGAACAGCACTGGCCCTAGGATTGAGCCCTGAGGAACGCTGCTGGTGACTGGTTGCCAGCCAGATGTGACCCTGTTCACTGCAGCCTTTTGAGCCCTGCCGTCCAGTTGGTTTTTCACCCAGTGTGCTGTGAACCTGCTCATCCCACAGTTGGACAGCTGGTCCAGAAGGATGCTGTGAGTGACAGTATCAAAAGCTTTACTAAAATCCAGGAAAACTACATCCATTGCCTTCCCTTTATCCACTGTGTGACCTTATCATGCAAGGATATCAAATTAGTTAGGACTTTTCCTTTTGTGAACCCATGTTGACTGTGCCTGATGACTGCATTGTCCTTTAAATGCCTTTCAATCGCACCCAAGTACTTGGTTAATCTAGTTAACGTCTGACCACTCAAACAGATCTTCTAGTAACTATATGTCAAGAAAGCAAAATTGCCTGAAGAGTTGGATGGGTTGAAAGAGACTTGCTTGTATTGTAGCTTATGGTGCATCTGAGACAATAGAATACTGGGTGTCTACACAATAACAACGTGCAAAATGGTGACATGGTTTGGTTTGGGGTGTGTGGTTTGTGTGTGTGTGGGGGGGGTTTGTCTTGTTTTCATTTTTTTAAAAAAAGTGCTTTAGGGATGATACTAGATTATATTACTCATTTTATTCATCATTTATCCACGAAGTTTTGTTTGACAGCATTCATTAATGGAACCACTGCACAGCATGCATAAGAAAGGTGTTGCTTTTCTAGTTTATGGTTTGTAACTACTGTATGTGATGTGCCAAATGTTAAGATAACTCTGCATTCTGTGAGACGAGATTAAAAGCTTAAGTATCAATAACTATTTTGCCAACATCTGGTTATTTCATTTGTCCCTACATATATCTATGTATTAAGCAAACTTAAAATCACTTTTGAAAAAGTGGACTTGTTCACTTCACTTGTTGGGTAGATAATGAGAACTTTAGCTGAGATGTATTGAATCCAGTGCGTGGCTGTATTCAGCACTCTGTGGTTACAGTTATCCTCAGTGAAAAATGAGGATCTGAGCTTACCTCAAGCTGAGAAATCTTTCTTCTGTTTCTCAAAACGTGCTGTGTGAGCTACTGGATTTTTGTTGCAGTATCTGTATTTTTCACCAAGGAGCACTCAACACGTGAACTTGTTTGCATTGGTGAAATACAGGAAACAGAGAGCAGTAAAATGATTATTTTCTAGGCGCTATCCACAGTCTCCTAGAGAACCAGAAGCTGCTGTAGAATGAACTGTTACGCATGACTGCTCACTTTGTGAGCTGCCTCAAAACCTGTAAGGTTACTAGTAGCTTGAATAATGGGGTCAGAGAAGGCTAGTAATACCTGAAAGCTCCGAGTCCATGGTTCGGAAGGTGGTGGGCTTTGAGGGTGTTCTTATTCAGCACCATAAAACACTTTATCACTAAACCAAGAAAATACTTGAATAAGCAATGTGTCTTAGTCCTGCAGCTCTGTTGTGCTGCCTTTGTTATGGGAGCTGGACTGTAACTTATTCTTTCCTGGAATACTGAGGTGACACACTTTTGTTGTCCTGTGCTCCACAAAGCAAGCAAGGAACCTCTGTTACCTGAATTTGATGTTCAAAAAAAATTCAAAAGCGTTTACTGCCTGCTAACGTAATCTCTTTTTTTTTTTTTTTTGACTTAAAACACTAAACTGCACCTCAGACTGATGGTATTCTGACCCAGCCACAACAAACTGGGAAGCAGTAAGTTTTAGCAGAAGGTTCCTGAAGACTCAGAATTTTCTTACTCTTCTTTTAATGACTTGCTCCTGCAAGGGTTTTAGCCTACGTAAAATCTATAGACACTACTGCCTTCTGCACTGATGGGCACAATGTATACCTAGGGTGTTGTGGTGACAGCCGTGCATGCGGGAGCGAGTTGAAGCTCAAAAAACCCTTAAGTTGTTTGGGGTTTTTTTTTTTGCTTTATCTTGCTCTGTGGTTTGTTAGTAACATCTCAAGTTGAAGGCTGACTGCAAGCTGCAATGCAACGTGTTATGCGCAGTTTGAATACACCTTTGCACACCCAACAGGGTAGAGATTTTTCAGATTAGGATACGTATCAGCATCTTCAGCTGTAAGAACATATCACTGTAGTGTCTGTCTTGAACCTTTCTATCAAAAGGTAGAGCAAATAGAAGGACTAAGTAACTTCCAAATCGCTGGAAGATCAGAGCAGTCAACTGAAGATGAGATGTCCTGAGCAATACTTGCTTCGGCATCATACACAGGAAATACAACGCTATCTTTGTGCTTGTTCTGACAAATGCTAAATAATCAAGTAGAAATCAGAGAGAAGGCTGTCCTGCTTCTCCTTTGCTGCCTCAGTTCTGACAAATTTAATATACGGGCTTTGTGGCTTGCTCTGTACTTGGTTCTCTTCTGCTGCTAAGCAGCAAATCTGGCTTCATCAGAGGAAGTGACCAGCTGCTTCTCCCATGGCTAAGCTTTGAAAGTGTCTTTCGTTCCTACTGCAAAAAAAGCTGGTTGGTGGGTGTCTCTTCTTTTTATATAGAACCCCTCAAATTCCTGTAAGGTATTTCAAATTTAAGATTCGCTGCATCATAGCTTGCTTCTCAGTAAGCTGGTTCCCTCAGTTTGGAGGAGGGGTGCATGTTATGTGACTCTTTCCTTTTTATCTTAGGACCGTGCTGCATTACTCTGTCCTTTCAGGTTTTTCCTTATCTCTTTGCAAATGCCTATGTGCAAATGCTTTGGTGTCATAAAAGTTTGGCATGGAGGACTTTCCAGTGAAATGCTTTTACAATGTTCTAATGACAGCTCTGATTTGGCAGTGTTTGGAAGGATTTGAAAATAATTTGGATCCAAGGGGATTCAGACAGTCTTGTAAACCAAGGGATTTCATTGATCTGCTATTCCCTTAGAGAAAGATGGGTTATTAGATGCATTAATGTGGATCTATCTGTTTTCATAACAAGCCTGAGCAAGAGTAGTTAGCCGCTCTTACTGTTCCTAGTGTTCTGGAGATGTGCAGTTGGGGCTGAGGTATCTGCATGCAGGAACGTTGAAGGAGCCCCAGGCTTTGATCAAAGTTGAATTAATGCCTGCAAATCCTATGCTACTGTTCCTTAGCATGTGGAAAAAACCTGAAAACATGACAAACAGCAGCCCTACACAGCAGGTCTGAATAAGAGTTAAGTTCTCAAGTTGACTTATGAATGCTCCCTGCAGAAGGTTGCTTTGCAGACTCCCTGCATCTGCTTAGTCTAGTAAGTTTTACTGTTTGCTTTCGTTTAGTCATATTTGCATGTATGTTGACTTACACAGGAGACATACTCGGCATCTGGCTATTTCTCTTCCTACTACTCAGTTGTGTTTCTCAGTTTTGACCTCCAGCTTCAGGAAGACCACTAACAGTTTGGCTTATCTGTATGTTTGACTGCATAAAGATGGTACCTACATCTCGGTTTGTAGAGGAGGTTTAAAGGACCTAAATATTGAAACTGCAAGTCATGTAAGGGAATTGCTCCTGCCCACTTGATACAAGAAGTCAGTTTTTGCCATGAGCTTTGTAACTGTTCAAGCTAATGCAGGGTAGCTCTCCAACAGCCTCCGTGGTCTTACAGAATTGTTGAAAAAGTGAAGCTGAGAGAGAAGTCATCTGGTCCAACCCCACGCTCAGAGCAAGGCCAGTTTCAAAGTTGGATCATTTTCTAAGTTCGATTGGATTATTCAGGGTCTTGTTTTTGTTACAGTGAAACAATAGTTCTTGACAAAGATAACTTAGAAAGTACTGGAACTTGTGAAGTACTGTGTAGGTGCCTGGAAGTTCTCAACCTCATCCTCTGGAGTGCATAGGCATGGAGAAAGTAAAAGAGCTCGTCAAGTATAATAATTAAAAACTATCAAAAGCAAACCCTTTATTTAAGGAACACTTAATATAAGCCCAGTTACTTGTGAGTACAGCGATCTTATCTGTTGTGTTTGCTGGTACAGTTGATCTATGCAGGGTGTCTCTGGTTATGCCCGGGCAGTATTCTCAAAACACTTTCCCACACGAAGCTAGCATAGGCCAGAAGATGATGTTCAGCTGCGAGAGCCCTGAGGCAGTATGTTACTGATGCATTTGATAGCAATGCTTACAGCACTGTTTCAGAACATGCAGCCCTGTAGCAAACTGGGAATAGCTTGACTGTAGCAGTCACTGGAAGTCTAAGACTTTATTCTTTTCTTTAAATTGTGACTGTCTCTCTGTAAAACTGTAGAGACGGTTACAGTCTAACTCAAGTCCACGAGATATGAATTATGTTCAGGTAGCGGTAACTTTTTTTTTTTAAATAGGCTTTGTGAAAACACCCTGAAAAATTAAAGAAGAAATACTCTAAAGTGGAAGAGGTAATTAAGTGTTTTCTTACATTAAAAAAAAAAACCTGTTTTGCTTTCTTCAGTTTAGTCAGGCCTTCTGTGGAAGGCTATGTGATGCAGAATGTAACTTATTTTTGCATCGGAAATGGTCTAAGTGATACCCTCTACTACGGCTGGGTTTTGACTGCTTTGTCTCATGGTATCTGCCTGGTCTATAGAATGTTCCACTGTCATCTACCCTTAATAATGTGCATTGTAAGGGTGGTGTGTGATGGACCTGTATTTAAAAGAAAGGCGTGTTAATAGACATGTTACTTGGCCACTGGGATTCCTGGGCATTTGACAACATCTTCATGCATGCATCTAGGTCTCAAGTGACAACTGAAGTTTATCAGGCATTCTTTTCAAATAGCCCAATTTCAAACAATGTATTTCAAGAGGTGTATGAATGTGAACTCGAGAGTGTGCATTTAATTGCAGCCTTTAATGGACTAGATCAATGTGGTTACACGTTTGAGAGTTTGATGATTTGCTGCCACTGTGAATTTGTGCTCCCATCTGTGTGTTCCTGCCTTGCGCTGCCTTGTTTAGTCCAGCTCAATGGTGCATCAGTTCTGTTCTGTTGGCTCAGCCGAAAACTGGATTAACGGCATGTGCACGTGTGGCTTGACGAGGGATAAGTCTCACCAAGGGGTTGTGTATCAGAGCTACTGCAAAGGATAAAGCAGGAGTTCTGGGGAGTGAGGAATAAGAAGTGGTTCAATAGCTTGGCCCATCTTCTCCAACTGTACCCAAAAAACCATCTTACCCTTCTCTGTTCTTGTACTCTGTGCCAGGACCGGTGCCCCTGTGTAACTGCAGTGAATGGGAGCAATGAAATGGTTCTGCTGGAAAAAATAACAGATGAGTTATTCTCAGCCTGATTCATTCTTTGGTCCTGCTTGTGGCGTAGTCATGGAGCGTTAATATGAACCCAGAGGAGGCAGCAGTGCAGTGGGAGGGTGCAGGCCGTTGGGGATGGTTTGCGGTGGTGGTGGGACCGCACCCTGGGTGAGCTGGCACCGCTCTGTGCCGCTCCCCGGGCAGCTGTGTTGGGCACGGGGTGCTGTGTACCCTGGTGGTGTAGCTGCTCTCCTCTATATTAGGAAAGCTCGAGTGCTTGAACTAGATGGAGCTTAAAATAACAAAAGGTACTTCAGCAGTCACAAGCTGGTCTCTTATAAACTATGTATGGTCCCAACAGAGCTGTTTAAAACCTAAAATAGGTTGGTGGCGAGGAAAGCAAAAGTGGGTGGGGAAACTGAATATTAAAAAGAAATGTAGAACTGAGCCATTTCGGGGAAATCCTGCGTTTTGGGGAACCGTGACCTAAATAGATATGAAAAGGCAGCCAGCCTAAATGAGACCCTTCCGAAAGGAAGTTGCAGGATTTGTGTAGTGCACTGGAAATGATAAAACTGAAAAATCACAGGATGATGAAACAGCTGTACCTCACACTTGACTCTGCCTGCAGTTAAATTTGGAGGGATGGCTCATAGTCTGGGCAGTCGGATCCCACAGTAAGGCTGTGTTCTAGCTCCTAGAAGTCTGGCTATTGTTCAGACATTCAGTGAGCGCTGTGAGCTGGCCAAGAGCTCGATGTACCACACCCAGGGAGGGCAGGGAATGGCTGAAACAGGCAGCCCTGTGTTCAGCTGCCCCTCTTGTTGCCCAAATGCTGGGTGTCTCTTAGTCAGAGAAGAACAGAGAAACACGTGAAACAGATAAGCATGCTTCTGACTTGTTCATCCACACATGAGAATCCTTTGGAAGGAAGGGCTCAGTCACAGCAGTTATCTTCACACTGTGGAAGTCTCTTCAATGATAAGCAGAGTGGCTGAGCATAGCTTTTTTTTTTATTTGCCCTCAATTCCAAGTTACCTCTAAGACAATTCTTAACCGCAGGTGAACATAGAGACCTTTACGTAGGTAATGAGTGTTTAGTCTATTGGCTCGTGAACCTCAAGTACTTACTGTACATGTGGTGCCTTTATGCAGCTCACACTTGTCTTGTTAGCATCCTGTCTTGATCTTGTTTTGAGCCCCTTCCAGCAAAATAGCTGCTTGTAACTTTGGCAGGCATCCACTGGATGCTAGGTTTGGAAAGCTTATTGGCTGTCTGGAAATACGTCTTGGCTACCAGGCTTGTCTGCTTAACCCCTTGAACCTGGGTCTTCACAACTGTGAAACGGTACTGGGAAATCCCCTGCCTTTGGAGTGAAGCTTGGGAGGGAAGGACTAGACTAAGGCAAGTTTAAGGGTGGGGGAAAAGCTGCCCTCAAAGAGTCCTCTCAAACTCTGAAATGCTTCCAGTGTTGGTGGGGTGTGTTGGAACTGTTTTTTGCTGGTTAAGTTACTGCAGGAGCAGCCAGGATCATAACACTAGTGCACGGTGTACAGTTTAAGGGGCAGGGGCACAAAATACTTGTTTGTAACCTGTGAATAGAATTGCCCTGGAAGGGCACACAACAGCTGGGAGGAATGTCACCCGTACCACTGCTGGCATTTCAAACACGCCCACTGCCCTGCTGACTGCCCTTGCGTTGAAGAGCTTTAGCGAGGGATGTGGTTAAGCTCAGACATGTGAAGTACAACTGCCAACCCTACTATTAGGGTCCAGAGGTCATAATAGGCATATACTATTTCTTCAGAGAATAGCACCTTTCGAACAGGCACAAAACAAAAAAACCCACCGCAAAACAAAACCCAAAGCTGCGTGGAGTGCAGAAGTTGAATGATGGCAACTGCACGTGGCTAGATTTTTCTCAGAGTTTTACCTCCTGATCCAGATGTTGTGGAAAAGGGGTCAGGTTTTTCCCCCATGATTCTTTAAACTCCTCCTGGGTTTTGACTTTTAAAGGATGTTCTCTCTAAGTAGCTCAAACAACAGGTACAAAAATAGTTATTCTAAGGGCCTCTTCAGGCTAGCTCTAAAGAAATGGCAAGTGGCAACGTTAATGGCTTGGAACAGCTACAGGAAAGCAAAGGGAGGTGCATGAAGAATCTATTTATGAGAAAGGAAATGGCAAAAATAGAGGAATTGATCCATTGCACAAGGCTGTAAGTTGTGTAATAAGTGGCATACAAGTATCTGGACTTCACTGTAAATTTGGGGATCCACCCGTGGCTTCTTTTCCTGGCTTAGGACTCTCATCTTGCAACTCCTTTTGTCAAAGTGAAACTTGTTTGCCCTCTGGACAGGGCGGCAAGCTGCTAGCAGCCACCGTGTCGAAACACCACTGGTAGGATATGACTACTTGCTATCTGCTTGGTTGAAAAGGACGGAATGATATTCAGGTAGCTTTAACTTGGAAACATGTCATTAATGATTTCGGAAGCCATGCTGTGTAGGGTGTAGGGGAATTCCCTGCCATTTTTTTCTTATTATTGTTTTGAATGAATAACTTTGTAGTAATCTTCTTACAAAGTAGAACTTTTATTCCTGAAAAAGTTGCTTGCCCAAATCAGATCACTAATTAAATTAAGTCACGCCTCCAGAGTTCTAAAATACAGAGTTCTCCAGCCTATTAAGAAGCATTGGCACAGCCCCGGCTTTGCGTGGCTCTGCATTCTTGCATTACTAGTGTGTGCTCGCTAGTCTAATCGAAGAATACAGCTTGGGACCTTTGAAGCATTGATTATGAGAAAACTGAAAAGTTGGGGCAGGGTGGGTAAGTGAAGGCCGCTGAGGTAAGGCAACTGCAAACATCAGCCCCTTTGCATAAGGAATAGGCTTTTTTGAAGCCCTCTTTTGAGCTCTGTGAATGTGGTTTGAAGGAGACCTCATTTTTTTTACAGAGACTGTCCTTGGGGGTAATAAATCTGATTTTCCACCACTTGAGGGGAAAAAAAAACCCCCAAACCCTAGTTTATGTAAGGATGCCTGAAGTAGACACCCTGACTAGATCCGAGTAACTGATCTCTGGACTGATGGAGTTGTCCTCCAAGGAGGATCTCCTCAGATTCCACTTGTTCCTCTGTACTTGGGCCCCTCTGAAGACTACATATTGATCCGTTGCAAAGGGCGACTTCAACACGAAGGTAGTTGTGGCTTCTCACACTTGTTGGTTTTCCGGTTCTCAAGACCAAAATACTGCTGTGTTGCTCTGCTCTGTAGGCTTTACCTTTTCAATGGCAGCAAGAGTCTTCAAGGAAACTGATTTTTTTATTTTTTTTTTTCCATGGGAACATTCCTGTTTACCACTGGCTGCATGGAAGAATTTTATTTTCCTTATCACTGGGAGATGAGCAGTCCAAATTCAACTCAAAATAGTCTCTTGTGTTAACAGCCAAACAAATACATATTTGGGGCTCTGACACTACAGTATGACAGGGTTTATATTAGGATAAATCACTTGGTTTCCGTTTTGAAACTAACTGTTTTAGCATTATATTTTGTACCAGATTTTTAAAACCATCTCAGTCAATCTCCTCTTACTCTTTTCAAGAATAGGGATTGGTTCTTTCAATCACTGCATATAATGCCTGCTATAAACCGTGTCAGTAAACTTGTATAGAAAATGCTGTTGGACTGGATGCAGAATCAGCTTATTTTGAACACCTTTGTTAGGTAGAGCAGAATTTCTCTGCTCTTCCAAGCTCCACATGGGGCAGAGGTACTTCTAAAAGCTTTCACGTTAGTCACCAAATGCTAGAAGAGTGGGTAACCTGCAGCGTGGCTTTTTGATGGCTTCTCCGTGTTAGTAAATCAATGCTATAAAGGTGAGTTTTGCTGGAAGTTACAGGCAGAGCGCTTTCTGCACTGGCAACACCCCCTGGGTGTCTCTTCTGAGGTGAGATGAGTGTCAGATGCACACTTGTGTGTCTCAGGGCACGTCTGGCTTCCCACAGCTTGGGCGCTCCGTCCTCCACCCCTTCTCGGCTTGGTGTCAGCGAGCAGACTCTTCGAAGCTGTGAACATTCTCAGTTTTGCCTGCTGGTGCTCTGGCTCGCTTCCTGTGGCGGCTCTTTCCTCTTGCTGTCCTCAACAGCTTGGCTCCTGAAGCTGTGTGAAAGCTGCAGCTCGCTGCCCACAGAGGCCATTGTGCCTTGGTGGGGATGAAGGGCAACCAGTGGAGGTGGATGGGGGACACACAGCTCTAATGTGACTTCGTTAAGGTGTGGCTCTGCAGCGGTTTCTGAATCATAGAATGGTTTGGGTTGGAAGGGACCTTGAAGATCACCGAGTTCCAACCCCCCTGCCATGGGCAGGGACACCTTCCACCAGACCAGGTTACCCAAAGCCCCATCCAGCCTGGCCTTGTACACCTGCAGGGATGGGACATCTATAACTTCTCTGGGCAACCTGGGTCAGTGTCTCGCCACCCTCATAGGTTAGATACCAGGAACAGATTTTTCACTAAATCTACCCTCTTCCAGTTTGACGCCAGTTTGATCTAAGCTGGCTTGCTGCTGTGCTGCTTCACAGGGAAGGAACAAGACCATGTGAGCACAAATCTAGTTAGATTCAGCCCGATTGCTTCCCTGGCCGGGTTTACTGGTGCTGATGTGAGACCAGGGTTGTGCAGTGAAGTTGTGCTGTGGCAGCTGTCTCTCCCCCTCCTGCCCAACAGCCTGCGCCGCCGCGGGACACGGCTCAGCACCTCCCGTGGCTTCAGGGGGCACCAGGGCCAACAGAACTGCCTGTCCTTCTGGGATGTCAGCTGGTGGTGCCTTCTCCCAGCCATTCTTCAGTTTATCATTCTGCCAACTTGCTCGTGTATGATAATCATACTGCAATTCAAGTGGTTTGCTTTTTTATCATTTTGAGTTCAAATGCTGACCTAAGTATGAGATTTTACTGATTGGGTGCTGCTCATCTGCCACTTGATTTTAAATGACAGTTGTTTGGGTTTTTTATTTTAAGTGAACTTATTAATATATGTGGTATATTTAGGGTAGAGCAGTATATTGCATATGTGGCTAAAGGGCTCTGCACATAAATCCAGTGGTTATGGGCTCTCCTTGAGGACTTGGATCGCATTTGTGATCTCTAGGTCAGTCAGCAGCAATATGTGCTTTCCAGTGGAATCTGGAGGATGCTGCCAGTTTTGGTTTAGAGCCCAGTGATGCACACTAGATGTATGATCTCCTCCGTCCTTCTGCAAGGGGGGGATGGTGGGGTTAAGGCCACAAAAAATACTTGTTACTGAAGCTAATAAGTGGAGCTTCTTTCTGTGCTTCCAGTCTACAGTTCTTGATGTCTCTGTCAAGCTGAACTCAATTAATGGGCTCAACCACTGTTTGAGATTGGAGTATCCAGTCCCTTGTGCCTGTTGTCGCTGGCTGCTTACAGAGAAGCCTGTCCTCTCTCTGCAGGTGGCTTTTAATTTAGTTTTATCATCGGTACAAACTGAGATTTCCCTCAGTAGATGACACTGAACTGTGGAATTCAGCATAACAGTGGGTGAAATTTTACTGTAAGCTTCATGTAAACCTGCCATTTCTTGCTGAGTCTGACTGTTACAGTTGGTATTTTTTTATGCTGTAATGACAGCCCTGTGTGTCCTGTTCATGTAAAGTAGTCTGAAGCTTGTAATATTGAGCTAGTTTTAAATAGTGGTTGGGTGCATAAGGTAACAACGCATAAGAAAGGCAGTAAGATCCTTAGGCATCTCCGCACCTTCAGAAACTTGATCCACAATCTATAGCTGACTGTCCTGTGTTACATCTTAACGTACAGCAGGTGCAGACAGTTGGGATGTGTTTATAACTAATGTATTGCTGAAAGGTGCAGTCAGCCCCGTATCTGTCTAGCTTTGTCGGAAATGACATTAAAAATAGCCCCAACTGAATAACTGACAACTACTTCTGCAAAATGAGCTTAGGTGCTGTGCTGTCAAATGTGCAAAGAGAACAGGGTGGGGGGTGGGGGGGGAATACAATTTTTTTTTTCCCCTCTTACAACAATTGTGGGGATGTTTTATATATCTGATAAAACATTTTCAGATAACGATCTTTGCTTGTCTCCATTTTTAGTCTTAGCATAAGATGACTGAGAGATGTGTGTGCAAAGAAGCTCAATGTTTCTGTAGCATCGGCTCTGTCTTCAGGCTCTGCACTGAAATCATTAGGCATTCTTTAAAGCTGGGGTTCCTGCTACAGGCTGTAGTTAGGCACCGAAGCAAAGCCAAGACACAATCGGTGCCTGCAAGGGTGATGCTATAACACGTACTCTATAGCACGTAAGTCATAATTCTGGCTTGCTGGTACTGAGTGCATCAAAGGTGGACAAGCTTCCTCCTCCACTGTATTTTATGGTGACTGTATTCAAAATGCCATAGTGGGGTTGAATGGGACACCTTCCTTGGCCTTGTTGGCCCCCCCCAATGGCTCCAGTCGAATGAGGAGTGCCGTGTCCCCAGTTGAGCGGGGGGGAGGGCGTTGGAGAGGACTGGGAAGCTCCCAGGAGCCATCAGGAGGGTTGATGCTCTCTCTGGGGGCTGCAGGGCCAGGGCGGGTGCCCGGGTTGTGCTGCTGTTCTGTTCCCTGCTGAGCTTAGGGGTATGAAAAGGCCCTTTAAGACTGCTGGAAGGGGGCTTGGTTTAATTAAGTGTAATCCCTTTAGAAATTGCAAGCGCTTTCACATGACCCGATTCCAGCCTCACGCTGACACAGAGGACCCAGGGCTGTTCGGGCAGAGCGCTGGCACTGGGGACGGAGCCAGATGTCTGTGAGTATGGCTGGTGCTGCAGGTGGGGGGCATTACCTCTGATGCTCTTCCCAGGCCGTGCAAAGCATGGTGCCCTCCTACCCTCTGTGGGTTGGCGTGTGACGCCTGTCCTCGCAGCGGGGCCCGTGGTGGCTGGCCAGCGTGGTGGGAAGCGAAGTAGAGCCCTGGGGAGCATGTGTCCTCCAAAAAACGCTTGCGCATTTTAAGGGATGGGGGAACAATTCTTGTTACTATACTGTTGCTAATCTTGCTGAAAGCCAAAACTGGGAAGTTTTTTAGATTATTAGGGTGCCTTATGAGATCTTGAGTTCAGAGTTCATGCAACTCCATCTGGATTTGATGTGCTTCTCTGGTCAGAGCTGTTGGAACTGATGCACTGTGGTAGTCTGGTATCTTTACCTGCAGTAACTGCTGGGTGAGCTGGTGCTGTATAGCATAGAGGGCCTAGAAAGGATGGCCTGGAATTTCTTTTTAACTGAACTTACTTCTGTTCTGTAACAGTCAAATGAGCTTTAAAGTGTAACTCTTCCCTATGCCATTTTCTCCAGAAATAGTCTACTTCGTGGCTTGAACCTGGGAAGTATGAATATCTGAAGGTTGAAGCCGGCAGACCAGCAGGGTATAACAGCTTCCTTACATTCAGGAAATCCGGGGAGGAAAGAAGCTTTAGCTCAGGGTCAGGGTTTTGTAGGGGTTGATACTCTGTTGTGCTGACTCTACCTGTTATTCTGACATGAATTTCCTAGTACTCTGTTCCTGTCTCAACTCAGACAAACAGAGTTGTCTGTTCTGCCTCTTGCACTGCTCAACGCACCGGGGCATTCGTACGAGTAATACATCCATTACTTAGCGCGACAGTATCAGTCTTTCCTGTTTGTCCCGCCATATGCAGCTACAAATTTTCATCTTAGGAAGTAGTTACAGCAGGTTATTAGTAGGGCTCACTCGGACACCTGGAAGATAAGTGATAATCATTACTGCTGGTAGAACTCACTGGGAATCTCAGTGAGGCAGAAAGTGAGACTTGAAGGTATACGGGCAATGTTAAAAGTTTCTGAAAAGATGTTGCAGATAGGTGCCTGGTACCGCTGTCTATTAAGTCTGGCTCCCGTAGTCTGCTAAACACGACGGGAGGAGGGTGGTGGTGTCCTATAGCTTGTGAAAGCTTTTGCCTATCAAAAGGAGCTTTCTTTGGCTGCAGCTGCTCTGGGGGCTGGAACAGTGTCTCTTCCATGTGCAGGAGGTCTCGCCCTCACCACAACGCTGTCCTTGGCAGCAGGAAGCTCTTTAATATGCTCTGGTAGTGACAGTCTTTAACTGTGCTTAGACTGGTAGAACAATGGTAATTCCTCAAATAGAGAAGAGGAAGAGTTGCTAAGTTTCTAGCTCTTTCCTGTAGCTGTTATGAAATGAATCGGTTAAATATGGGCTTTTTTTCTTGAGTATTTTTTAGCTTGGTGAATTTTTTTGCCTGTTGAATTTGCCTGTTGAAATGTGATACTTGAATTTTCTTGTAATGTGCAAGACGGCCTCCTCTGGAAGCTTTTCATATAATATTGCTAGCTGTTTGTATGCAATATATTATATTAAATGATGCTCGAAAGACAAAAGAAGGCTATTTAGAGGCCACCTACTAGGGTAAAACTTCTGCTAGTTTAAGATCTGAGCAGAATTTAGAGGGTTGCAGACACTTGGATGCAGCAGTGAGTGCATCATAAATGCTATGATGAAAAAATTCAATGAGTTGCTTTACATGGACTTTAGTATAAATTACTGCATTAGGATAGTATTTTTGGTAAATCTGTTGATGATGAAATCCAGTAAGTCTTCTAAAAACACATCCTGAGTGTTGAAAGCTTGAGACAAAAGTTTACTAACAATAAGTTTTGGAAAAGGGATATAGCGTACCTGGGGATGAGTGCTGCCATTGTGGACCTTGTGATCTGATCGCTGGTGGGCAATGTCTCTTTCTCACTGTATTTAGTCCTAGTCCTTGTATCTCAGCAGTGTGCACCTTGCCTGTCTGGACTGACAGAGCTAGATTTGTATACGCTCAGCAGTCCAAGTTGGTTATCTTATCGAGGAGCATTTGCTGATGGTTATGCCAGCCCTCAAACCTAGGAAAACCTCATTAGATGGTTTAGAAATACAAAGTATAAAACCTTAATGCTAATGAATCTTGAGGCTTTTCTTAGAATAAGTATCGATGGTAAACTAGATAAATGGTTTAAAACTGCTTTGGCAGGGTAATTCTCAAGGGATAAGGCAAACGAGTCTAAACTATGATGGGACTGGGTCATGCTGATGTTCTTCTGCTATAGCACTTTAGTTGTGCAACACTTGTGTAACATCTGCGTTGGGCAGTACTCGGCTGCGAACGCTTCAGTAAAAGTGGTTTTACTAAAAGTAAGACCTCAAATGAGGAGGATGAAGGTAAACATGCAGTGCCTGACTTACTTGTCAGGTAGAAATTATGGTAGTCTCTGGATCTCTTGTAGGTTGAGCGGCAGGCAGAGCGCATTGAGATCAGTAAGACTGTCTTGCCAATGGTGAGGTGGCCCCTGGATATCTTTCAGAACGAAGCTCCCTTGGTGTGTGTTCTTTTTCAGCCTTTTTACATGCTAGGAGAACCAATTTGTATTTCTGTGTCAGTATGCAGGCTCTTGAAATGAAATGAAACATAAAGGTAAAGCTGCATCTGCTCTGAAGCATTGTCAGGCCTCTTATCTGCTGACTGGGAACGGAGAGCAGTGCGTCCCACCACCTGACATGGTAGAAACCATACTTTGTTTTTCCAGTTCACGACAACTAGCTCAAAAAAACCCCGTGGCTTGGTTTGAGGAAAAACCTCTTTGTATGTTGTTTCCACGCCAGTTGTGCTTAACAAAGCTCAATTTTACAGTGAACTGACTTCTCAGCCAAGTATTAAATTACTACAAAACTAGCGGTAAAAATGTCACCGGTACAGCCTGGGCCACGCTTGCCCCAGCTCGGGCTGCTGACAGTTAAGAGCAGTACGCTGTTGAACGTGCTAAAGCTGTGCTCGGAGGGGGGAAGCTAGCATTGTCGGGGTGTGGTTCTCCAAAGCACAAGCCTGTTTCCTGTGGTCTCTTAGCTCACGCTGTCTTCTAAAATAGCATTGGCTGAAGTGGCAAGTGCTAGACCCCATTCAAGACTTTACTGCTCCTAAACCTGAGGTTGCTACTCATCTTGAGCACAGGGGGGCTGCTACTAGGGGGGGGAAACGGTTTATCTCTTCCTATTGAATGTACTAATTGAAGGATGATAACTGGTCACAGCTTAAGTGCATTTAAGTGAGAGACAGTGAAGGAATTTCGCTGGTTCCAGCATGGGGCCTTATTTTACTGTGCTAACAAAGATGTGAGTCTTGCAAATAAGCATTCTGCGTGAATTGTGAGGATACTTACTGCAGCAGCTTTATTTTAAATCTTAAGGTCTGGTTTGCTCTGAATAGCCAAAAAGCTATTTGGGCACCGGTTGCAAAGAGCTGCCACAGATGTTTCAGTTCTGTTTTCTGGTGCTTCCCCTGTGCTCAGGCACTTCAGCGTTCAATCACTTATGCAGATGATACCAGATAAGAGTAGCTGCTGTGTTTTATCCATAAACAGTAGAGCAAAAAGACTATTATTCTTTCATGGTAGCTGGTACATCAGCGTTATAGGTGAACAGGAAAGACTTTAAACGAAAAGCAACCTGCTGCTTAATGGCTCTTAGACGTGGCTTACGGACATCATTGCTCTCACTGCTAGGTGTGCTGGGCAGGTCAGGCTTACGAGCCAGCACTCTTTCTGGTAGAAGAGATTGCTTCCAAGTATAAGGAACAAAGCTGGTTTTGGGCGCGTTCAGCCCTTCTAGCAAATAACTGGATTCCTGGTTCACCAAAGCACTGTGAAATTAGCTAACTGTCAACATCTAGGATCTGAGGAGAATAATTTTGGGAAGCTATAGCAAGAGAACTCGAGGCAACTGCATGCTATTGAAAACTGCCAATATTAAACAAAGCTTGATTGCTGATGAGTTTAGGTCATTTGCTCTTTCCTTGCTACTTCTATGGGATGGGTTTTCCTTATTTTGACTTCATTGTGTCAGAAGGTTCAGAGGGCTTCGAAACCAGCTTGTTCGTTGTCTGCTTCTTCATGATAACTTTGCTCCAATAATGTCTAAATATCATTCCTTATGCATGCACCAATTAGAACTGCAACTCTTCTTGACTTCAGTTTTGCTCTTCTAAGCCTACCTTTAACCTCTTACAGAATATGCTTACATTTTTAGCTAAACTTAGAACAAGAAAACCACTAGGTTCATCACGAGGGGATATCAAGTACAAAATAGTGGTTTGCCTAGGCTCGAGTAGGCTTTTTGGGAACCTTCAAAATGCATCTGGATGTAGTGGTTTCTTGGCACTTGACTTAAGAAGTGTTCTGCTAGATAAATTTGCTTATGGAAAGAAACTGGTTGTAGTCCTCTTGCAGTCTGCTGCTGCTTTCTTAGTAAACAAGATGTGAAATGTGTCTGTATACTTGGTAGAAATGCAGGGATCAGAACTGGCTGTGATCACATCAGTATAGGGTGGTTCCTTGAATATTTCTCCACTTACCCTAGCTTTTTTGGTCTCTGGTGTCATGTGGTTAGCTTATAGTCTAAACGTGAGTTTGAGTTATTCTTACTAAAACTGTTCACAGCATAATTCCCCCCACCCCTTACCCCTGGAAGGCTGGTGGAGTGTGCTAAGAGGATTGATTGCACTGAAGAGCAAATAAATTAGCATTTGTTGATGTGGGGTAAATGGCTGTTGGCAAGAAGGAGAACTATGAATGCAAGGTCTGTATGCTGGAGTTTGGTGCACTGTGAATATCTCGTCTGTGCAACATTTGCTTTCATGGAAAAGCATTAAACAGTTTGATCGAAAATATCTGCAGCTTGTGCTCATAAATTGTGAAACGTCTTTACCTTTTCCAGTTGATAGGTATGCAAATAGAAATGAATTCTCAGATAGCTTGGTGTACTTGCAGGCCTTACTTTGCCTGGTCAAAAGTTAAGGCATCTACACGCGGGCAGGAGTATTCCTGTCTACCCTGAAGGATCTACACGATGTTTTCCAGTAGTGATCAGGAGTTGTTAATGGAACTGGCTATATTTTACGCTAATCTTTGAGGTGAAATGCCTCTGCTGTTTAACTTGCTTCATGAGAACTATTGGTGAAAGATGTACAGATGTCTCCCGGCTTCTGTGAGATGAAAATGCAAGCTCCCTTGCTGCCGTTCCTTGCCACTTTCGTTTCGTGTGTGAAAACGTGATGGTGAAATTTCCCTGTCAAGATAGCATGTCATATAATGTTTCTTCTGGAAGCCCGTTCATGACCTTACTTCTTACATCTAAGGCTAATATTGTCATGAAATCTTGACTGCAATATTAAATTACCCCTAAGCCATTTCTGCAGTGTCTAGAGATCTTTTACCTGCTTGAAAGAATTGGGTAGCAGTAGGCAGCTATGTAGAGATACTTCTACT
Source organism: Himantopus leucocephalus (assembly GCA_003993805.1). Lineage (NCBI taxonomy): Eukaryota > Metazoa > Chordata > Aves > Charadriiformes > Recurvirostridae > Himantopus > Himantopus leucocephalus. The sequence continues at coordinate 1,153,018 of RSEF01000004.1, forward strand.
TGCTTTGTGAAGTGTCTGTACGTACTAGTGAATATGTTAGTTCAGCATGCATTTTTATTGCCTTAGCATATGAGATCATCCTTGCGTCCTGTCTGCTTCATAACCGCAGCCCTTGCAGCGTATCAGGGGTTGTGCCTTACAATTTCTCCAAATACCCATGGAAACTGGAACAGTGTTGTTAGTATTGACTAGTCTTCTGTAGCAGGTTGAGTTGTTAATGCTTCCAGGGACTTCCTTGACATTCATCCTTTGAACGGAAGGGTTGGATATCTGCTTGTGTGTACTGAGGTTTAGAACATCTCTGCTTTTGTGAAAGACACCAGAATGTTCTACACTAGAAATTCAATTTCATAAGCTGTAAATGGCTCTTGGATGTGTCAGTATATAGGTGGGGAATATAGGAGCAGACAGGATAAACTCTTATGCTGTGAAACAGGAAAGTTACATTCTACAGGCAAACTGGGAACACTGTGCTGGCTGGGCATATGACACTAACTGCTGGCAGTGAAGTTCCTGGAGGCTTGGGAGATGGTCCCTGGCTGTAGGCAGATGTTGGTTTTCATTATTGGGTAGTGTCACTTAGAGCATGTGTTGTAATGATGCCTTTTCTGTCTTCCAGATCAGTGTGCGTGTTACCACCATGGATGCTGAGCTGGAGTTTGCCATCCAGCCCAACACTACAGGGAAACAACTCTTTGATCAGGTAAGTGGTGGAGCTGCAGAAGATCTAAAGTTGATACAGATGTTGTGATTCTATTAAGGCAACAGCAAACAATTTCTACAGGACTTCAAAGACTGAGCGAAAGTGTGTATAATAACTTCAAGACAACTCAGCATAGTAAGAAATGATACATTTTTTTCAAAACTACTGCATTTTTTTATCTCCAAGAATGTGTTAGGAGCTATTCTTGCCTCTAATGACCTGAATTGGTGCTATAGTTCATAATAATAATAATAATTGGAAAGCAGTAGATATCTGCAGTCATAATTCATAAGACAAGAAAAATCTTATGAGGGAGCTAGTAACCTATCTTTGGTAGGCTTACTTGCAAGCATTGTGTGTTTGATTTCAAAGAGGAGTTGGTCTCTAAAACAGGAGAGGGTTAGCTGGGTTTCAGATGTTGCTGCAACCCTTAAGTGCAGGTGAAGTGATACTCTATATTCCCATCAGGCCCTGAGGGAAATCTTAAGAGAAGTTATGTACTGTACGGCTGCCTTCGTCTGGGTGCTTCAGTCTTCCTCTGCATTCACTGGCTAGGCAAATTTCCTCCTCCTTTGGCCCAAACAGAAGCAGGGAGGCATGCGCAGCCCAAAGTTGGAGCAGCTGAAGACTGTCATTATCAATTGCAGAGGTTGAAACTTTGACAGGCTCCACTGTGTTTCTCTGCTGTAATCCTGAAGGAAAATCTGAACAGTTAGCTTAAAGAAAAGTAAAATGAATCTTGGATTCATGACAAGAAGAAGGAACTGCCAGACCAGCTATGTCACATATGGGTGCGGTTCAGTAGTGCTAAGCGTTCTGGGCCAGCCCTACATAGTACCTATCTTAATGAAGACAGAACTTAAGGGCTGACCCACCCATAGAAGTCAGCTATTTTATTTGGGGCTAGCAAACCTAATTTAAAATCTTTTTTTGGCTGTTTAACCACAAACTACTACTTTCTCTCATACTCAGCAGGATGATTCAACACTAGATTTTATATTGCTCTTTGCAGCCCAGCCCTGAAATGGAGGGAATAGAGTGAGATCCTAGGCTTTACTAAAAGAGCATCTTTTCATAATGGGAAAAGCAGAAAGGCTTTCAGGAAAGTTCTGAGTTGCAGCGTAGTTCTCAGCTGTCTCTGTGTTACTACATAGTAGTTCCTACATATTTTAGCCCTGTGTGGTCTCCAATCTGACAGTTTTTGATAGAAGTGAGAGCTGGATTCTGTCCAGAATCCATGTGTGCAGCATGGAACTCCACCACAGTTACTTCATGGGAGCATATGCTAATGAAACTGAGGTGACATACCCTCAAGTTCATCAAAAGGTGAACTGGTTTGGTTTTTTTTTTTTTTTTGAGGGGGTGTTCTTCACATGGATGTTTCCCCTGATTATTTTTCAATATCTGGTTTCTGACATTATCTAAGCAAAGCACCAGATGCTAAAAAGTTGTACTACTGAAGTCAGTGCATGTGACTTTTTTCAGTGAGCTCTAGACTAACTGCAGCTTTTGCTGCAAACTGACATTGTGGTGGCAGACTTGGGCTTTAGCAAGTTGTCACTGTTTGAGAAGCATCTGATCATGTTTCCAGTATGGGAACTCTCCATGTCTTAGTAATTGATTTCACTCCTTTGTGTCATGTTCTCAAACAGCTGCACGTTCTCTTCCCTGCAGTGTTTCACGGAGCACCTGTCTAAACAGAAGTTTTATTGTGGTTTTTTTCCATAGCAAACACTTTGCAAAGGGAGAAAACAAATGCTGTTGCAGAACTAAGTTTCTAATTTGCTAATGTAAACGAGGCAGTGTTTACTTCAGCTAAACTGGGTTGTAGGTGGAGTTGGAAGAGGAAATACAGTGGGGGAAAAATGTGTCTGAAGCTAGCTGTTAAACATTGCTATTTCTAAAAGGTCTGGTGGACACCATCTCTTTATGCTGTCCATCTATCACACTCACTGGAATAGGAATTAAACTGCTTTCTACTGCCTAGCACACAAGATTTCCTTGTGGAGGTAGTGATGTTGGTTCCTGATAGGGCTGATACTGAAGTGAATGTCCTAGAGCCTTGCCAGGGGCAGATGTCCAGGCTTTGACTAAACGATTTGTCAAAGACCTAGCACAACGATGCTAGGTGGTGTTAGCGTGGTACCAGCACAGGTAGGAAGGCTAACCCTCTGCCAGGGCTTGAGAACGTTGTCAGCAGTAAGGTAAGGGAGTTGGCAGTAGATGTGGGGATGTCACAAGTCTTCCACTTCTAGCATGAGTAAGGAGTTTTGGAGGCTACTGCTATGTGAGTGGTTGAGGAGCCTAATCCCAGCTTCTGTTGCTGCCCTGCAATCTAATCATTGGCCCCTTACAATTGAGGAAACTAATTGCAAAGGAGGTAGCTATTCAGCTCCTGCCACAGCAGGGAAACATTTCATCTTGGTCTCTCAATGCAGATATATATCAGACTGTTGTCTGTCCATCCTTTTTTTTTTTTTTTANGGAAAATTGAAGGCTCTTTTCTACTGCAAAAGAGACTTTTTATAGTCAAACTTGCACATAAAGGAAAGGAAGTACTTCTTGTATGCGGACATGCTCAAACATATTATTGATCTTTGCATAATGAACTAGCTAATACCAAACCAAAGCATGAGAGCCTCTAGTGAGCTGACAGTAAATACTGAACTTGCTCCCTTTAGTTTGGGGGATGAGGCTTTGCATATATTGTCAGCTGGCATATATCCAGTGTGTTTCAAATGGCTGAGCTGTTTGTGTGGATTAGTTCCTGTAAAAGGATAGTCTATGGCTGTTCTCCCTGCTGACACTGCTGATGGGGGCTGAGCGGTGACTGCTGTCTGACATTCACTCTGCCTTGGTATCTATCCTGAGGTGGTCTTGGGCCCTGTGATGGGGTGTGTAAGAGCAAAGTTATGGATGTTCATTTTCTGACTCCCTTTAACTGTGGTGTGCTCCTGGAATTGCTAATCTAGTATTTTCTGCATGATGCTGGTTCTGAAAAAGGAGCTGCTTTCCCCAGTGCTTTTTTGAGGGAAGGGTGAGGTTCCTCTACAAAGCAAACTTAAGGCTTTGCTGTTGCAGCACATTGACCTTCTGCTGTGAAACCTAACTTTTGACTCTTTCACAGAAAAATTTTAAGATATCCTGCATGTTTTTGCCCTAGAGTGCCCTTTCGCTTTGAGCTGTCAGTTCTGAGTTAAGCCAAAAATAAGCTGCAAAGAATTATCAAGGTTTCTAGCTGCACAGCTACCTCTGTGCATGCCACTGGCTCTGTTCAGTAACATTTAGGCAGTATTTGTTTCCACCTGTTGTGTATAAAGGTAGATAAATATATTCATTATGCCACACATAATTCTGACCTACTCTGAACAGGATTTAGAAGACTCTTGGAAAGCTTGTATCTGGGTAGTAGCTCCATGAGGAAGAACAGTTTGAGTCTAAAGTTCTGCAGTAATAATAGGTGAATGGGCTTGAGGTAGAAATGTTCCTGTCTCCCTCTTTCCTGCTTGGTTAAATTCCAAAGTGAATTTTTGTAGTGACAGAACAATGCAGATGCTTTGCTTGGAAATTGTCTTCTGCCCCAGAGTAGCTGGCTGTAGAAATAACATAGAGCTGATATACGGTGCAGTAACATCGTAATTTAATCTAGAGATCTTCCTATAACATCCCATTCCCATGGTTTGTAACTGTACAGTTTTAGCATAAATAGCTTAAGCTTGTGTGCACAGGCAAAACCTGGATTAATTGAGACAGGAGGATTGTACTGTTTGTCTTCTGTGGCTTTGCTTATGTACCTCTTGGCATCAGCTGCTGAACTCCAGTGCTTACTGCCTCACTAACAAAATCAGTAACTCTGCTTCTGTTCCTCAGCTGTTAGTGATGGATTGAAAGAAGAGCTTGAGGATGGGCTGTGCCTGTCCGGGGTGCTGCTTATCCCACGGGCCTCATTACTTCACAGGTACCTTGAAATACTGCTTTCCTGGGGATGCAGGGCACAGGCGCTGCAGCAGTGACAGCTGCTTGTTTTCCTCCTTTGGCCCTTTTCTGTATCAGACTGAAGTGCAGCTGGACTGGAGACGGGTGTGCAAAACAAAGCATTGCTTTGCTTTGTGTATCTCCTACACACAAAAGATATGTTTCTCTGGTAAAACTGCTTAGCTCCTTATTGCTGCGGATAGCTTTGAAGTTGTGGCCTTCCAATTTTTTTTCCTCTCAAACTTCCTTTTTCTGGGTAAATTTTCTAGCTTGAATCATCAGATTTTGGCCTGTTGGGGGGGTGAGCAGGGGCTACCCTGTACCTTACATAGGGAGTGAGGTACCTAACTCGCTTGCCAAAGTGCTCCACAGCTGGCTGGCTGGAAAGCTTTCACAGAAATGCCCTGGTGTAGTGGACACTGCATCTTACAGGCTTCTCAGGCAGCCTGCCTACAGACTGCTCACAAAATCCTCAACTGCTTTGACTTCAGCAGTATGAAAACATACTCCCTTTTTCCACGTCCTCCATATGCTGTATGAGGCACCTTCTCAGATGCTTTGTTTCTGATCACTTCTGACCTTGGATCCTGCTGTCACCTTGTTCTTTCTTTCATTCCCCTTCAGAGCCCCTTATTCTTTCTAGTCTCTAGTGGAGGAGTCTTAGCTGTCTGCTATACTAGGTCTGTCGGGTGGTGAATGCAGTTGATGGCCATTTGATAGGACTTACATCAGGATCTTTTCAACAATGAGTGGTGGTTACTAAACTGCTCAGTCAGTACTTCCCCGGCCTAAAATGAACTCTATTTCTCCAGTTTGAAAACACATTTGCTTCTCAGTGCTAGCCTTTGGACACTGCCAAGTCCAGGAGATGGTGGCTTCAGCATGCCACTCCAGAATAAACCTTTGGAGTAACCAAATGCACCCGATCTCATTAAAGGTGATCTCTGTCCAATTAAGATCCATGAAGCCAAGTCACAGGTTAAAGAGAAATATGACATTAGAAAAACTGTAATATCTGTCACTTCAGACTTTGAAAGCATGCAATTAACCTTCCCAGGAGGCTTTTCTTCAGTTGCCTTAGCTTTTGGGATCAAAACTAACCTTATAATAGAAAAGTGTGCTCATCTATGGGTTAAAATTGTAACAATAAGCATCTTTCTGATCACTCTAAACCTAGTCACTGTATGTTACTGTCAGCATTGAGCTTAATATGTAGTGGAGTGTGGGGGTAATTTTGTTTTTCTTTTTCATTATTAAGGATCCTACATATTTCATTAAGAGCCAGAGCTCCTAAGATTCTGAGTTCAAGTGCCCTGACGTGGCTTGCTTATTTGCTGCAGTGAGTTTAATGGTTTTGTACAGTTTGACCAGTTTGTCAGTCTCTTCTTTCATGGTTGCTAAAGCTTACACCACAGGCTGCCCAAATCCTTCTCGACCTGAGGAACTCCTGCTGAGTTGAGCTGTGTTTGGAACAAAAGTGGCTGGTCTCTTGTGGCCTGTAAACTAAGCTTTGTGAGCAGGGAGACTGTAGAGAAGCTTTTAGCCTTGGTGAGGTGCTACCTGGTAGTGTTTAAATACATAGGAAACTGGTCTGGAGCACTTGATGCAGTAGATGAAAGCACTGAACCGAAAACTTACTATGGCAGTTTCATAGTAGAAAGCAGCAAGTCTCGGGACAGTGGCTGGTTCCTCCAGCAAACCCCAGAACTCTTGTTTGTGTAATGAAGGCTTGTGGTTGAGTGGTATGGAAATGTGTCTCAAATTTCACAGGAATATGTGGAAACTTGCTGGCTTTTATAAAAGCAGTAGTCCAACCAAAAATGGACTGCTTGTTGCTAAGGAGGTCAATGGCAAACTGTCACAAGCTTAAAAACACAAAGATGATCCTGTCATTTAGCACTTCGGCATTTTAGCGCTTTGAAAGGGACAGATAGAAATATGTCCATCAGCCAAATGGAAAGGGAAGAGTTGAATACTTATGGCTGTAAGTGGAGCCCATCTTGGGTGCTAAGTTGGGGTACCTGGAAGGCCATGTTCTAAGTCATTTTGGACTATGGCATGTGAAACTGCAGGTAGGGTACCAGTTCAGAGCTGCTCCTGCAGTAAAGTTTGCAGTTTTCTCTCAAAAATGCTTGACATGCCTGTTGTAGAAAGGGAGAGAGGTCCCCTCTGTCTTTAACTAGGACAGCAGGTGAGATTCAAGATGGATTTGTGCTGTGGTATAGCCTGGGATGCTTTGGCCTTTGGCACAGGAACTTGGTCTGAGTGGAATGTCTTCTCTGCTTGCATGCTTTGCTATTGCCCATATGTAGATAGTGCTTTCATGCAGGATCTGCACTTGTTTGCCAGTGTGGTGGTGTGTTTCCTGGGCTGAGAACAAGGGCAATTTTCAATCATCATCTTGATGCTGAAACCTACATTTAAGAGGCTGCTTATGGCTCTCTGTCTGCTGTGGAGCAGCACTCAATGGCAAGAACGTAGTTCAGAGGGAGATGGGTGAGTGCTGAGGGGAAGGACAGGAGGAGTCATACAGACCTGGAAAATGAGGAGTAAGGAGAAGTGAGAGAAAAGGTTGCCTGGAAGACCTTGTGTTTCTTCTCTGAACAGAAGTAAAAGAAAAAGCTGTACTGCTGTGTGCTTAGACTGTCTGCAGAAGGTGAAGCGAGAGTCACCAGAAATGCACCTTTCCTCTTAGGCAGTATTGCTTACTAAGTGGAATTTTAAGCTAACGGGTACTTGATGAAGAGCTTTGCCATGGCCAGGGAGCTGTGGGACAGCTGAATTTTAAGGCGCCTGTAATCTGTTGCCAGTTGTAGAGTAAGCCGTGTACTTGCAGGCTGAACAAGACCCAGGGACTGATTAATGTTCTCCCTAGCACGAAGAAAAGATGCTTCTCTCCAGCTGAGAGCGTCAACTTTAGGTATTTAAGTATAGTGGTCTGTGTTAAACAGTACTCTCTATTCTCCTGTCCTGTGTGCCAGCACTTCTCCATCCTCAGCCACTGCCAGTAACCGTTTGCTGTTTGGAACATCTCACAGTTTGTCAGGGCTCTGAATGCTGTACGCCCCCAAACATAACTGAGCTGCAAACTGCCAGCCAGACTCCTCGCAGCTGCAGAAAGCTGTTTCTTCATGCTTTTCCCCTTTGCTAAATGGAACTAAACAACCTGCTAAAGCTGAGTTGGGAAGGAGAGAAGAGGACTCTCCCCCTGCCTTGATTCAGGAGCAGCTTGGGGGTGTGGTGATGTGTGCTGTGCTGGCCCATCCGTTGTTGTCCCTGCTATTGCTGTGCAGACTTGTGCAGTGGAATAAAAGCCCTTTTGTGCGGAGCCTTTCAGTTCTTTACTGGCAGCCCAGCGCGGTGGATTCCCAGGCACAAGCTGCTGACAAATGGAAGTGAGGCACAGGCAGCAGAGGGGGGACTGTCTGTCTGTCCATCCTGTTCAGATGTTAATGCTCTCCCTAGGCTCCAGGACAGCCTTTCTCCCACCCCTCCTACCATGTCCTTTCAATGTGTGCAGCAAACTCTGGTTGGTGGTTCTCCTACTGAAGCTGTGTGCATCCTGCTACGTGATACGCACCAGTGAAGGCTTATCTGCCCCATGTTCCCCTGTGTTTACAGGGGCTTTAGGACAGCTCTCCAGTTCATAGTCCAGACAGGCTGGATCATTTAATGGACTCCAGACTACACAACCTTGCATAGGTTTTGTCTCTGCCTGTGCTACTAACAGCATGCCTCTGCTAAAAGCTGCCTTGGCTTTTTGGGCCTGAGGGGAACTAGGGCTCTAATGCTGCTTTTCTAAGGCCAGAAGAAATGTCTGATCCAAGCCCTAAAGAATCTAACTAGTAATGTGTTTGTGGGGAACCTATGTCTTTGCTGTTGTGTCTTGCCAAAGCTAGAGACCACATCAGAAGGGAACAGAGTGCATCCTTAGGATTCAACAAGGAAGTAATTTAGAAGGAAGCAGGCATTTAAGGAGAAATCATAGAACATGGAACGAGGCAGTACAAAATTACCTCAGCTTACCTCGCAGGGGGCACACCATGATCCAGCAGCTGGTTTTCCCAGGGCGATGCTCATCCCCTGCTCTCCAGTTGTTGGGGGAGCTGTGGGCAAGCCTGAGGGGGGGGGGGGGNTGCTGTGTAAAAGCAGCTTACGGTGTCCTACTTCAGGTACAGTGTCAACCTAAAGAAAAGTATCTTCTCCCTTCCCCTTCCTTATCTAGTAATGGAGGTGATGGGTGAGTGCCTTGTTTGCCAGTATGAGAAGAGCTCCTGGGGGTTCAGGAGACATGTGGGGGAACTTCAGTTTCTAGACTTGCTGCTGCACCCTGTGGCATGTCCCAGACTTGGCAGGGCACAAAGCTGTGGCCTCCTGCTAGTGAACAGGCTTTACCAAGAAACTTCCCCCTCCTTTTTACCAGCAGTAGCGTTATACTGCAGTAGTCTTGCCCCCCCATGAGGCTCTTGTCTCTTGTTACAGTATGTCTGTAAAGCCTCCTTAACTCTTATTTACATAGCACCCATGGTGTGCTAGGGAAATGACTAAGGAGAGAGCTTACATAGTGGTGTAGTTAATTTCTGTGGTGGCTCTTTATCCTGGCACAAGGGATAGCGTATCGATTTACCCACTGCAGTACCTCTTAATGGTGCCGCTCATTAAAAAGCTGTATGAAAGGCCTGTCCACAGCTATCGGTGGAGTAAATACAAATTGTAAACCAGCACAGCCTAGTAGGATACAACCTAGCAGGGTGATTCATGGCTTGCCCAGGAGTAGTACGTATCCATGATAAGGGAGGGGTGTACCTGAAAATGGAGCTGCGTTGTTGATTCCTGGCAGCTATTATACCTGTCAGACCTGTTGCATTGTATTTTGGCTGTACATGTTGGCTTATAAGTAGCTGAAGAAAATAGTGTCCCAGCTGTTGTTTATAAGTAGCAAGAAGTCTTCAAGAGAGGATGCAGAGGGAAGAATACAATATATTTCCCACTTCAGACCCCTCAGATGCCCTGTCATCTATGTATGTGCACCATAGCCAGGGAGGCAGAAAGCTAGGGCACTGATCGTCTTTGTGTTTGTCTGACCTTACCCCTAACGCGTTCTCTGCCACCAGTGAGATCAACCCATCTGGCTGGGGCTCTTGCTAATCATCTTTCTTCCAGGTCGTCAAGACAATTGGTCTAAGAGAGGTCTGGTTTTTTGGACTTCAGTATCAGGACACCAAGGGCTTCTCAACATGGCTGAAATTGAACAAAAAGGTATGTTTAATCCAAGCTTTCACTTGTTCTGGGCTCCTTTCTCTTGGAGGGCAGGGGTAAATTCAGTCTCCATATTTCTGTCTGGGGTCTGTTCTTGCCCCTCCACACACCTGCAAGATGAGTGAGTTGGTATTGCCTTCCTTCAGTCCACACGTCCCCTCCCCAAGGTACAAGGAGTCATGGTGCCTGACCTGATCCTCCTGCATCTAGTCCTGTTTGTTATCCAGGTAGATCTGTTACCCATCCCAGTAGCATGCTAATGTGGCACTTGTGTGAGCGTCTTGGTTGGAGAGAAACCTGGAAAGTAACTTACCTAGCACTGATCGTAACTAGTGGCTTGTCATAAGTCCTGTGGGGAGAGGTGATGAGGTATTTAGCAGCAAGGAATTGAAAATCTTTGCTTTTCTGCCCACTCACTTGTGCATTGGAAGGGACAATTCTTTCTAATGCGTGTTTGTCTTCCTGTTTGTAAACCTGTTCCCCTTCCCTTGGTGTGTAGGCTATAAAATCTGGTAACTCTGTTCCAGGTAACAGCACAGGATGTACGCAAAGAAAGCCCCCTGCTTTTCAAATTCCGTGCCAAGTTCTACCCAGAGGATGTGGCAGAAGAGCTGATCCAGGACATCACGCAGCGCCTCTTCTTCCTCCAAGTGAAGGAGGCAATTCTGAATGATGACATTTATTGCCCTCCAGAAACAGCCGTCCTTCTGGCTTCATATGCCGTCCAGTCAAAATATGGAGACTTCAACAAAGAGGTGCACAAGTCTGGCTACCTTGCTAGTGACAAACTGCTCCCACAGAGGTAACTGAACCTGAGTAGTCTTAGACCTTTGCCTTTAAGATTTTGGGATTTTTTTTTTGAGGGTTGGGGTGTGTCTTGTTTGGAATGTTCAGAATAAAATATAGCCTGGTGCCTCTCTGAGAATTGAGATTAGTATTCACAGAAGCACAACTGAATAAAACTTGCCATTTGTCAAAAGTCTGAATACTAACCAGTGTGTCTCTAGCTAGTCTTACAATAAAACTGTATTTCCTGGAGTATTTTTCTTGGGGAACTGTGATGTCAATTGAGTATTTAATGAAGTGTTAATCAAGAGTGATGTGACTGTGTACATAAATGCAGTGGCTGGTCTCAAACATCCCATATACTCTTTCTAGAGTTCTGGAGCAGCACAAGCTTAACAAGGACCAGTGGGAGGAGAGGATCCAGGTGTGGCATGAGGAACATCGAGGAATGATTAGGTAACGGATGCAGTGTGAAACTGCTGTATTTAAAGTAGTCTGATATATACTCGTGTGTAATGTGTGAATGCATACAAGAACCTGTGGCTTGCTTCAGGATGAGTTGGCATTCTTCAGGGTATTCTGCTCAGAGTAACTAGATTCACATGCCTCTGCCCTTGCTAGTCCACATCAGCTGGCTGCTCTTAGTAAAACTGAGTTTGCAGAGTATGTTTGTTATTATCTACTAGGGTGATGCTTGGAACCTTTGCCTGCTTGTTACTGCTCTGCCCATGTAGGAAGACAGCACCTTCTTGCTGTAATGACTTATAAGCTTAAAAAGGAATATCTGCTCTCTTTTTGCATGCTACAGAGAAGATGCTGTTTTGGAGTACCTGAAAATTGCACAGGATTTGGAAATGTATGGTGTGAACTACTTCAACATTAAGAACAAGAAGGGCTCTGAACTCTGGCTAGGTGTAGATGCTCTTGGACTCAATATTTATGAGCAGAATGACAGGTAATAAACCCCCTCTCCTCATTATTGCTTTCAGCTCCTTTCCAGTATAAAGGCATTCAAAATTAATCTTTTCTGGAATTCAGGTCTTTAACTAAACTCTCCAATATCTGTATCATTCTTATCTGTTTTTGACACTGCCAGAATGATCCAGAAAATGTGCTGCTCTGGACCAAAAAATACAAGAAATTGGCAAATCTTACCAAGCTACTTTTACTTGATCCCGAGTCTTCCTGCCACAGATGCATTCTCCAGTTCTGTTTTCCATTTAAAAAGGAAAAAAAGTGGGATTGAAAACCTGCTTCTTATGTTTGTAGTTCATTTGCATAACTAATTTTGTTTGCTGATTCCAGTCAACATAAGAGTACTGAGATGTGAGGGCAGACTTGGTAGAATTTTGAGCTTTATATTGTAAGTCAAGAATTTGTAATGACTTGGGGCTCTCTTATTTCCTTTTGCTTTCCATTTCTCCAGGCTAACACCGAAAATTGGATTCCCTTGGAGTGAGATCAGAAATATCTCATTCAATGACAAGAAATTTGTTATCAAGCCTATTGACAAAAAAGCACCAGTAAGAAGCAACATTTAAATTAAACTTTCGATGTCTTAGCTGAATGATCTGGGGTTTTAAATTTTTTTTATTGCACAGGATCTTTTCATCAATAATGGCAATGCTGACTTAAGCAGTGCTCCACTACCTGATCTGTTCAGGGCAGTATGCACAGAATGGGTCTAATGGCAGTGAGGTGATAGTTGGGATTTGTTTCTGGCTAGGAGGATAGAAATTTGTTCAGTACGTCCTTTAGCTGCTCAAAGTCAGTGGCAGGGAGAAGCTCTTTGCTTAAGGTTTCTGGTTCTCTTAAGGCGGTTGATTCTCTGATAATACAATTAGGGGTCTGAGGCACCTATGTTACCTTTGAACACTTCCTTTGCAGCCTCTTGGCTTTAGTAGTGTGTGGGATGGTCTTTTGCAGTTTTTCACCTTACTTGAAGCTGAAATTTCAGGTCATTTTGAGGGTACGCTAGGAGGGTGGTTTCTTGCAAATTTATAATGCATATAATTGGTTTAATCTTTAAGGCTTATTAATTTCCTGTGTCAGCTGATACTTTCTGTTCTTCTGGTCGTCTTTGTTGCATTGCTGGTTGGAAGCATTTCCCTGCTGCTGTTGCTTTGTTTTAAATTTAATTAAAAATTTAAATTAATTTAAAACAAATTACTTTGTTTTAACAGAATAAAGTTATATATCTATTGGACATAATGTTTAACACCCTTTCTGACATAAGACAAAACATTACACTTGATGTGGCCGGCCAGACTATTGAATTAAATAACTAAGTGGAGGAAAGGTGGGAGAAGTCAAGGTTTCAGTGTGCTCAGTAAACCAGCCCCTGGTGGTGTTTGTAATGAAACAGTGAAGCTGAGTCGCTGGGTACCCTGTGTGTTAGGGATGCTTTACAAAGAAAACCAGCATGCTGTAACAAGTTGGGCACTTCTGCCCTGTGTGTATTTGTCAGGTTGAAATTAATTCCTAAGATAGGTGTCTAACTATCACCACCAATGAACAGGTACTGTTAAGAAAAGCTGGCTAGCTGTTCTAGAAAGCTTAGGGTCTTGGGGTGTATTGCATACACAGGGGGCTTCTTATGTTGAAAAAACAGGTCTAATGCTGCCTTTTTCTTGTCCCAAGGACTTTGTATTCTATGCCCCTCGGTTACGGATTAACAAACGAATCTTGGCACTCTGCATGGGGAACCACGAGCTCTACATGCGCAGGCGTAAACCAGATACCATTGAGGTGCAGCAGATGAAAGCACAGGCACGGGAAGAGAAGCACCAGAAACAGATGGAGAGGTTGGTACGGTTCTGAGTAGCCCGGACTTGGTCGATCACTGCACAGTAGCGTGCTAGATAAATTGCTGGCAGCACCTTAATCTGCTTGAGCCAAAAATAAAGCAGATTGCTTTTTGCTTCAGTAGATCTGATGGAGTGTTGGAAATGGCACTCATCACAAATGTGACCCCCCATCACTTTCTTGGAGTTAAAGATTTGTCTGTCTATCTGACGGGACTAATATGGATCGTGGTATAAGGAGTTTTCCTTTATAACATTGCTATTATGAGCTTGCCATTAAGATGAATGCCAGCAGAGCTTCTATAAAGGGGCATGTCTGGAGTAAAACTCATCAGCTGAGTGCTGTAGTGCATGTTTCTTGTGTGCTCATGGCTTCACTAGGAAGTGCTCTAACCTGAGTTGCTGTTAATTTGAAATTGCATTATGACTTCCCCTTCATCAGAGCCCTGCTGGAGAATGAGAAGAAGAAGAGGGAGTTGGCAGAAAAGGAGAAGGAGAAGATTGAACGTGAGAAGGAGGAGCTAATGGAGAGACTCAAGCAGATTGAGGAGCAAACCAAGAAAGCTCAGCAAGGTAATATGAAATGTTCTAGTATTTCCTTTAGATGCATCGTCTGAGTGAGAAGGGTTCAAGTGGTAAAGCTGTGAGCATCTCTGAGCCATTTGGCTCTCCAGTATTGTGTGGTATCTGGTGTTGAAGCCCCGGTTTAGCCTTCTGAAGCTGAATGTAAGCCCTCCATATTCAGCTGCTGAAATAGGACTGGCATTAGAGACGGATGGCAGCCAAGATGCCTCTCCAGCAGCAAGAGTCCCTTGTAGTTGTTCATGTGCTGGCTGGAAGCTTTATCCCAGCACATCTGTAGAGGAAGGAATCAAAGTGTAGCAGGGGTCACACCAGCCAGTATTCTGGTGTGATTACTGATTGCTTGGCCAGCAAGTGGCCAAGTTGGTTGTTGTTGGAGTGGTGTTGCCCGAGCAAAATGCTGTATGCTTCTCTGCCTTTAAAGATGTCATTTTGCGATGGGTACTTCCCCACAAATCAATCGGGCAAGTAATCTGTTGGCTTGGAACAGGCCTGGCTCTTAGTCTAGCTCCAGTTACAGTGTGAAGGAAAGGGGACAGTTGCTTGCATCTCTCCTTTACCTGTCCCTCTGAAGGAGAACCCTCATCCAGAACTCAGGTGTAAGGGCACTGTCCTTCTCTCCTGCCATTCTTTACTTGATCTCTCTTCAAATGTGCTCCCCTGTTTTTTCAGAACTGGAAGAACAGACTCGCAGAGCTATGGAGCTGGAACAGGAGAGAAAACGAGCTCAGGAGGAAGCAGAGAAACTGGCTAAAGAACGTAGAGAAGCAGAAGAGGCAAAGGAGGCCCTATTGAAAGCATCCCATGATCAACAAAAGACCCAGGAACAGCTGGTAAGTGGGTGAGCTGAAAATCGGGTAGGGAAAATAGTGACAGGGTAGGCATCTAAGCTCTTGAAACAAACCATGCTATGAATGTAATGAGGAAGCATAGTTTGGTTCTTTAATTTTTAGCCTCAAGCAGATGAACTTATACCTAAATACAAGTGTATTCTTACAGTAGATCTGGATTGTTGTGCTTTTTGTCTTTTTTTTTTTTTTTTTTTNTTGTATGTGATTCTGAGAACAGAATGTAGAGCTCACTAATTGCTTTCTCTAGTCTGGATTCAAATAGAGTTCTGTAGCTCTGTTTGGAGGAGATGGGGGGGGGGAACAAAACAACAACAACAAAAAAAAACCCCACAACAAAACCCAAAACTTCTTTGGCTTCCTTTTCCCTTGCATCATGGAGATATTGGTGGGACTGAAGTTTACAAGAAGACTTTCTCCTTACTGAAAAGGTGTTAGAGATACTGGTTTTGTTCAGGACTTGGACTAAATGCTTCATTTAGCAAGTACTTTGGGTTTGTCCCCATTAAAAGCCTTTCTCTTGCAGGCTTCTGAGATGGCAGAACTCACAGCTAGGATCACGCAGCTGGAGCTGGCCAGGCAGAAGAAAGAGAGCGAGGCCCAGGAGTGGCAACAGAAGGTAAAGCAGAATGAGCATACAGCAGTACTTTTTTTGTGCTCTTCATTCTGTGTTGTGATTTAAACTACTGCACTAGATACCATGCTAGACTGAGGTTTGCATGTGTTTGCAAGCTTGAGGCCGTTGTAAATACCCAGCTTTGCTTTTCTTGGTGGAATTTTGAATAACAAAATATTTCTACATGGAGTTAGAATAATTAGGCCTGTAGCCCATTTTCCGTGAATTATAACCATTCTTCAAATCTCTGAATTGTTAGCCAGCAGATAGTTTTGCAAATGAGTTTGCAAAAAAGTTTGTGGCTGAGTAGCTTTGGAACATACCACTTCAGTGTGCGAGAGGTGCAAGTTTTCCTGTAATAAGCTCTGAGTAGTGCTTCTGTACACTTCTGCGAGAAGTCTCATGCACTCAGTATAATCCTGACTAACTCACTGTGGCATGCCCTGCTGCAGGCACAGATGGTGCAGGAGGACCTAGAAAAGACCAAAGAGGAGTTGAAGACTGCCATGAGCACTCCTCACGTCACTGAGCCCATGCACTCTGAGAATGAGCATGATGATGAGCAGGATGAGAACGCAGCAGAAGCCAGTGCTGAGCTACGATCAGAGGCCACCATCAAGGATCGCAGTGAGGAGGAGCGCACCACTGAAGCAGAGAAGAACGAACGGGTCCAGAAACACTTGAAGGTAAGAAGTTGGCAGCAGAGAAGGGTGTGTGTCTGGGTGCTGCTTCTATTCTTCTTGCCATTAATTGCAGCAGGGAGGTATTACTGGTATTTAAAAAAAAAAAAAGCGGTGGAAAGAGGGGTGATCATGGTCTTGCCAGATAGCTGCTTACCCATTGAGCAGAGAGGCAGATCTTGTCTCCTGGCACTTGACTTTCATTTCACTGGAAATAGTGAAGTATTTTCAAGCAGTGCCAAAAAAGCAGCATCTGTCATACGTAGTGTGCTTGTGTGAGTCTTGCCAGCCATCTGACAGCTGTTCATAGCCCTGGCTGCAATGAATCGGGGAATTTGGTCCAGTTCCTGTCAAGCAGCTGTCTGTAACCGTCTTGTCTGACTGGGTTGCATTGCAAAACCCTGAAGGCAGCCCACTAGGGCTCAGCATGGAGGGAGCAGTGCTGCACCACCTTCTTGTAAGGAGCTCCAGTGTTCTGGTATTGATTCCTTCCAAGCGTTCTGTTACACTGCATGCTAGCTGCCTGACTTGCATCAGGCTTTGCTTGTTCTGCATCATGCTGTGGTGGTTATGCACAGGCAGAGTGACAGAGGTGCACTTTATCTTCTGCAGCAAGTTTCTTTTGTGGTAGAAGGCTAGTTGCTCAAATTTTGCAAGATGCCTCTGTCTTCAGGCATCTCTCCACTTGACTCTTCTTCTGAAGTACATTGGAGACAGTCTGTCTTACTGTGCTAGGCAAAGATAGATAGGGTGACAGACTGCCTGATATTTTTCTACCTTTAAATGTTAGGGAAAAATGTTAATAACTTCCACAGAATCACAGAATTGTTTTGTTTGGAAGGGACCTCTTAAGGTCATCTGGTCCCACTTCCTTGCTCAAGGAGGGTCAGCTAGAGAAGCTTGCCGAGAACTGCAAATATTCAGGCTTATCTGTTTCCTGTCTCCATGGTTATTGAATCTTTAGGAGGATCAGCAAGGAACCTCCTTGTCTTTGTCCAGCTTTGAGTCTCTGGCATGTGCTAACCCATTGCTATCTGTTTCCCCTTTTCCAAAGGCTCTTTCCTCGGAGCTGGCAAATGCTCGGGATGAAACCAAGAAGACAGCCAATGATATGATCCACGCTGAGAACATGCGTCTAGGCCGAGACAAGTACAAGACCCTCCGTCAGATTCGGCAGGGCAACACCAAGCAGCGCATTGATGAGTTTGAGTCCATGTAAACTCTCCCCTGCACCTGCTGCCCTGCACTCTCTTCTCCCCTCTTTCCCATCCTCTCCCGTCATTCACTCGTAATTGTGCTACGCTGGAACCACTACAGAAGAGTGACCATGGTCTTATTTATCGAGTTTTGGGCAAATGCTGGAGTTAAGCAGCAGAAGAAAGAATAGTATTTACATCTTCCTGGGGTGGCTTGGGAAAGCAAACATGTATTTGGGCAAATCTGAAATTATTTGGCTTTGGATAAAGTCTCACTGCGTTTAGTTTTGTATTGCTTACTGAAGTGGCTGTGTTGCTGTCCTCTCCTGTGGCGTGGGGAGGCCAGCGGATAATTTTACTGACTTACGTACAGTAAAGTGCTAACAGTTTGACACTGTGCCTTCCTACTAACTTGCGCAAGCTTCAGTATTAAGCTTAGTAGCCAGGGTCTGAGTTTCTGACTTAATACAGGGTCTGAATCATGTAGTTGAGAAGGGGAGGCCGGAGCTTAGGAAGAAGGGTTGGAGGTAGAATATGGACTTTCTTTCTAAAAGACCAAAGCTTTTGTCCTTCAAACATAAGCAGACCAAACAGATTCTGTGGTGTTCCTGCTGTTGTTACCTTTTGTTCTTTAATGATGGAACTTTGAATTTCCTAATCATGAGGAGGCCTTCGGAATATTTCACTGGTGCAGTGTGGTTTGGAGCCTCGGCTTCCCTGCTTTCCAGAAGTTTTGTCTCTGGTAAATGGCTTTGTTCACTGTCATTTGTCTGACTTGAATGTAACCAGTCAGGCAGAGATAGTTAAAGAGCCCTGCCTGCCTTTTTGGGTTTGCCAGTGGAAACCTCAAGGGGTAGGTAGAAATGTAAAAGACTAAAAATTCCTGTAGCTGTATTTTCCCTTGCTGAACCAGTACATTTCTAGTCATGTGAATAGGATTTCAGGTTTTTCCATAAGAGGCCTTTTTAGCACATAGTCATTGGTGCCTTATGACTGTGTATAGATCTACTGTAGCTCAGATGTCTTTAGTTTAAACTAGATGCAATCAGAAAAAGTTGATCAGCAGCTGGGGACCAAAAACTACTGTTGTATCTGGGTCATGTACAAGACTGCATCTGTCTTCCTGGCTTCAAGCAGCATTTGAGGGGAGAGGGTCCTGAGATATTTGTCCAACTGCTGCCTTAATGCTCACTAGCATTTTGCCAGATCCCTGGCTCAAGTGCTTTTCCTTCCCCAGAAAGATGCTTTGCCCCTTTGCAGCTTTGAGAACAGAAGGCTCTGTCTTTTTGAAATGGGACACTAGTGGTTGTGAGACTGGTCCTGAGAGCCATTTGTACCAGTTGTTGTAATACCCATCACCTCCTGTCTTCCAAGCTATCCATGCTGTAGCTACCCAGAATCCTTCCTGCCATTTCTGGGGAGGAAACAGCCATGTATGCTCAGGGTTGAATTGGATTTTGCCTTGATCCTTCATAGAAGGAAATGTTAACCTTCAGAAGAGGCCTGTTAAAAATGGATTCCGCCTACAATGGAGTCCTCCTTTGCTTTGCCCTCCTTGGATTGGCCTGTCATCAGGCTAGCCTGTCACTTATTTTCTTGCCTAGCATGATCTTAAATCTTGTGACTTTCTCAGTTTTGTGGATTCCCCCTTTGTATGGGTCACTGCTAGTGGTGATAAAATGAAAACATCTGAATGCTAGAGCATTTTCAGCTCCCTGCTCTATGGGGAAGGTAAAGGGGGACTGTGCCAAAAAGAAATGTTTGTGATAGTGTTAATAAACTGCAGTATTTCCCCAAGAATCCCTTGGGCTGCTGGAAACAGCCTTACCAGTGCTGTATTATTTTGTTTTTTAGAAGCAATACAAGCCTGTGTGAAGATCCACACAAATACCAACCAACCTCTGTTAGGAGCATAGCTTAGCGTGTTGCTTCTAAACATCCAGATAAGTCGTGTGGGAGACCCCTTCTCTCCCCTGGACACAGTACGCTTTTGGGGGGCACACCATGGTAAGCTTTTGGTTGGCCAAAACCACATGCCTCAGTATTTTACAAGTCACAAATGAAAGATTGCAGTTAAATTTGTCAAACTGATTTGCATATTTCTACACTGAAGGGTTATTGGCACTGGCTCTATGTGAGTCTCATTACTGGGGGAACAGACAACCTTTACACTTCTGGTTTTGGTGCTTTAAAGCTGGTTCTCAGCACTTCTGCTCTGTCCATGGCAACTATAGATGCATTTGGGGGGGAGAAAAGTCTTTATTACATTTTAACAATTTCCTAACAAGCTGATGTATGGTGCCTGGAATATGTGTGTTCAAATAATAAACCAGTAAACCTTTTCTGCTTTGATGGGTCACACAACACTGCTGAGCTCATGTATTATGATGCTGGCATGACTTCTGTTTATAGGGTTTTTTAATCGTTCTAATTCCAAATGGTCCAATATAGGAATAGAACGGCTTGTGCCAGTGAGTCCACCTAACTCTTTGTAGTTGTTTCAGCCCTGCCTTCTTCTTAACCAGTATTATATTCCAGTGGTATCTAATGATATTTGATTTCAGTACTTCTAGCTATGCACAATTAGAAAATATTAGTCATGGGATAGAGGATATGTTTATGGTCCTTCTTCCCTTGGAAATGTATACTGTATTGTAAAGAAATGATATTTTGCAAGAAAACTAATGTAAGAAGCTTTCAGTATTACAGTGAGATTTGTAGACATGTTTTTTTATTTGTTAGAGTACAGTGAATTGTTCTTCTTCCTCTCCATGTTCCAGTTTAATTGGATAGCTACTCCTCTTGGGGGGTGGGGGGAGGGAAATACTTTATCAAATGTTTGCCTGGCTTGTTTTTTCTTGTTTTATTTTTTGTTGCTGTAAATTATGTTGAGGTTTTTTGACCAGTCTTTTTACTGGATTATAATAAAACATCAATTCCTTAAGGATGTGGAGTAATTCATGGGTCCATGTGCTTATCTGCAGAGAGAACCTTGATGTTAAGGCATTTTTTTTCCTTTTGGAGGAGTTGTTAAAATCCATGCTCTGTTCTTCCTAAAGTGCCAATAAAGTTCAGAGAAATTCAGCAGATGGTGTCTGGCTGGTTACTTAAGTCTTGCTTTGAGTCTAGTGCTCTGTCTCCAAGCTAAACAGGTCTTCCACGTGGTTCCCGAGAGGTCAGCTTTGTAGCACTGTCGCAAATGAGAAGATACTACTTTCATCCTGAAAAACAACTGCTTGAATAACATCCCTTTCCCCCTCCCCAGCCATGCAAGCTGTCCGACTGGAGGCAGTACTAGAATTCACATTTCCTTGTGCAGACACTGAGTATAACTTCATATTGTATTTAACGTGTGAATGGACCAGTCAAATGGAGGAGGAGGAGCTGCTGTTGGCACTTGCCACTGGTGAGTGCCTGCCGTGCCATGGCCAGGCCCATGTGCATCTATGACCAGGTTGGTGTGCAGAGGGTTGCCGGGCTTCGATGCTGCCGCTTGCCTCCGACGTCCTGCTGGGTCTGTCCTGCCCAGACCCTGTACCGGGGATTTCAGCCCTAATTGTTTTGCAGCTCCCTGGCCATGGTTATCTCTACCTGTATTTCCTGAGGTCTCAGGACTGGGTCTAGTGATGGAAGAGCATGGCTTCTGCCATCTTTCTGCTAATGTGATATTTGTAGCTGCTTTCCATGTGGTTGTGAAGAGGGGCTTTGCAGAACCTCTGCCTCGTGGCTGCTGCACTGCAGAATCAGGCAGAGATTTCATCAGAACACGTTAGTGCTCAGAGATCTGGTGATAGAGGAAAAAACTGAACTTGTCTTCAAACAAAACATGAAGTGTAGAGCAATGGAGACTTCTACAATCCCCATCAGGCTTGGTATGGATCCAGTTTCCATAGGTGGGTATCTCTTTTTGTTTCCTTCCAGGATTCCAAAAACCTGAATGCCACTGGAGGAATTGCATGTCTGCTTCAACACTACTGCAGCCTTCAGGTGAAGGTTGCACTGGTCTGGGAAGGCTGCTCTCGCAAACGGGGTTCTTGCTGCTTTTATTGCCCTTGCTTCTTGATGGGCAGTACCTTTCAGCTTGTGCTTAAATTTCTGGAGTCTGTGAGGACTGTGCTTGCAGCCAGATTATTCTTCTGCATGAGTGGCCTATCTTTTGTGGCATTCCCTTCCCTGCGTGTGTGGAGACTTAAGAGGCTTGGTAATTCTCCAGTTAGGTGTGTCTATATTTAGTTTGTCTTTGAAGAAATGGAAGTGCAAAGCATTAATGGCTGAAGGAGGACCATGTAGTAAAAGAAAAACCAAACCACACCGAAACACCTGATTCTTCTAATCTGTTAAAAGGCATTTTGTAGTTTAGAGTCAGAAATTTGTATGTAACCTCTAGTTTGCTTAGACAGCTTCTGCTGGATTTGCTATTCTCTGTGATGTGTTTCAGATCCAGTTCAGGCTACACCTACAAGTGTTGGGGTCCCAGATGCTTTTGTCTGAGACAGGGACAGACTGGAGCATAAAAGGCACTCAGAAGACCTAGGGACCAGAAATGCTGTCTTTTTGCAGGATCTGGAATGTGGCTTTATTAAGCAGTGTAACTTAGTAAGAATTCTAAAGAAAAGCCAAACTAACTTTTGTAGAGTCAAGTCTTCATTGAGATAAATCTGTCTGGTGGACTAATGCATTTGGCCTAGGATACTTTGTCCTCCTACTCGGGGTCTGTGCAACTGTAGAAATAAGGATGTGATTGCTTTTTCCTTCTCTTGTTTCCACTGTCCAAGGCAGGGAATTGCAAGGGGTTGGCCTCCAAATTCTGGTTTGTTTTGATGTAGACAGGTCCTGTAGGAACGTCTCTGGGTAGATGACAACTTACTGGTTGCTTGTTCAGCAAGCAACGTTTGGAGGGAAGCATGGGCATCTTTATTTTTTAAGTGACCTGGTGTGAGATTCTCAGAGAACAGATGAGCAGGCTCGGTAGCCTTCCAGAAACTTCCTTTTTTTTCTGTGACGAACAATAATAGAATGTGAACACCCCCTGATGCCACCCTTATCGGTTCAGGTCAATTTGTGTAGGATACTGTTAGTAACGATGGCAACTTAGTAAGGGAACTAGATTAGATTTTGCTCTCTACTTATCAGGGTAGGGCTCTGCCTTTTGACAGCACTATCTTCTTGAAATCTGTTTTGGGCTGTGGAACCAGTAGACAGTAGATCTGAGAGACACCAAACAAGATTTGATCCCCCCTTTCTCATGTTAGCTGGTCCTAAAGCTGCTAATTCTGTCTGTAACTGGGCTTCAGGCTTGGTGCATCGTGTGGCAGTAGCTCTCCATTAAGTAGCTGCATCTCATGGCTGTTTTCTAACACCTTGCAAAGCTTGATAACGCAATATACAGGGTAAGGTATGATAATCGTAGACAGTTGTATGGCAGCTGCTTGAACATCTGCAAGGGCAGACTGTCTCCCAGTGAGAAAGCAGAGAATAACTGAGGTATGGCTTGTTTGCCCTGTGCAATCAGTGTGACCATTCTGTTGAGTGCCAGCTTCGCAGCTATACATAACTCAAATCTTGGGCATACAGTCTAATTATCTTATGCCAGTGTATAATTGGAGCATGTGACAACTGGCAGAGAACAGTGTAATTCATCTGTGACTGATGTCAACCCATAACTGCTGCATACCCTTATGCAATTGACTCCACATGTGATGGTAATGTCTCCCTTGCAGAAAAACTAACTTATCTGTAAGAAAAAGGATCCGGGCCTCAATGCATTGAATGTTAGGCTGAGGCTGGCTTTTGTCTTGCAGGTCTGCAGCTCTAATTTAAGTGCAGTTTGTGAACAAGGGCGGAGGTCCTTATGACGGAGCAACGCCTAAATGAACGGCTAGTGCCGAGTGATGGGCCTCTGAAAGTTACCAGTATTTTTAAGGTGGACTTTCTCAGGATAGAAGGCGGGCTGAAGTGGGTATAGGGAAAAGCGAGGAGAGAATGAGGAGGAGACATTAAGGAAACAGTAGTGCTGAGACTGCAAAAAGGAGTATTGGGAGCTCCTGGAAGGGACTGTACCTTCAACTTCTGTTGAGAAGGCACTTGGTCTGAGCAGGTGTTAATACCATGGATACAGCTTTCTGGTGAGCAGAGCTGGTTGGAAAATTACAAGCACCCGTGATTGCTACTGCCTCTGGTTGTGCATCATCTTTTAAAGAAATACAAGCCAGGGTTGATCTTCAATCATCAAGATTTACTGAAGGGTCAAGGGGATGTGGGATATACTGCTCTTGAGCTGGGAGGTTACAGTGAAGGCTGGCTGTACCCCGCATGCAGCAGTGCTGCCCTCTCATCCATCTTTGAAGCATCCTTGACTGAAGGAGAAGCATCTGCAAGTGAAGGTCTCGGCTGGGGCACTGTAACTTCTTAGTGGCCTTCACCCAGCCAGCCAGCAGCTGCATTGCCAGGAGTGGCTGCTGTCAAGAAGTCCTGTTGTGAATCGATTTTGTTTCCCTGTTGCAGTATTAGCCTATCTCTGATGATTGCATTACTGTCCTCTTGCTTCCAGTGGTGAAAATCTGGCCCTTGATCCTTTGGTTTGTAGTCATTCTCGGAAGGCTGCTGAACATCTAGAGAAAGGTTGGAGCAGGCAAACGGTAGTCTTGTCTGATAGATGTAGAAACTGGGGCACGTTTACGGTCTTCCCCCCCAAGCCACCAGCCTCTGTGAGGCAGTATCTGAGGCTTGAGCACGCTTGATGCAAGCACTTCGTCTGCAGGTTTGTGTTCAGCGCATCTGTTTTGGGGCAGCACTCTGTACCTGGTCCTGTGGGCTTGGAGAATGCAGAACAAGGACAAGTTGTCCTATTTGCTTTTATTAGCGGTTTGTCCTGGAACAGGAAAGGTGGCTGATGGGTTTTCCTAGTAACAATGGGGAAGGAGAATTTTAGTTTCATTCAGTGGCTTTAGTTCTGTGTATGGAAGCAGCCTGTATCTGCTTCCTTGCAGGAGTATTTGTGAGGTGGTGGGCTCGGTAGGAGGTGGGGGGTAGCCTGTTCTTGCTGTTCAAGTTAAGAACACAGGCTGTGTTCTGGAAACCGTCATTATTCCTGGGTCTGTGTACCTGCTGCTCTGACTACAGCCTCTGAGACTTCCCCCATGGAACAGCATGGGTTTGCCTCTGGCTACCCCTTGGCAGTGACCGAGCCAGTGCAGCTCTGGAAAGAGCACTGCTCTGTCTCAGGTGTGTGTTTTATCCATCATCGTTCACACTCATTCACACTCCTCAGAGGCTAACCAAGAATCCTTTCCCCCATTTCTTTGAGAGGTAAAAAGAGGCACAGAGGACAATGTCTTTCTTCCAAGGCAGAAGAGTTGTGGCTCAACTTGGTGAAATACAGAACTCAGGTCAGACTTGCAGCTCTGTGCCCTTCGTGTCCCCGGGCTGCCTGCCTTCCCACACACCTGGAGGAGAGCACGGGCCAGTCCTGCTTGCTCCAAACAATAAAGGAGTGATTACTTCTGTACCGGGGCACAGTGCTGGCCTTCAGCTTTGTCATGACTTGTTTAGCTGCTCACTCAGTTCCTCCCTCCCCTCCAGACACTCTTACTTTGGGGGTTCCACTGCTGAGCACCTGGGATTTTATCAAATACTGATTTGATAAAATGCTCCAGTATTGGAGCAAACAGGTGTTCATTTGCTTGTCTGGATGACACCTGTAATCTTTCTGCACATGTTGCAGCTCGCTCATAGATAGGGGTCAGGTGTCTTCTGACTTGTGTGTGTTTTCTGTCTCTTCCCTCTCCTGCTCTTGTGGCTGCTCTGCTGCAGGACAGACCGCCTCTCTTGATTCTTCTTCTCCTGCTCCTTCGCAGAGGAACTTCTTCCTCCCTTAATTTATCGAATGTACTAAATCTCGATTCAAATGGTAGTGGAGTTACTCTCGCAACCCCAGAACTGCAGCATCACTAAAACTATATTAATGTGTATATTAATAACTAGGGGATTCCATCTGCTTTCAGAGAGGCAGCAGACTAATATGGTAATTTTAAACCTTCCATCTAGGGTCTCTTGGAAGCCACAAACTTTACAGAAGAGCTCTTCTGGTCAGAGCTGTTTGCACAGAGTGTCTTCTGTCCAAAGGAACCGATGCAAGTCTGCCTTGTGCCGACTATGCTGACGTGTTTGCTGAACTGGACGATGGAAGGACTGGAACTCTAATGGTGGTCCGAGGAGCTGAGTCTGGTATCTGAGAAGTCTGAGTATGCTTCTGGCTGTGGAGGGCTACGACGGTATTGTGTAACTTCTTGTTGGATCAGTGCAGTGCTAATTTCAATCTGTTCGCTTCTTTTGCAGAGATCAGGGATGAGGTGGAGTTAATGGCACCTCATAGCTCTATTGGAGAGCAAATTGTCCTTTGCATGGTGCAGAAGAAATTGGGCGATGTATTTCAAGCTAGAAAACCACTTCCTCCCCAGCATGCGCTAACACCACTAGACGTGTAGGCACAGCCACAGCGCTGACAGCAGAGTGTGACCTGCTGGCAAGGCAAGATGGGGGGCGGGGGGTGTATGCACATGTGCACGCTGATGGAAACGTGGCTCCTGCCAAATTTCTGTGAAACAGAGCTAAAGATTCAGTTCAGTCTGTCCTGCCCATAAAGTGTGTGCTGACCTCCAAAGCAACATTGTGAGGGTTTTTTCAAAGCAAGGGGATTTTTGCGTAGTTAGGGGTTTTCTGTTTTGTTTTGTTTTGTTGGTTATTTATTTGCGGGAAGGGTCATCATTCGCAAAGCTTTCTAGTTGTGTCCTGGGCTAAATGAACAAGGGTCTACTCTGGAAAGACCGTGTTTACTTCTAGGTTTGCTGCTAGATAGCGTGGCGGAGAGGGGGGAAAAGGAGATCTTTCTTCTGCCCTTTTCCCCCTGTTTCAAAGACCTTAGAACAGGTTATCCAAACCCGCTGCAGGGCATGATTCTCTCCTACCCCAGCAGGATTGTTCCTGCTTTCACCAGAGAACAGTTGTCCTCTTCACTACTTTTCACCTCCCTTCAGGACTGGGTATGATGCTCTCAGACCTGACTTCCCTCTCTGCGTTGGCCTCTCTCCCACGGGGTGGCATTGACCTGTCACTTGCTGTGCTCTGAGTTCCTGGCGAGGAGAGAGGTCAGTGCCAGGCAAACACACAAACGTCCTTGCTGTGAAAACTGCTGCGCATATATCTAGCCTATCTCTCAATTCAAGGTTTGCTGGGGAGATTAGATGTTTTGTGGTTTGTTTGGATGTGCTGTGGCCCCTTTCCTTGCATCCCTGATGGCAAGCCTTGCTTTCCTTCTACGGAAACGACAGAGACAGGACTGGGCTGGGCTGCCTACTGCATCTCTGTAGTGCCTGGAAAGCAAAGGCAGGACTGGGCAGCGTCTCTCAGCTGCAGAGGCTGCACAGAGTGATTTTAAATTCAGGGGTGTGCTGCAGCCCAAGAATTTGGGTTTGAAGGTTGAAGTATTCAGGGCAGCTCGCAGGAGAGAGCAAACCACCTGGAAAAGCTGACCTGAGAGTGAGGGGCCACAGAGCAGGGACACTGGCCAGAGCTGCGTTCGGCTAAAACAAACCTCTCGCCACGCTGTCAGCTCGCCTCTGTGCTACAAGGAAGGGTGGGGAGGGAAGCCTTCGAAGGATATTCTACAAATGATTTGAAATGAGGAATTTTTACACTAACTGTGGTTGAGGAGTGGAATTACAGAGAAGTCCCAGTGATCCTGGGCACGGCTGGGCAGTCTGATGTGCACCCATGCCTGCCACATGGCATCCCTGCTTCGGCATCGTACCCTGCCCTGCTGCTCCCAGGGATGCGCCATGGGTGCCTCTCACTCACTCTGGACCTGGGGGTAGCGCTCACTTCGGATTACAATCCTAGTGATACTAAAATCCTCGTGATACTCAGTGGTTCGTCCCACCCTCCCTGTTCTCACAGAGCCGCTGGCCTGAACAAAACCTGAGAGGCAAATCCTGCAGCAGACAAAAAAAATGCATTTGTGGGATGAACAGGGGCTGGCATAAGGGTGCCGCCAGGCTCCGATGGCCGGTTGCCAAACCCATCACATATTGAACCAGGAAGTGTCACCTATATTCAGCTAAAGGAGTGAGGAGACTTTGGTCAGTGATGCCCTGCAGATAGGACTCCAAGGTACCTCAGATCACGTCCCTCCATAGCAGAGCACCGCGTGTTCCTCTTGCACGTGTCCTGCCATGGGAGCAGTGATGCCCAGCCTGCGCTTGGCAAATAGGAGCGAGGCAGAATGAAATATTCCTGTGCTGCTCCACCAGGTGCAAAGTGAACAGAGGGAAGTAGACAGGTGGTTTTAGAAACTAGACTTCCTTCTAAGAAAAAAAAAAGGTTTTTTTCTTTTTTTAATCCTTTACGCACTGCCCATGAGTTTCTTTCCACTGAAGCTGTCTCAGTGGTGTGTTTGAATGCTTGGACACTTGCCTTTAAAACTTTGTTGGACTGAAGAATAGGATTCCCTTCCCCCCTTATGGAAAATACTTGCACTCCTTAACGTCTTCAATTCTTTTCTCAGAAAGCTTAAGCATCCCCTTCCAACCTGAAAGCTTTGGGTGGAAAACTTTCATTTTTGGGGTGAAAAGCCAAAACTTCCCAGTTATCTTCAAAACTATGAATCCACTGTGTGTGTGTGTCTGTTGAGGGGAACATTTTCCAGCCAATTCTCATTTTTATGCTGTAGTTTCTCTCCCCTGTATGGGTTGAGTAGAGAGTCCAGTTTCAAAGGTCTTTGCTTATACTGGCTACCAATATGTTACTGCATTTAAAAAACTGATTAAAGCAAACATCCTACCAAATGGTGAACTGTTAATTTGGTCTTAGGGACAATTTGGGCTCCTGAGAAGAGCTCACATTTCAAACTCCACAAAAACAGGAACTGAAACTGTCTCCACTGTTGCATTTTGGTCCTCAGAGGCAAATTGATTTATGTTGGAGAAGAGGGTAGACTAAACTAGCGGCCGTGTTTCTGGGAATAAATTAAGGAATCTTCTACAGAAGTCTCACTAGCATGGAGTATCAGCATGAAATGAATGCTATTTATCTGTGCCTTTATGGCACTTTTCAGCAGAGAGTTTAACAAATGAGCAAAGTGTGGCTGCTTCTCACCACTGTCCTGTGAAGTAAGTGAATATTCACACTTCAGAGCTGGGAGCCTGCGGTATTGGGGAAGGCAATGATGTGGCTGGACGACATCCACGTCAAGAGCAGAATCCGTAAGTCTTGCTCTCACCCCGTTCCTGTAAGAACTGGCATGCCCCTCTCTTCCTGAGGCGGCAGCCATCAGTGCTCCTGCTCTTCCAGCCCTCAGTTCGCAGCCCCTTGTGTGATTAGACATTGCAATGAATGTTGCTCCTGAAACTGGACTTAGGTCTGGTTCCTAAAGGGAAGTCTGTAAGGCAAAACAAGGTGAGCATTTACTCGGGACTGGTACTTGGAGTTGATGCTCATATTACCATGCTTCACCCAGTTCCCATCCCCTGGTGGGCTGGACTGCAGCAAGGTCCAAGCACAATCCCTGTGTCCATCCTTCCCTCCTCTTTCCCCTCCCTCCTCCCTCCCTCCACCCCCAGGGAGGCTGTCCTAGTTTTTTCTTTCTTTTTCCCCCCTTCCAGCTGTACTTATAACTCTGAATCTAGCCCACTTTGCAACAAACAGCAGCGCAGGAGACGCACGCGGAGCAGGACCCTCAGTAGCATGATAGCTCAAGGCATCTCAGGGCTCATGCGACCCTTGCTAAGCGGACTGAATGTGAGCAAAATTCGCTTTATTTATCTCTGTGGGGTGACTGAGCAGCATCACACGCCAGCTAAGCGGGGGTCAGAAAGAGGCTTCAGCTCCACGCACAAGCTCCAGGATGCCCCTGGGGAATCGAGGTGAGTAAAATGCTGAACCCTACCTTGCTGCATCCAGAAGGGCATTTTCAGGAGGGACACGCACTTAACTCTGCCTTGGTCCACCAAAGGGAGAAGAGAGAGGCCAGTGTAAAACAGGCAGTGGTGGATGAGGAAGCGCAGGCTGAGCAGATGCTGATGAGAGGAAGGTGGTGCAGTCTGTGAGAGGTGCTGCTCCCTCCTTCTGGAGCTGTGGAGGCCACAGCTAGTGACCTGGATTGGAGCATGAAGATGACGATGTGGCACAAAAGTCCATTGAGCACTGGGGCCCAGCCAGCAGCCTTTGAGGAGGAATGGGGATGGTGGGCAAGGTGTGTCGGCCAGCTGGGCCACGAGCCTGCTGTGTTCCTGCTGTGGGGAAGCTGGGATGACCACTGGGTTGCTCTGGGAATTGCAAAATCTCTTGGGTTTCTTGTCCCTGCTGCTCTAGAGGCAGAGAAGGGGACTGATGATGTCTTCAGCTCCAGGGAGCAAAATGTTCTCTTTAGGTTACGGGAGGCCACGCTGCAAGCCCTCGTGCCTTGCTGGCGTGCTTTTCTTGACAGGGAGGTGGAGGAGCCGGCTCCATCACTCAGCCACCCAGATGGTGGCTGTATGTTCGAGGGTCTGTACGAGCCCCCAGCACCGGTGTCCTGCCAGGCTCCCGAGGCCAGTGACTTGTGCTGGGCTTTGCTGAGGCTGCTGCCTCAGGACAGGGTGCACAGTTTGTCACGGTGGCTGAGTTTGTGAGTTGAACTGTGCGGTGGAGATCGGTCAGAAGTTTGTGTTCAGAAATGCCTCTAAATGCGTTTGGTCCCTGCCAGGGTGGAGGACGCCCAGGTAGTGATCTGAAAGGGCAGACTTTGGTCTGTTCAGGAGCCTGGTTGACAGAGTCCCCTGGGAGGCAGTCCTGAAGGGCAAAGGAGTCCGGGAAGGCTGGACGTTCTTCAAGGAGGAAATCTTAAAGACGCAGGAGCAGGCTGTCCCCGTGTGGCGAAAGGACGGGGCTGACAAGAGAGGCTGCCTGGCACGGAGTACGCATCTCTATTTCTACAGCAGGAACTACAGCAGACACCCTGCCAGTCTCTCCTCTGTCTGTTCCTTAGGGATAATTCAGAAGGAGATTGCGTTTCTGTGAGCAAAATAAAGGGAATTTGTAGATCTCCTAGACCAGCAGGATCTGGGTCAGGCTGCAATCTGCAACACGTTGAGAAAAAGACCCAACCAAGATCACAGCAAATACAATAAACCATTTTGCTATCTGACCTTAGAGAAAAGTTATACTGATAACTCTGCTTAATGGGATTTATGAAGACTCGTTATCAATGGGTTTTCTTTCTAATTGCTTTGTTGCTTATGACGTTATCTCTGGCAGTGCCTGTAGGAATCTTACTGTTTTGTACGGCCTTGGAAAGTATCTTTTAGGGAAAAACACTGTCAGGGAGAAGAAGGACCTTCTTGAAACCCCCTTCACTAGTCACCTGCATCACAGAAAGTTTGAGGTTATTTTTAAAAGGGAATAATCAGTTGGCATGTGTTGAACTTGGAGCGCTGAGTTTGTCACATCCTGATAAGATCTTTCCAAAGCTCTGACCGTGTGTCCTGGGACAGTAATGCCTTTGTAAAATAGTTCAGCCTAAATTAAGCAAAATTTAGTCTAATCAACTTTGAGTTGTTTTTAAAATCCTGGTTCAAACTTATTTTCTTAACAAAATGTGAAAGGAATTTTTTCATAGTTTCAAAACCACCGATAAACAAATTCATAAGTAAATAGAAAGTAAAAGCTACAGATTTTCTTTCCAGTCTCTCCTGAAGCCTTGTGTACCCGAAGCAGGTGGCCTCCAGAGCAGACTCAAGCCTGGGACTGATTTGGGGGATATGAAGACAACTAGGCCAGCACGCGAGTGGGTTTGTGGGAGATGACCGAACTGAGCAGTGAAAACAGGGAGTAATCAGGCTGGGTTTATGCCCCCAACAGAGGCACCTGTACTAACAACGCAGACAAACAGCTTAAATTTCTCCTACAGCCGGCGAAGAGCGCGAAGCTGCTCACAGGTGCTTTCTGTGTCGTGGTCTAGGAGTGCTGGGCACCACCCCTGCTCTTGAGAAGGGTGAGCTGCTGCACTCAGGCTTGTCCAGAGTCATGCAGGGGTCTGTGCAAATAGCATCTGTGCTTCCTTATATCTAACTGGATACCCCACGTGCTGCCCCTGGCTGCAACTCAGCCATCTCAGGGCTCATTTAACTGGCAGCAACAGTCAAAGCAGGGCTGTGTCCAGCAGGAACTGCGGGGAACAAATCCCCCTAGCACTTACAAGGGCATGTAGTGATAGGACGAGGGGGAATGGCTTCAAACTGGAAGACGGTAGGTTTAGATTAAACATTAGGAAGAAATTTTTCACTTTGAGGGTGGTAAGGCACTGGAACGGGTTGCCCAGAGAAGTTGTTGAGGCCCCATCCCTGGAGGTGTTTAAGGCCAGGCTGGATGGGGTCTTGGGCAACCTGGTCTAGTGGGAGGTGCCCCTGCCTGTGGCAGGGGGGTTGGAATTCGATGATCTTCAAGGTCCCTTCCAACCTAAACCATTCTATGATTTGTGGGAGCCTGGTGCGGGGATCCTCCTGGGACTGATGTCAGCTGAAGCTCTAGTGCCTCAAAGACAACACAAATGAAGTTTTCTGTCAATAAACGTGTGCAGCTTTGGGGATTGTTGGATCCAGCGCTCTCTGCTTACAGGCAGCCAGCTCGCGTTTATCCTGTTGAAGAATGCGTTCTGTTGCAGCATTAAGTGAAGTCCTACGACTTTACCATTTCTATTGTGTAACAAATTATTTCACCGGTAACCGTAAAACCAACATTGTGAGAAAACCTGCCTATTTGCCATAAAGATGGAATAAATGGGTTTAATCCATCAAAATGTAGAGAGGGTTGTTTTGTTTTCTTTTGACACTTGAGAACTAGTCTTTAAATTGCTTATTTGCAAAGAAATGTCTGTGAATGTCCCTATGAAGGAGACTGAAACGTCTTAAAGATGTTCTTTGGCTGTTTGCTGAGGGAATTAGGGTGGTCCTGCTTGGTTGTGCGTTGACTGCAACGTGATCTTTCCATTCCGCACGTGGGAAATTCTTCCCTCTGCAGCACGGTCTCGGCGCTAACTTCACAGCTGTTTTCATAACCAGGGGACCCTGCTGTAGACTAACGGCCCAGGCATTGTTTTCCGCCAAAACTTTCTGAAAAACAGGAAGCCGCCCGCCTCAGATGAAGGTACAGCGGCCCCTGTGTGCTGGTCCTGCTGGCTCAATCAAGACACAGCTGAAAAAAAAAAAAGAGCAGAGAAGGCAAAAAATATTGTTTCATCTCTCTTCTCCATTTCTGAATTTTGATGGAGTGTGGGGATTGGCTTTCCAAAGAGAGAATTTTTTGGAATTCTCTGCGCCTGAAGTCTGGCTGATGAGGTCTATGCGACAACATTTTAAGAAATGGCATCCTTAATCACTTAGAGGTGTACTGCAATGACTTGTCAGAAAGTAAATGGGATTAGATCTAGATGGTGATTGTGACCTATGTGAAGCGGAATGAACGAGACCTGCAAACTTGAAAGAGGAGAACATTTCTTCCCCCTTTTTCATTGCATTTTTACAGGAATTCTTTCCTGTCTCCTATTCAGCTGGATACATCCCCTGTACTCCACTTCTGCCTCTTCTGAGTTAAGAAAGAGCAAAGGAAATTGTTTAAACTTGATCCTTATATATTTCTGTGCTTAATGTCAGAAGCAAACCGGCAGAGATCTCCCCATGCTTCGTTTTCATCTGTCACAGAGCAGAGAGGGATGGGCAGGCAGGGTAAGTCCTTTCAGCTGCTGGCGTTGCTATTCCAGGGACAATTCCCGTTTAACAAATTCCTCCCCTCAATCTCTCTGACTTTCCAAGAGGACGCCTGGCACAGAGGGGTGTAGGTACTTCAGCGCTTCCTCGGCTGGTGGGTTTGCTCTAACAGGTGATTCTGGGGCTGTGACAGTTTGTATTCAGTGTATACTGCAAATACATCGCAAGAAATCAGGATACAATACTAGAAATTCTCAGAGCCGTACCCTCTATTTCACTGGCCCCAGGGCTTCCGGGAGAAGTGTTACCAAGCTTTACACCAAACAGCACTTTATTTGGAAGAAGCTGGATGACGCTTCACTCAGCCTTGTGTAAGTGGGGAAAATCAGGAGGTTGTGAGCTTGGCCAGTTCTCACTGTGAAATTCACTCTTATCTTCAAGGCTGTGGTTCTTTCTTCCTGTGCCAGAAATGACAGCAGCAAGGCCACGGGGCAGCGCTGACACTGCTCATGCTTGGGAGTTTCAGAGCTGTGGGAGACAGAAGTGGATCTTCCCAGAGATCTGGGAGTGGCATGTGTTGTCGGCTTGCCGGAATAATAAAGGGTGGACCCAGATTCTGCCCCTGGAGAATGTCCTGGGCTTTCAGATGGTGGGCACTTGGGCAGTGCCACGTTGAGAGGTACTGGGCAAAATACCCGCTGCCACCAGGGTGCTGCCCTGTTTCAGCACAGGAGGTGGGACCTTTGGGTAACTGTGACCTCCTGCTTCCAAGTGACCTTTTGGGTATACACACTAAGAAAAGCCACTGTTTGCTCATGTACTTCCCCTGGCGAATATAATAGATGGTCTCAGAATATATTGTCTTGGTGAGAAATCCCTGACACTGCTGTTGAGGGTGGCAGCCTTTGCCACACTGGTGAGGAGAGCCTGGTGCGGAGGAGATGAAGTGGATGCTGTTTCCCTCTTATTTGTAGATGTGGTTTCCGCAAGCCAGCACTAAGAGATGCTGATGGTCTTGTTCTCAACTCTCCACCAGATTAAATCTTGCAGGCTGTCAAAATAACTAACAATTTCTCCTGCGCAAGGATCATAGCAGCTCAGAGGAGGTTACTCAGCATGGTTGCTCTGTAAGCTGTGGCTGAGCATGTCTCATCATAACAAGGCTCCACATGATTGACTTCAGGGAAGGAGTGGGCACTTCATGAAAGAACAAGCAGCAGAAAAGGAACTGTCATCAAGTAATCCCCTTGGGAAGGGAAGGGGAAACAAAACGTGAATGACAACAGCCCTTGTTGCATGATTAGTGTCTGATCCTGAGCGCTTTTCTTGTCAGTACATCACTCCATCCAGGACTAACATCCCAGGCTTGCAAATGCTTTGCTTGCCAGCAAACACTCCCTCCGCCAGCCAGCCTGAGCAGAGGCAGCAGGCGCAGAGCATCTGCGCTTGTTCATGCGCAGCTAAACATTTATTCTGGGGGATGTCTGATAAAGTGGGAAATATTTTGGGTCAGCTCAGATTTGCCTGCCACTGAGAACTGATAATCTGCATCTTTTCTGACATGCATGGTGTAATCCCTCCAGTAATGCCCTCTCTAGTGCTCAGCCAAAAGACCTCAACAGTGGGCGTGCAAGAATGTGTGGGCTCCTCTGATTTTTGCAAACTTGTCTTACAGCTCTGCAGACCAGGTGACGGTGCATTTTATAAATCGGGATGGAGAGCGACTTACGGCTACAGCCAAAGAAGGGGAGAGTTTGCTGGAAGTGGTAGTCAATCAAAATTTGGCCATTGATGGATTTGGTAGGTGTTGCACAAAGGTATGTGCTCTTAGGGTTTATGTGTCTGTGCTGTGACCAGTGGGTGCCTGGAAATATTGCCAACTGTACACGTGCCACTGTGTTCTGGTGAGACCACGAAGGAAGCTTCTCTTCCCCAACGCCTGCTTCCTGGGCTGGCTTACCGCGCTGAGATGGCAGTGTCAATTCCACACCATCACCGCTGGGATTCCAGCGGCCTGTGTCGATGTGTTGGGCTGGTTCAAGTTGACGTACAAATTTGAAAACTGATTGTGATCCTCCCAGAGAAAAGGCAGGCTGAAATCTGCGTCCATCTGTTGTGTTTTCTGGCATCTCTTTTGACATGCTCCAGATCTGTTAAAGGACCTTTTCTCACACTGTTCCCGAAGATGATGTCTCTCACTCCATTGCTTTTTCTAATTTGCTGTCACTGCCTCGTTTCTTCACCAGGTGCATGTGAAGGGACATTAGCCTGCTCCACCTGTCACCTCATCTTTGAGAAGGACACCTTCCAAAAGCTGGGTGCTGTCTCAGACGAAGAGCTGGACATGCTGGACCTGGCGTATGGACTCACTGAGACGTAAGCCTCCCTGCTGATGGCAGTAGATTCTTAAGCCCCTGGGGCAGATTCTCAGCACCTGACACCCCTTTCCAAGGGGACAGGACTTATTCTGTATTACGGTTGTGCCTCTAGAGCTGCCTTCTCCTGGGGCACAGGAGACCTTTAACGGGAACTTTAGTGAAAACACAGCCTGGATCAGACATCCCAACATGGGTGGGGAATTTCTTCCTTTACTGTGGGAACAGATGACCCTCACTTCATGTTTTCTTCTCAGATCTCGCCTTGGCTGCCAGGTGTGCGTTAAGAAGTCGATGGATGGTCTGACAGTGCGGGTCCCCATGGATGTATCAGACATCAGGAGGCAGCTGGAGGTTGGAAAGCAAAGCAAACAGTAACTGGAAACGACTCCCGCACAGCTCACATCCTCGTTTTAGGTGTGGTGGGGTACTTTGCTTTAGGTTAACGCTATCGCTTTTTGTGGCTGGCTTGCAGCAGACCACAGAGGTCTGATTCAGTATAAATGCCTGTTTGGCAAATCTCTTATTTAAACAAAGCTTAATGCTAGGGTCTTTGATACATGTTTTAAGTTAAGTGCTTAAGTGCTCTGCTGAAGGCAACCGGACTAAAGTGTATGGCCTTACATTTCCCTGGGCGGGTGACAGTAAACATCTGTGCTGTATGTGACTCACCCTCTCCTTTGAAATTCAAGGAATTCTGCTATTCTAAGTAACTGCTGGGAATTTTGCAAGGCTTGGCTCTTTAACCGTAGAGCAGATTTTTCCCAATTTGGGAAGCTTAAGAAGAGATAGCTGTTCCAAATACAAGGCGGTGTGCTGATTGGCTTGGTGATCCAGGCAAACTGCGTTTGGTTAGCGAGAGCATACTGATAACCATTTGAATGCTGACATTTCCTATAAAAGGGAACCACTTTCTGTGAATTTGAGATGCCACATGTCACTGAATTGTTATATGCCATGTTCTGCTACTTTCTCCAAATGTGAAATTTTCCCATTGCTGTCATTGCCATGTTCGTCAAATAAAATTCTAATAATCAGGCTTTTAGACCCGTGATATGCACTTTGCTGGCAACATGAGCTTGGCTGGAATAGAATGAGTTTGATGGAAATTTAGGCATAATATCCTGTTGCCCCAGTTTACTTGACCAGATTTTCCCCTCGTGTTTGAGTGAATATGTCATAGTTGCCATCTAAATGTTGTAGAGAGCCCATGATCTGTAACTGAGTTTTCCAAACAGAATTCTGCACAGAAACTTTTCCCATGGATTTAGTTAAAACCCAGGCTATGTTTAGCAACCAATTTAAACCAACAAGTTACTGTTCTTAGGCAACGTATCAACCCCATAAAAGATGTATACATTTAAAAAATGCTTATCTTATATTAGAGCGTTCACAGTTTTATTTGGCATAAATTGCAGAGTTTTGATCGGGGGGAGGGACTGCCCTGTGCGGGAGGTCAGGAACTGCTCTCTGCCTGTCACGGCCCCTTCCAGCTGGCTCTGAAACCAGTGTAAAAACCCATTTGTGCACCAAAAGTCCAATCAGAGGAACACGTGGCGCTTGTGTTCAAATATATTTAAGAAGGAGTGATGGCCATTAGGGGTAGGAGACACAAGGAACACGCACACACAAGGAGACGTGTGAGCTGACATGAGAGGAGGGAGTGGAGGAGGCAGGTGGAAGGGGACAGTGTTGGTGACCCAGCTTGATACATACTCATGGAAGGAGGTGCTCTGTCCCAGAGGAGGCATACCTCTGAAGGGACTGTAGCCCGCAGATGACCCACGCTGGAGCAGAGACAACCCTGAGGGACTGCAGCCCATGGGCGACCCACGCCAGGGCAGGGACACCCCTGGGGGACTTGCGGGCCCTGGAGGATCAACACCTGAGCAGAGGTAACAATTAAGAAACCAGGAGCACTGGAAGTAAATGGGTAAGAAGCCAGGACTGGCAGAAAGAAACTGTTAGGCACATTCCCTGACCTCCTGTGCCACCTCTTCCCTCACTGAAGAGTTTGGGAGGGGCTGGTGAAAAGAAGGGATGTTGAGACAATGAAGTGGGGTGGGGGACAGTTGGGTTTGACTGAAGTTGAGCTTATGAAAGGGTCAGGAAAAGCGTGCCCCTGTTTGTTTTAATCGTTTGTCATCTTTTTCCCCCCCTCAGTACCTCAATCATTAATGAAAAGTCTATGCTAACTGGCAATAAATTAAATTAAGTAGAATTCCACAAGTTGTGGTGTTTCAGCCTGTGACAATAGTGCCTGACTGGAGATGGGTGAACCCCAAATTTCATATAGAGAGAGGGGTAATATCTTTCATTAGATCAAATGCTGTAGCTGGGGGATGAGGAGGGTAAACACGTTCAGGCATACAAATGCTTCTTTAGATTTCAAATAAGAGCTGGAAACTCCAAGTTCAAGCATCCTGGTGCAGAGTGAGCGGAAAGGATCTTATACAGGTCAGGATCTCTGCAAGTGTATTAAATGATTGTGTTCGGGGCCACCTTTTTAACTCTGCCTGCTTCTGGAGTTTTCCCCCATTACGCCCACTGACTGATGTTTGTGTTGGGTTTGCAAGCCAGGATCCACCTGGAAAAGTTCAGCAAAATGAGCGCGTAATCTCCCAGCTCACAGATCTCCAGTCGCTGGCATCAAGTACCAGCCCTGTGCACAATTTCTGGCTGTGGCGGTGAGCCAGCGCTATGGCCTTGGCCGGGGCACAAGGTGGAGCTCCCGGAGCAGAAGCAGCTCCTGCAACTCACAGCAGGCAGAGAGGAGGAGGAGGATGCAGCTTCATTGCGTCTCCATCCCTCCTTCCTCATCTCTGGCACTCTGAGTGGTGACTGGCTCCATCTTGGGAGGCTCAGAGCTGCCGTCCATCTCTGATGGTGTCAGTGCTACCTCCATGCTCGCCTTTAAGGCGGTGGGAATGCCTACAGGAGCCCTGCCCCTCCTGTTGCATCAGGCCAGCATCAGCGTGGGGCTCTCAGGCAGGGATGGAGAGTGACACCCTGTAAATCCCCACTATAGGCTTTGGCTTCCTCTCTGGTGCATCATGTAAAAATCAGTACAAAATTTTATCCAGGGAAACCAACAGAAGGCTGTCTGCTGGGGGGATTCTCTAGCGTGGGCCAGAACCACTTGCTGTAGGAGGTGAATGCAGCAGGGTGGATTTTTTGCAGGGTCCCAGCCCTGTTTTGGGACCATGGATGTGGTGGTGTACTGGGGCTTCAGAGGCTCTTGATTGGCATTTCATGTAAGCCAGTGCAAGGTCAAACCTTCTGCAGGGTAGCCATTTGCTTTGTTACACCTCAGAAAACAGGGGTGTCCCTGTTTCTCCCAAACCTCTTCTCCTCCAACTTGCCCCAGGTTTACTCTAATAAAGCAAAGATAATAAAAATTGATTAAATGAAAGCAGTAAAGCCACCACCTTCAGTACCACTTCATGTCTCTCCCCACTCCTGATGCTGCTGCTATCCCTTTGCAAGGCAGACGTGATCCGGAGCTTTGCATTCCCACCCTTCAGCCCCCTCCTGTTTGAGTTTGGAGCTGGACCACAGGCTGCTGCTGGAAGGTGTCAGCTCTCTCCACACAGGTACGATGCTACAGGCTGGTGGGATGGTGAGGAAAGGAATAGCTGCCAGCCTGAAAGGGTTGAGTGACTGTTGTATTGCTCTTCAGAGTGTGGGTGACCTTGGAAGAAAAAGTTTCTGGGGCAAGCTGTTTGCTTTGATATGCAGGTAGCCAAAATAGCCCGTTTTGGCTACCTTTGGCAAGGTCCCTCGAAGGGGCCGTGGGATAGCAGAGAGGACTCTGCACAAAGCAGCTGCCTGCAAAGGAGAGGGGAGAATATGTCTTGGGAGACCGGCTCTCCTGACTCTGTTGGGATGTCAGAAATGGGATTGAGACAATTGAAATAAACTGCATCTGTCCCGGGCACTTCCATCAGGGTTTCTGGCAGCCTGCAGGGTAAGGGAACAAATCATACATGCTGAACAGAAATGAGAAGAGGCTGAAGTGTGTGAGTCATTGTCTCTTCAAGGTGAATGAGCTGGACTTGTCTGGCCTTGATCTATACTGGGAGCAGGTCATGAAGGCTCCTCACTTCCCAGATGGCAACTGCACGACATGTCTTCCCCAGTCACTGCGTCCGGTGGGGCACCGAGTGGGACTTTCATTATGTGTCAGGCCAACTTGGACTAAATCTCTCCTTTTGATCTGAAAAAGGGCAGAGAGAGAAGGGAAACCGATTTGTGTCTTAGGGCTGTACAGTGAGGGAAAATGTGGCCTTTCTGGGGCAGAAAGCCAACTGTCTGTGTATTTGGTATTTCTTGTTATGAACAAGCTGGGTGCTGTGGAACTTTTTCAAGACTGCTTGGTGACTTCCAAATACAGCTCTGCGTCTCGGGTGGGGGCACATCCCACTTGGGAGTTTTGAGAGAGGAATTTTGGGAGCAGTTGGATATGACAGGAAAATGACATCAAGCAGCATCCAAAGGCATCCCCGATCACATTCTCAGCAGGTGTAAATCAGTGCCAGAGGCAATGACTGTGAGGATGAGGTACTCACCTATTGAGGAAAGGGGCCCTTATTCAAAGGTTTTGCAATTATCTTCCTTGGACTTACCAGGAGTGCTGGTCCAGAGACAGAAGACCACGGTCCATGACAGAAGATGAATGAAACATGTATTTACAAGGAAGACAAAGCTACAACAGTCGCACCTTCCCTCTTTGCAGGAAGGCAAAGAGCATCCCTCTTTATCCCGATCTTGACTTCTCAGCTGCTGTGCAGCTTTCCTCTGTGTGACACCTGCCCTGATGGGAGCACTGACAGCATGTCCGCAAGCTGCTGGGGGAGCGTGGGGTAAATCACAGCCCCAGGGGGCACCGTGACCCTCTGCTGGGTGTCTCCTGCCAGGGACTGACAGGAAAGCAGGCTGCTCTCACAACAATTCAGTCAGAATTTGTGTTTTGTTTTTTTTTTTTTTTTTTTTTTNTTTATTTATACTTGTGGTCTTGAGTTTCCAGGAATTAAAAGCAGCAGTTTGGCATTATTGTTTAGCAGAAGCCAGGAGCTCTGGGACCTTTTTGTCTTTATGGTGCAGTCCCATGGGGACTGTGGCCAGGATTTGGGAGATTTAGAGGAGGGCCATCACATTGAGGCACCTACCTGCTCCTCAGCTACTACTGGATGGTGGCACAGCTCACAGGTGTCCCGGTCTGCTGTCCCTAGGAAATCTGTGGCTAATTTGCTATGTGTATTTTGATGGCCTGGAAAAAAGTAGAACACTTCTGCTAACTTGCTACATATAGGATTGGGTGCCAAAATGCAGGGAGCATCTTGCTCTCCCACAAGCTGGACTCTCAGGATTGCATTATTGCCTGAGCTCATGGAAAAGGAATGCTGCAGAAAGGAATGTTGCAGATTTCCATGCCCAGGCATAGACGTAGCAGGTAAGCAAAGTCTTTGTGCCCTTGGGGAGCCCACGTCTCTCTCTTGTGTAGCCCCCTGCCTCTGCTGCACAGCCACGTGCTCCCAAAGGGACCAGGGGTTTGTGCCATCCTTTTCTGATACATTTTGGAGGATTTTGTTTTGTTTTACATGCAGAAAAGTTATTAATGGAGAGCTGGGTTAGAGCAACTATCCAGGGAAATGCGCCCATATTAGGCAGCCTAAGATGAGAAGAGGAAAATGTGTTTTGTGCCGCCTCTCCCAGTGTTTCTATAAGCTAACCTCTTCCTAACTTGCTCGTACTTCTTTTAAGTGATGCAAACTGGGAGCTCATACTCTGCATTTGGTCCAGGTCCCCCCTGTTTGAACAAAGACCAGCCCAGCCACTGAGCCAGTTTACAAGCCATTAGCATGTTTAGAATATAGCATAATCTCTCTTCCAAGTACAGACAGACTTTTGTCATAATATTTACTGCTGTTTCACCTTCCTGAAAAGACATTAACAAGAGCAGTGCCTGAGCTGATTTGCTGGAAAACGGCTCCTGGTCAGCGTGGGCAGCCTCACAGATCTGGGAAACACGGTTTGGTGTTTTGCGAACGCCACCACCCAGGCGCAGAAGAGAGGGAAGTAAGAGCAAGCGAACAAAAGCTGATCACCGCACCACAATGACAAACTTGTGTGTCTTTTATTGAAATAGTTACAACTGTAGCTCTGGAAAAAAGACTGTGAATGCCTTGTCAGTGTTCACGTGTGAGGGAAATGATGGTGGGGGGGGAGTGGTTGTATTACGATTATATACACCTTTCATCATACAAGGGCCACTAAGGTGATCTGGGACACAAGAGCGCCACATCTGAGAGCTCAACACCCTGCATATAACAAATCAAACTCTATACACCTTGGAAAGTGGGCTCTGGGCTTTCCCCTCTCTCCCCTGCCCTGGAACTCGATGGTGTGAATTTGGAGTGCTGGGCCAGATGAGTGGAAACATCTGATACCTACTGGATTGTTTTACAGAGGTGGCTTCCTTCTCTGTGCAAGGACTGAACCATGGCAGGTGTCAAGTGATGCCAGGTATGGCTATTTGGAGACACTCAGCCACTTGCAGGGGGCACTTAGTCCACAAGGACTACCTTTCAATCATTAGATTCATGTATTTCTCTTCTCTGTCACCCATTCACTGCTAAATGAATAAAAGGAGTGTCTCTCTGAGAGAAACCACCTTACAAAACTCTCACATAACTTTCAAATGAAACATCCTGAACCTTTTAACCTTTGAGACTTTTCCCATCGTTTTCCTAACGCCTGTCAAACTAACGTGGTGCTCTCAGCTTCTTTTTAGAGCTCAGCTGGCAGCATCACAGCACTAAGCAAGTCCCATTATGGCTATGGTGCTTCTGAGCATTGCCTTGAGTGGAATCACAGGGATGCTCCAAAATGCAGTCCACTGGCTGCATTTCTCCAGAGCTGCAAGACAAGCAGGCGGCTTAGCGCATCCCTGCCTGCCACTTCTCCACACTTCATTCTGCTGGCGCGCACTGGGCCACGTACCATGCTGAGTGGGAACTCGCTGCTTCTCTGTGGCAGCACCAGTGCTGTTGAAGCCTGGACAGTCTCAGCTTATGGACTGTCTGACAACTTTCTGGCCAGATGGGGCTTTGCTTCAGCATCCACTCAACAACATTCTTGACAACTTCCACAACTCCTTGACCTCATGCTAAAGCCAAATCCTGCTTAAGTCCCTTTCAGAGTGACTAGGAATTTGAGTAGTTGCCCCACCCACACTGCCTCTGGAAAGGGCCTTCTGAAATGTCACCTTCATTTAGAGAAATATAATGTCACCTTTTACTAGGACTAAAGGGACCAGCTACTCCCAGAGGACACTGAAGAAGACAAATATTCATAGCCCTGCCAAAGTGGCAGTGCTAAAATCCTTTATGTAACTGCGGCTCTGTCAAATGCGAGCTTTGGGGAAGATATGAGAAGAATCAATGCACAATTAATTGGCAAAAAAAAAGCAATCTTGGGGTTAAAATGTTACATATGCTGTCTGCTAGTGAAAGCTGGGCTTTGGGCTCTGGGCTCCATTTGATGTTTCTTTAACCCAGCCTCAAACAGTAATGAATGCAGACACTGAGCTAGCCCACCCGGGAACAAAAGATGAGCAGAGAGAAGCAGCAGTGATTGCTGGGATGGAGGTGAAGGGTCTTCCTTTGGATGAATGGTGGTGATGAACAGTGAATAGTGGAGGATTTTGTGCAAGCGTAAAGATTTTTAACTAATTCTGATGGTGCATTAGCTGTCCCAGTTCTCCGGTCATCCACACACATCATCAGCTGACTGGAGAAAACAAAGCAGAGTTTCTCCTTTTCTGCTTTAAAAAGAAATGGAGTCAGACCCTGTACAGGGTCTCTCTCATGGACAGGGAGAATCTGGTGGCATTCAGCCCACTAGACACCCAGCCAGTGAAGTCTCTTCTGTAGAAAAAGGGTGTAGAGAAAAAAACAAGAACAACCCCCCCTTCCCCCNCGCCCCCCCCCCCAGCCAAAATGAATGTTAAACCCCAACATTACATATACATTAGTGTCACTTTACACTTATTGCCCCATGCAGCCTGCTGGATTCTTCACACCTTGGATCATATCTTACAGAATATTTTCTGCTGCACATACACAAAAAAATATTCAGTTCTTCCACACCCATCTCCCTAGACAAACGTCTCTTCTGCAAATGCCACTGTATCACACTCCTCTGTGGCCACCTCTGCCACTGGCTGGCTCCTGAGCCACTCCACCCTGCTCCGAAGGAGTTCATTCTCCACCGCTTCTGCCTCAGCCATGGGACAGGTCTTGGTTTCATCGTGCTTGAAATACTCCCTGACGGTGTTTCGAATGGAGGCGGGGAGGATGATACGGATGGTGTGGCTGAACGTGTTGAAGCCTTTGCTCTGGGTTGGCGCCTGCGCCATTTCCACTGGCTTGCTCTCCTGCTCCGTCGGAGTGGAGGCACTCTGGGCATTCTCTTTGTGCTCTGCCTGCAGGGACGGGATCATTGGTTCATGGTGATAACGCCTGGAGATGGACTGCAGGACAAGGGGGGTATTCTGCCCATAGAAAACTGTCTGGGGGATATGGACTCTCACAGTCTGCAAGCTCTTGGACAGGCTTTGCTCACTGCTGCTGCTGGGCGAGTCACTGCTGCTGGTGTTTGCCATGGATCTCTCCTTTTCCTCTTCCACTGGAGACCCCCAAGAGCTTTCTTTATTTGGGGCCACATAAAAAGTTATCTTGGTGCGCTTCAGGCTTTCCTGGCCTGGAGGGCAGGCATCGACGCTTTCGACTTCTATGCTTTTCACTGTCTTCTCCCTATGCTGCTGGTGGCTGATCTGTGGGGGTTTCTCCCTGGCTGGGCTGGCAGCTGGGAGCTCAGGGTTTTGTTCAAACTCTTTGGTATAATCCTGGCTCCTGAGCCCTGGGCCAGGGTCCCCTACACAACTCAGCTGTCTCTCCTCTTCTCC
The DNA here is from genome assembly GCA_003993805.1 of Himantopus leucocephalus. NCBI lineage: Eukaryota > Metazoa > Chordata > Aves > Charadriiformes > Recurvirostridae > Himantopus > Himantopus leucocephalus. The sequence continues at coordinate 1,197,547 of RSEF01000004.1, forward strand.
CCAGTCAATGTCAGTTAATGGGCTTCCCACAGCAGCTCCACTGACAGATGGAAAACTTTTTCTCTCTCCAAAGCAAAGACTGCTCTCTACAGCCTTGGGTTCACGCTCATGGAAACTGTCCTGGTCACAAGGATGTAAAGCCACAGGAGACGTAAAGGACTTGTGCCAATCTTTTGGGGATCTCTTGGCAATCTTGGGGGACACAGCATGAAGCCTGGCAGACGTGCCGAACATGAATGGCAGGGATGAGACGTCTGTGGGACTAATGGCTGATGACTCTGAGCAGTAGGAGAAAGCACTGTCTAAGGAGCTGAGTGAGGAGGCAGACGGGGAGGTGGTGGTAGAGGACAGGCTAGAGAAGCTGGACCTGTTGGACAGGCTGGATTTCTGAAGACTGAGCTTCTTCACCCTAGAGCTGGTCTGAGGAGACTGCCGCAAGTTCTGCCTGGCCATGTTAACCCCAGGGCTTAGGCCTTCATCAATCAACTTCTGGCTCTCCACCTGCAGCTGCTTCAGCCTGTGGATGTAGTCTGTATGGCTGTGCATGATGGTGGCATCGCAGCTGGACTGGCGGGCCACTGGCTCATGGCTCTGAGCAGGAAGCTGGGAGCTGAGGCAGACGCTGGGCTCTGATGAGCACCGGTCCCTGGCCGGGCTGAGCGAACGTATTGAGCCGATGGAGCAGAAGGAACCCTCCTCTTCCAGGAGGTCATAGCTGTCTGCACTGGTGTTCTTCCGGGCTTTGCTTTGGTAGCAGGCTGTGATCTCACTGAACAAATCCCAGTCCTCCTGATCCTCATCGAGTAACAAGCTGCTGGATGGTTCAAAAATGGCATCTGTTTCAGGTACCAGGTGGAGCTTTGGTCCTTCTGGGTCACAGGCAGAAAATTCCAGCTCATCGGATGAATCATCATGCTGAGCCAAGCCTATGCCTGGGGCAGAGAACACAAATTAATTTGTTGCCTATGTCTCCTATCCCCATATAGTACCTTACAACCAAGGCAGGGAAATATTATCAAGTCCATGGAAAAGCAAAGATGATCCATTATATTCACAGGGAGCAGAGCAGGATTGGGAACAACATAAAAAATTCTGGCTTGATGACCTGAGCTTTCACCACTGGCCGGTATTCACAGGATAGTTAACAAAACATCTCGATCTCTTTCCATTCAACCATTTAGTTTAGCTTTACAGAACCAATCTGGAAGAAAGGACTGCCGGGACATGACATTGCTAAGGCTACACGAAATTCTTGTGATGGCTGGAATAGGTTGAACAGCAGCCATAGAGAAAGACAACCATCCTCAGGGACACGTTTGAAGTGATGCACCTCAGCCCTCTGCTTTGCCCTCGCTTCCCGCCTATGCCTGACAGGCAAAGGGAAAACCAAAACCAACTGTTCTTCAATGCTTTTCCTTAGAAAAGACATGAAGGGAAAGCAAACTCTTTTGCATGAGGAGTTTACCTATTAAAAGATTTTACACATTTCTGGAAGATACAGTACCACCAACTTACCCAGAGATTCCTCTGAGTTATTGGACTTCTTTTTGTCTGGTCTTTGAAACAAGGAAGCAATGTCACCTCCAAAAATCTCTCCTGAGTTTTCAATCAGGAACTGCACTAACAAGGCCACCTGGCAAAACCAAAAATTTACAGAGTCAGTTTCATGAAAATATAGCCAGCTATATAAAGCAAGTCAAATCAGTCCCAGAATGTTCCTTTTCCTTTGACAAAGATTCAATTTTCTACAGAACCTTTTGCTCAAGAAGCTGTTAAGAACGCGGCAATGCATCTGTATGACTACACCTGGGGCAAGAATATGAGCTACATGAACTGGTACAGTCAGCCGCGCATAGCACGTTCTACAATTTTCCTTACTGTTGATAACACCTCATAAGCTACACGCAAGCATTCCTCCCCTCTGATGCACTGTCACGTTCATCACTTACTTTGTCTCTGCAAGACGGCTTTAGACCCAACCAAAGTGGCAGTGTTTAACTTCAGCTTTGTGTCTAACTTTTGCCCCCTTCTGCCCTTTTGCAACCAATTTGAGTCATTCACACTTGCTAATAAAGTAAGACTATGTCACTCCCCTCCACCAACTTATGTGAGAGCCACAACTTTACACCTATATTGTCTACCCACTCTGGTCAGAGCTGGAGGGACCAAGGGACTTATGTCCAGCTGAAGTGGCAGTGTCTAACTTCAGCTGCTCCATCTTCCTTGTGCTTGCTTGACCATATAGGAAGTTCATTTGATAAAGCAACCACAGCTTCCCTTTCCATCCTGGATAAACTGAGTGGCTAAATTCCCCTACCAGCACGGGCACAGCTGCACAGGGGCAAGGACGAAGCTCGGATGCCACTCAGCCACCACTGTCACTGATCCTACGCCTTCCTTTAGTCTACAAAATACAGTGCCCATAAAAAGCAGTAAAAGGGGAAGACAAGCATGAGGCCAAACCCATGAAAGATTACCTTCTTTGTAGACCTGCTCTCCTCTTCAGGCCCAGTGGGACTTGGTAGCCACAGCATATTGGGTGCTATGCAAAGAGCCAGGTTAAAGGCATTCATCTGATTCACTCCGGAATTCTGCTCAATATGATGGAGGACTCCAAAGAGGTGTCTGAGTAAGATGAGGTTGGCCTCTGGAAGCTGGTTGACTAGACTATTCAGGGAGTGGGAACAAAGGAAAACAGTGCTGTTCACAAAAATCTGCTCTTCAAATATCAGAAGTTGCTTCCCAAAACTTTTGCCCCCTTCTGCCCTTTTGCAACCAATTTGAGACATTCACATTTGATAATAAAGTAAGACTGCGTCACTCCCCTCCACCAACTTATGTGAGAGCCACAACTTTACATCCATATTTCCTACCCACTCTGGTCACAGAGCTGGAGGGACCAAGGGACTTATGTCCAGAACATGGGGGTAGAAGTCCATAATGCCTTAACAAAACAATGATGGCCCAAAGGCGACGCATACAGCTCCAGGCCAGCAGCACGCGAGACAATGCCATTGCCTGTGTCCCGTGCTATAGAGACAATGGAGGAAGGAGGCCCAGGCCAAACGGTAAGGTTCAAAAACCGAGCTGAGCCATTGACAAGAAGAGGTTTGATATGCTGCATATCCCACAGGATGCCGATAGACTACTCTTGCTCAGGGTGGCAGTTTCAAGGCAGTAAAGCCCTTTTCAAGCTTTCAGGGCTTCAGTCACCGTCTTGGCAGGGCTATTTCTTCTAACTGCCAATATGATGACCAGCTTTATTTTGTGCACATAAGAAAAAAGTTACCATTTTTAAGGATCTAATTCCACTAACATTTGATGTACTCCTGGTGGCTGAATTATTGTACTTTTTCAGTTTGCTGGTTCTGGTAACTTGAACTGGTCATCAGAAAAGAATTTTCTAATGACATTTTTTGGGGTCAGAAATGTTAACAATGTGCATAGAAGACCATTGAAAGGAGAATGTTCTGACCAGTGACACTGGCAATCAGCAATAGCTCTGCTGTGGCCTGGAGCATTGCCAGGAGCCTCCCAGAAGATTAAGTCTATGCTTAGGGCCGTATGCTCCCACTTCTCCCACCAAAAGAAGCTTTTACAAAGTCTTCTACAAACCTTTTGATAGCTTCAATCTTATGTGCCCGATTCTCTGTGTCCACAGCTTCCATCCACAGTCCGTGCATGTCTGAGGATAGAACACTGTCAGGTATATTTCGGAGAAAATCCTGAATTAAATATATATATGCAGAGCAGTCTGGTCAGTTTTGAATTCCTTGTTTCGGTTTCACCATGCATATAGTCATTTTTTATTCATATTAAGCACAAGATAAAACAAGACATGACACAAATACATTTCTCCTCCCCTCCCCACTTCCACCAGGCTGTCCTCCTCAGGGCTCTTCCACCGCAGCACTGCGGAACTGTGTTGCAGCTGCTGGTGGCAGAGGGTGAAGATGCAGCCCTCCTGCCCTGCCCCTTCTCCAGAACACCACTGATCTCTACTGCAGCAGGCAAAGGACTCATCCCTAAGTCTGTGCATAGTTCTGTTTGAAACATTTCTCAGCGATGGGGATTGCTGTTTTTTTTTTTTTCTCAAGGGACTATTTAACAACTTAATAGATGTCTTGCGTTGGGAAGTGCCTTAATATCCTCCCAGTCAACAGCTTTTTGTATCAGGCCAACAAAAGCAAGAGATAGGGATGTTTTCTGATACTTCAGGTGCCTGAATTGTTCTGACTGGATTTAATTGCCAGCGCAAAAGACAGGCTTTTTCTAACTAAAACTTGGGTCTTATTGCGAGCTTCATCCCCCACCCACCAGAACCCCTCTGCTTGGATTTGGCAGCTGTTTTCCTTCTGGCTTGCTGGCTGGTCAGAGGGTGAAGGCTTAAGGTCTAGGTAGTACAGGCCAGCTCCTTTGAGCACGGCCTCTCTGTTTGGGGGGACGCAGAGCAGTTGCTCTTAAATGGCACGAGTCCTCCCATATCTCCCCGCAGTCTCTTCTGTGTGTCCCAAAAGGACAAAGAGCATCTGCGCTGCTGCCACCAAAGGGCTTCATGCCTATGTCAGTGCAGCATCTGAACTGCTGAGTCCAGACTCTGGCATGTTATTTGGCACTGTAGAGATACCGCAGGTTATCTCGGAAGCAGACATTACTATATCGCCTGCTGCAGGCTGCTTTGTACAGGGAGGTGCAAAATGAAACACTGGCCTGAGGGCCACTGCGCACATCTGCATGTGAAAAGAAGCACCACCGGGTCAGGCAGATACCTCTGTGCAAACAGATGGACCAAACTATCAGGTAAGAATGTGCCTTGCTGGAAAATGCTTTCTGTACCTGCCCTCCCTCCCCTCCCTGAAATGTTCCCTACCCGTAAAGACTCATGTTGGTTCCTTGAAGAAGGAAGGTACCATTAGCCCAGCCAGCTGAGTTATTGGCCAAACATACCGTGATGACAGCTGCAGCCACAAAGACTGACTCTCCATCCACCTGGACGTCATCTCCAGAGTTCAGCTTCTCTTTCAACTCCTTGCAAGTCTTGGCATTGGCAGAACGTCTGAAAATGCCCCTAGTAGAGGGACCTTCGTGGTACAGCAGGAGCAGCATATCCTAAGAGAAAGCCCAGTTGTACTTAAGAGCCTAACACTTTACCCTGCTGTTTGTGTATTTTATACCTCCCATATTATAACATAATTAGCCTAAGACCTAGTTAGTACCGGGAAGAGGACAGACATACAAGAGACTTATCATGATTTAGCCAGGGACAAGAGCCTGCCAGCTGAGTTGCAGGTACAGTTCATGTGGGTATGCTTATCCCGTGGTAACTGTGAGCCCAGTGGACTCTTGTAGTGAATGAGGTCTGGGCTACGTGGCATGGCATAATCCACTGACACTGCCCCTTGTCAGCTTGTGATGACCTGGTTGGAGACACCCACTGAAACAGGATGGACATCTGTGCACGAAGTGATATGGATTACACAGGGCAGGGATGCTCTCACCTTTGTTACTGAGCTAGATCTGAATCACAGGCTGGTCGTCTTCCCCATTCAATCCTCATAAATTCCACAAGTGGCTTTAAATTCTAGGCTAAACACATCAAGTTTATGTCAGGATGAACAGCGCAGGCTGCTCCTTACCATGATTGGCTTGGGAAGGATCCCGTCAGGACAGACAGAGGACAGAGACAGGCCGAAGAGCTTCCGCGGGGTGGTAGGCGACTGCGAGGGAGGGCTGCCCGTGGGGGTGCTGGTGCTGCGGCGCAGGGCCCAATCGATCAAGGACTTCTTCCTCTTGGTGTGTTTCTGCAGTGACTCTGAAAGAAAACACAGACCTTCGTCACACACCTGTCTGTCCTTCCTACTGGCCAGTGAGTGATCTGCAGTGAAGGCAGAATTCCCAGCAAAGCAAGGACTTTCTACCATCGCATGTTTAATAACTACACACTTAATGGGGACGGTCAGATAATATACAGCCGTGAAACCATTTGTTCATCTCTCAACCATCAGCAAAACTCTTATTCAATCACTATTCTTCGGGGAACCTTGCTGTCTGTGCAATGTAAGAACGGCTTGCAATTGAAAGCTAATCAAGGATTGAAAGCTAATTCTGAACACTCGTACAGACAAGTTTAGCCCTTCTGCAATCTCCTCCTCTTTGCACACACACAGGTGTGACAGTGACTCTGGGATACGTGGAGGATGCTAGGAAGAGTTTGGCACTGCCACGGGAAGCAGCACAGTCTCTGCCTGGTTGTAACATACTCCTGCAGCCCCTACCTCTCCTCAGCTGCATTGGAGCTTGGAGCCTGGGTTTCAGGACAAACTGGCACTGTTTTTCCTTTGGGAGCTGATCAAGGAAGGAAGCCTCTGTCCCATCAGCCAGGACGGTGTTATTGTTGGTTCCTTGTTGCTGGTCAGCAGTGTCCCGAAGACAGTTCAATGCGATGCTGAAAGGAAGCTCGTGCCCTGTTGAGCAAAGAGTTGTGTAAAGAGCCAGCGAAGATGCAGAGCTATGCGAAAACAGTTCCAAATTTGGGCAGGAGGAAGCAGCCACATCCAATGGCTCCCACCACGGCTGGGCCCCTAAGCAATGCTGCTCAAAACCTCCACCTGTGGACTAAAGAGGCCAGGGCACATCTATGCATATATATATGATCATTGCTTTACAAATAAGTTCACCCAGTTAAACCTGGCCAGCCACTTTTCATTAGCAGCTCTCCGGAACATTATGCAACAAAGCACTATCAACTGGGTTTAAGTCCTTATTAATAGGCTTATGGGACCTACTGCATTAACAAAATACTGTGAGCATGGCTGTGTGCAGGAGTTAGCTTACTATGACAGTCTAGTATGTATTGGATGAATACAAAAAGTAAGCGTGTGCCACAATGACTTGGAAAACACCAATAAACACTCACAAACAAACATGTGCAATCTAAAGAGCTCCAGAATAATACTCTTACTATGACAACATGGTCTTTAAAGCAAGAGATCTTCAATAAACCAACATACATAAACTTTGTTGGAGAGCCTGGGGATGTATTTATTGGGTTATCACTGAAAACACAATGCAGAGTTAATGCCGAGATTACTTGTTCGGCATAACGAAGCAGTATGCTATAGGGCAAAACAGTCTAGCAATGGCTGCACCATTGATGCAACCGTCAAAGAAGCAAGCTGCAGTTTAAATGCATCTAATAGCTTTGGTTTAGATGCTGGGTAAATCAGCGTATTTCCTTGCTTCCTCTCTGGCAGATTGTACATTTAATCTTACATTTCGCTGTCTTGTTTTTGCCAACAATCCACAAATAAAAACTATTATTGTTACTGTTATTATTATTGGAAACCTCCAGCTTTGGTGATCCCCATGATGAATGCTGAGCACTTAATAGACAAAATTCAGAGGTTTATTTTAAAATGTTTCTTGTATTTCCGAAATCATCTCCTACAGATCTCCAGTGCTCTCCATTATGACTGCCCTCAAACCCCTCTACATACACATCTACTGTCCCTCAAGCCTCAGAAGTTTCTAAAACCTAACCATAAATTGTTAAAAAGGAAAGTTTTCAAATAAACAGCCTGCAAAGGGCATTGCCTCAAGCGGCCCACACGTGCTTGTGAGATCAGATCTGTATTGGATTAAGGCGGCGATTCAGAGGACAACAATGTTAAGAAGCGGTATGCAACAAATTGGTTTTTTAATATGACACAACATCTTGTGTGGAAAACAGTTTCCTTATTTGTGAACTGAAATGCAATGAAAACTAAATAAATACCAAAAAAGTAGGACAAACATGTTAGCTTCCTAACTAGGGGCTTAAAAGTCACTAATGGATCCATCTAAAAATTCTGCTTCCTTCAGCTGCCGAAGTTCTTTCCTCCGGACCTAGCATGTTCTTGCTGAATGAGCACCTAACTGCAGCGACTTGCTTTGTCTCTGATGGAGCCTGAAGGCAAAGGGCTCAGGAGGTTTTCAGGAGATGCTCTGTCTGACGGACATCGGTGGGTGTCTCTATCACAGGTAGCACAGGGGGGCTGAAGCTGCCCCAGACCACACGCACTGCCTGTGAGGAGAAGCCTGCAAAGCTGAGCAGGAGAGGATGACCAGCCTCCAGGCATGTAGCCCTGCAAGCTCATACCAGCAGCCACAGGGATGGGATTGGGCTTTGAGGCATATCCTACCCTTGCATCACACCCGCTGCATAGAAAGAACTTCTTAGGCCAGCCTAAAAATCTCCCTAAATCTCAGATTTGGAGCATCTGTTGAAAAGTGTCATGTGCTCCCATCCAGAAATGGATCTGTGAAGATCTTCAAAGACGTCACAATGCATTGATTAAACATGGATCTTGAGACCATAAAAGCCAAGTGACATCTCACATCAGCAACAGTCCCCCTACCATAGCTTTTTTAAGTGAAGAGTGCAACATTTGAGATGTTTCTCTGCCACACACAATAGTATCATTTATGACTTGTTGCTGTGGTTCTAGAATTGAGGGAAAATGGGAGAGCTCTTACCAATTAGAGGGTAAGCAGGCTCATCTTTTCCTGAGATAACCCAGAGGTGGTGTTCACTTGTCCTGCCCTGGTGGTTGAGGAACAGAGAAGAGAAAAACATTAGGTGAAGGGGGTCAGGGTGAGAGTCCATGAGGTCGCACTCCACTCAGAAGGCAACAGACAGCAATAAACGGCTGAACAGGCCAAGTAGCCAGACGTGCACAGCTGTCTCCAGGACAGCCCCATGGCTGGGAGGGACGGCGCTCTGGATCAGTCTGTCTCATATGGAGTGGAAGGGGAAAGGTTCAGGAGAAGAAAAGACTGAGAGCCAGCAGGATGTGAACCCGCATGATGATTTCCCAGCTTATTTTAGCAATACGATCCACAGCCTTCCTTGGTATTAAACTACTGAAACACTGTCAAAGCCACCTGTTAAGCACTGTAATGGGAAATGCTGGACAACTGCAATGGGCAATGGTCATCTAATAATGTCACTGATTTGTTCAGCATTTCACGGTTATATTAATAATCCTTCGACAAGCTTGGCTCAATCCTAATGCTGGACTGCAAGCATTGAAGCCCTCTGAAATCCAAAGAACTTTATCATACGAGGTCTGAATTTAATGCAGGCATGTAAGCATATCTGTGTTTCTAATACTTGGCACCCACACAAATAGATTGCTTCATCTTGTAGTCCAGAGAGTATTAATGCCTTACTGGTTAGCTACAACAAATCTAGACTTCTCCACATCTGCACTGTCCTGTAAACCAGATACTGCCAGCTTCCTTAGCTAAGATCTCGCAGACTATGCAACTGCCACTTACAGGAAGTCCAAGCTGTAGTAGGGTCTTCTTCATCACACTCTCTGCAGTTTCCACATTGGACACATTGACTGCGGTAGTCTAGAAAGGAAAACAGAGAAAATATAGGAAGCTAGTAAGAAGGCATGAAGTTTGGTTGTGGTTTCTTGTAGCTTGAAAATCTGGGGAAAATGTCATCTGACTGTTGACTGTCTTTAGTAAATGTTCATGGTTAGAAGAGTTGCACTAATTTGAGCTACACTGGAATCATTGTTAAGGGTGATGGCTACACATTGTGAAAATTGTTCTACGCTACTTCTCTATCATGGGTTTATGATACCATCCAAAGATTGCATCTAGCAGAAATCACAGGATCTGGGTGGTGTTCAGATGCTGTATCTCATCACATCAGTATTTCACTGACAGTAGTGACACTGTCACTCCAAAGGGTGAACGAGGCATAATGCTAATAAACTATGACAGTGTGGAGTCACTCTCTGTGGGAAGAGTTCCCAGAAGGTAAATGTGACCCATCAAGCTCGGCATGAAGCCTAGAAATGTGTACTATTAATATGAAGAGACTGGGACATGTTCCAGTAAATTAATTCAGAAGAACACACCAGTGACTCTTTTATGATCAATATCCTCAACTTATTGCACTGGAAATAGGAATGACTGGGCATTCAACTACAAACCATCACCAATTATGAAGTGAAGTAGAAGGAAAAGAGAAAAGAAGCCACAGGCCAAGAATAATCTTAAGAATTAACTGCTTTTTGGTGAGCATCTGGCTACCTCCTCATTTCCCAAACCAAAACTCTCTGAGAGGACTTCCAGTGGGAAGGATGCAGCTGCCCAGATACACATACTCTAAAACCTTTCCAGGTGGGACTTGAATTTTAAACAGGGATAGCAGCAGCATCAGCACAGCCCTGCCTTCTCACCCCTACCCCACAGACCCCATGTACTCTTGGTCTGATGAGCACGTTCTTAGCTTTACTTACAGAAGAACAGTTGTCAGCATCCAGCACTAAGATCTGAAGGGTTAGAGTCTTCAGATACTCATTCTGTTTTACTTCATTGATATGCCTGAAAGTCAAAGGACAGGGTAAGGAATATAATTTCCCAACCAAACTTGAGAAGGACCCTAAGATTTGGATCCAAGGGATGTGCTCCTTGATGCTATAATAAATACAGATTAATTACAACCGTAACAATAACATGCAACGTTCATAGTGTGGTCACATGCTCTTACTGGCTTCTTTATCTTTCTTGAGGACCCAGACTAGCAAAACCCCACGTGTATTTTAATGCAGATAGATGTGTCTAGCATAACACCTTCCAGCATCCTTAGGATCATTACCGTTCTCCGCAAATCAAGAGACTTCTTCCCCTCTCTGTACCTATATAAGCACCTCTGCCTGGATGTTAGTGGAAACAATGTATAAAAATATAACATGAAAAGGAAACAACTGTAGCACCTAGATGCCACTAAATACAAACTTTTGTTTGCATCAACAAACAGCTGAAGAATCAATAACACTTGTGACATTTCCATTTGTGATTAGCAAAGTCAACCTCCAGCTGCAAAGGAAAAAAGGTGCCCCAACAGTGTTATCTTCTAGTGGATTTCATCTTTTCTGAACCGTTAACACCAATTTTGCTTTCACCCAGGGGCTTCTACATTCAGGTTTCAAAGGTGGATTTTTCAAACACTAGCTAGACACTTAATGTGCTGGAAATCAGAGGGCAATTTGACACCTAGCATGACAAATTTCTCTGAGGACTGCAGAGGAACCACCCAGGAGGAGGATAAAAGGAGGGTCACTTACCACAGCAATGCTGACAGCCATCGTTCCTTCACGTCAGCTGAGCTGAAGATAAAAAGGGAGGCAGATCATCAAACAAGTGCTGAGCGGGTAACAGCCTTTGGAAACTCTACCCAGTTTCATTTATATATAGCTGTAAGTCAAAGTTCCTTCCTGCAAATCCCTGGAACAAAAGCACAGTCCTTTCCTGCTTCTGTCCTATTTTAACAAAAAACAAAAATAAAAATAACAAAAAAATCCCAGCAACAAACTGGACTACATTTCCTGCCCAGGCTGGCAAGTGTTCAGAAAAGGGACAAATATCTTTCTGTAATGTTGGAGTTAATTCATCTTGCGGGCCCTTATTATTTTTGCAGTGACCTTTAATTGCTATTTTCTTTCTCCTATTATTTCCTTCCCAGTGTCTGCGGTTCCTAGAAGCTTCTGCTGCCAACACGGGTTACCCAGGTCTCAGTGACGTGAAGGAAATGGAACTTCTGTTGAGTTTGGACTAAGACACGAACGGCAGCTTGCAACTCAGAGCATGAATCCTAATCAGGAATGCATCACCCGGCAGAGACCACCCTCACCCTTGGAAATGATGAGATGGCATGTATGAAACCATGGTATGGTTCCCATTTCTTTTTCCACTAAGGCAGCTGTCCCACAGAAGGAAAAGCATCAGGCCAGATTCAGCCCTTTCTAGCTGTGCCAACAGAAGCCCTGAGGACAGAGTGACCCTTGAAGACTGCTGACCTCTCTGCTTTGCAAAAGAGAGTATGAAGCAGAGATGCCAGAGCCAGCAGTGACCGGAGCTCCCTGCAGATACACCAGCTCTAGATTCAATTTAGATGGGCTAGACTGAGCTCCAGGTACTAAAAAGCTCACCTGCTTTTTGGTGAGTCTTCTTAGCTCAGGCACAACATCGGTACAGCCTTTGAGATAGCCTTTGGACACGAATGGGCTACTCTCTAGCCTGCTCCATTCTCCCCTGCATTTCTGTTTTTGTGTTTAGCAAGGTCTAAGCACGCTCTGGACCATGCGGCTTGTGCAGACCTATCTTGAAGAACCTTTCCATTTTTATAGTCTGTTGCTGAGGGCTTGGGACACCCAGGCAGCCAACTGCAGGAAGAAGGTTTGCCCATGCCACACTAAAGGTGGATAAAGGATTTAATCCTGGCACAAGGCCATTGGGCATTTTTCATTGACGTAACTAACCTGTCCTTCATAATGAAAAATTCTCAAACTAGGGCTAATCTCCTACAGAAATGGCTGCTGGCAGGTGGTTGAAACAACATGCTTGTAGGTTATATGATGGCACGAGCTGGTTTGCTATGGCAGATTGGGCTGTGATGCTGCGGGATACTCTGCAGTGCAGCAGGGTTAGCCCTTGCTATAACTACACTTGCAAGGGTTGGTCCTCTAAAAGGCTTTCAAGGACCAACCTGCAGATATCTTTCTAAGATGACTGTGTCCCAAGTTATTACCACACTGCCTAATGTGACTGGAAAGTCCTCTACTCAATGAGGAGAAGGGCTGTAGTAGAGTTCAGGGCCCTATAGCCTCAGTCATTGTTTCGCGTGACACACAGGAGACTTAGGCAGCTGCCAGGCTGCAGAGGGAGGTCTGGTGTCTAATGAGATACCTGAAGGTGACAACATAGTTGGTGGTAGGCCAGCCGATGACAAACGAATTCTCGGGACCCATCTTTTTCTCTGTCACTTCGCTGAGACAGGTGCCGGTCCACACTTCACTCAGATGCACCTGCTTTTTCAGCTTCAGGCTGGAGGAGGATCTGCAATTCAAATTACATATTTCTTAGGCTAGATCCTCACATCTAGACCTCCAGAGTCTGGTCGTGCCACCTTCCAGTCATGCAGGCGTGGTGACAGCAACAAGCCCCCCAGAACTAAACATCTGGGTATGTGGAGGCACTACAAGAAAGTTTTGCAAGTGGATTTTGGGGTTGGTGGCTGCAGTGGGACAGCTGCACCTTAGGGCAATGTGTTCACTAGAACCACATGCAGGTAGATGGTGATTTAGGCTAATTACTGTCTATGCTAATAACTGAAGTCACCTAAGCTCTTCATTTATGTGTGACAGAATTAGCCAGACCAGAGGTCAGTTTTCTGTCCTTACTGCCTCTTGCCCTCTTGCTATTTCTTCACATGAGGGAAAGGGCAAACCCAATTAGACAACCTTTTCCTTCAGGAAAATGGAGTGAAACATTAAGATCAAAAAGAATTTCTGGAGGTAGAAGGGGGAGATGCCACATTTGAGATCCACATCTGTAAAGAAGAGTTGTTTTGATGCCCGCTCCCCAGATAGCTCAGAGCCCAGCTTCAACAGCACATACTGGTGAGGAGGAGTGAGTGTGAATTCCTCTTACTTGGACTTGGCGATGACCAGCACATCACTGAACAAGATCAAATGTCTTTCCTGGGTCTGCAGGCCCACAGTTAGCTGTACTCGCTCATCCAGGACAAAAGTGGAGCCTGGGCTGCTGAACACCCCACTTGGCAGCCCATTGTCTGAATGGGAAGAGGAAAGGGTAGTTTCCCTGGAGGAGGAAGAAAAATCATAAGGCTTTGTCAGAAGCTTTTCTCACAAAGGATCGTGATTGGTCACAGGCAACTGTTTTGGAACAACCCGATAGCCCCGTGCTTCTCCCAGCACTGACCCTATTGCTCTCAATTCTGAACTGCATTTGCCTGCCTCTGCCCAATTAATTTTACCAGCCTCAGACAGATGGAAAACTGCCTAAAAGCCCACACCAAGTCTGGGGAGGTTATGCTGCTGAAATACTCATTTTTGAGTCACTTCTTGCTCAGGTAAAACACTTCTTCCCCACATATACGTGTGAGCTATGACTCGAAAAGAACACGGAAAACCCATGGCTCACGGCACTGCTCAGCCTGGCATGGGGAGGGACTGCATTTCTGCACATGTTTCCCACCCGTACTGAACTGTTTGTCAATGCAAAGGCTGCAGCACAAAGAAAACGAACTGCATGTACTCATCTAATCCCAGCCATCTGATTCTGGCTTGCCTGGCTGAAATCCAGCATCTTGTTTCCACTGAGATTGATACAGGTGTTGACCATTTCCAAAAAACCCCCGATGGTTTTTGCACGTCGACTGCACTCAACAAACCATCATTAGGACTGAAACAGGTCCTTTCCCTCTGTTTTCCTCAGCTGGAAGAGCTCTGCCAAGTGCTAATCCCCCCACTTGCCTCTCAGCACCCTCCCAGAGCACCTTCTCCACGCTGCTCCTGGCTCTGCTGGGCAGTACAACAGGTCCCACAGTCAGTTCCTGGGTCTACCCCGTGCTCCACAGGTGGGATTGCGTTGAATGAACAAGCGATAGTTCTTTGCTGAGCTTTGTTCAGAGACTGTGTTCGTGTGCCTGACCCTGACTGAATTAGCTAACCTCTGAGACGTGGCCTTGGATTTATGTAGAGAGAAAAAAAAAAAAACAGAAATCCTCCTGTCTCTACACACTGACAAAAATGTGTATCTTGCCTGCAGGCAAGGACGCATGTGGAAAAGGTACCTTCCCTCCACCCCTGAGCAATACTACTCTAGTCTGAGGGCAGTCTCTACACAAACAAATGAAAAAACATTTTAAGGGTAGTATTTTTGACATTGTTAGTCTTAACTCAGTTTTCACTGGCCTCATAATTGGGCTCCTTTGATTTCACGGGAGGGAGGTTCAAGCTAGCCAGTAGCTGCTTTTTTAAAATCGACCGCCAGTCAAAGGACCACCTGCACTCCTGCAAGCAGAAATCCCCTCTTCCCTCCTCACCACTCCACAGCCATCAACAAATGAATTCTTGGCTTATGCATCTGTTGCATGTACAAGTGAGAAGCTAAATCACCTTTAAACTTGATATTAAAAGCTTTCCATATGCTTCCGTTGAGCAGTGGGAGCCACACCACCTCACAATCTCAGCAGTGGATTTCCTAAAGCTGGAGGAGTTATGCAGCTTTGTAAACACAACAGCAGGAGAGCAAAAAAATCTCACCAATACTCTGGTGGCCTAAGCAAAGATGGCATTGTACCAGCTCCCTCCATAGCAATCCATCATGAGAAACGTTTAAAGCTTCCCTCCCTCACGACGATATTCTCCAGCCAAATAAAGTCAAGAATTTGTTTCTCTTCTTTACTTTTTTTTAGTGCAATTTAGAAGCGGGTGGGGGGAATGACAAAGAAGCCACATAACTTGGTCAGAAGACAACCAAATGAAAATCAGTCCGGCCCTTTATTTTAAATGATCCTACCAGACTGCCCCCCACAAACTTGTTTCAGAAAAGCAGGATGTACTATGCATCAATTACCTATGGGGGTATTCTTCAGGAGGGCTGGTCCGGATCAAAATGTCAATCTGTTCAGCTTTATCATCTCTTTCTTACAACGGAAAAAGAAATCAAACTAAACAAATCCTTCAGGAAATGTTATTTATGAGATTGCTATCAGAGCACGGCAGAAAGGAGCGCAGCATCCCCTTATCTGTGCCTAATAGTTACACGGTGCTGCAGGAGGAGGATGGGGATAACGTCGAAGAGGTCTCAGCTCCCACTAAAGGACCAAGCAGCTCAGCTCATGGCTAGCACTTGATATTTCAGCAGATTTGCGTGCCTGGCATGTTTGTACCTGACTCTACCTGCTGACACTCCTGGTGCTGTACACCTGCAGGAGCAAAGCGTCGGCAGAGCGCTGGATGGCTCGGGAGTCGCAGGCAAGAGGGGGAGCTTTTCACCATGCAAGCTGGTAGTAAGGGAAAGCTGCTGTCGTCCCACAGGGACGTGACTGTCCTGGAGGACAGCTGGATCTGGTGGCTCTCCCACCGGGGATGGGGACAGCTGTGCTCTCCCCCAAACCAGTGGGCCTTTGCAGAACACGGGCAGGCCCACACGGGGCATCTCTCACCCCGGTCCTCTGACATCCCCCAAGTTGTGCTCCTCACCCACAGCCGCACAACGTGGGGAGAGGAGCCCCCATGTACTGGTCTGCACTGGGCAGCTTCTCTCCCACAGCTGCTTCTGTCTGTCCTTCCTGGGGCATCGGCTCTTTTGTTTCTTAGGGCATCTCTGTTTCTGCTTCTCATCCCGCTGCCGGTGGTGGGTGAGAGGGTAAACTAAACAGCAATGAATCCATCAGCCAAACACTCACTGACTGTTCAGCCAGAACCAGACGAGGACGCTTGTCTTGCCTGCAGTCCAGCAAGAGAGGGAAGGATAGAGCTTCTTCTGCTGTTTGCAAGCATAGGGGACATATATATACATATATATACACATATATATATAAAAATACACACACATATATGTATAGATATGTACACACATAAATATATATATTTAAATAAAATCTCTTACTCCATCAGGAGGTATGGCCTCCCAGCATCAAGACAGTGTGTGCGTGGTGATGAGCGACCTGGTCACTGCATCTCAGGAAAAAAGTCTCCTGGACTTTGTGTCTGTGAGCTGGGACTTGTTGCTCCCTCCTGGCAGGAGCACACTGGCCTCCCAGCACTGGCTACGCTGCTGGGTAAAAGGGAGGCGGTGTGGGCTTCCAGCTGAAAGCAAATTTCAGGAAAAACTCCAGGCTGCCAACTCAGGAAAGCAGATCCTCCAAAACAAGACATCTCCTTACCTAGAGACGGAGTGTGACATAGCACAGTCACAATATGCCCCATGCAAGCTCTCAACAGGCCCGTGCCTTCAAGTCTGCTAAGTCAGTTGGCAGATGGGGGTCAGGACGCATGAGAGAAAAGCCAGGAGAGCAGTGAGGAAGAGCTGGAAGAGCTGGAAGTTCTGCTACTCAATCCAGCTTGCACTGCATAGAGCGCTTCATGCCCTGATGGCAGGGAATGGCTCTGCAAGGGATGGAGGAGGGTCACTCTGCCAGCCAGCCCCAGCGCCGCTCGCGGGACCTCGCTGGTGAGGTCTGCACTGCCAGCACTGTGAACACCCCCCCGAGCTGAATGACACAAGCGTCAGAGCTTGTTTATCCCAGCCAGGTCAACAAGGAAACGACACCTTACACGCTGTTTCTTGTACCTGATTTTATTGGGTGTCTCTGCACTGTGCAATATTGTCCGGGTGTATTTATACTTGGAGATAACAAACATCAAATATCTAGACCTAATACTATCTGCACTGACAGTAACCAGGTAGCCTTGCGTGGTGGGCTGACCCGAGCCGGCTGCCAGACCCCCGCCCAGCCGCTCTCTCACTCCCTCCCAGAAGGACACGGGGAGAAAACAAGATGGGGAAAAAAGAGGAATTCATGTACTACTTCCCATGGGTGGGCAGATGTCCAGCCTCTGCCCGGGAAGCAGGGCCTCAGCACGCATCAGGGTTACTTGGGAAGATGAACACCATAACGTTAATGTCCCCCCCATCCTCCTCCTTTCCCTCAGCTTTTACTGCTGAGCACGATGCCATTCCAGTAAAATAGAAACTCTTCCATTATCTGTCCACAAACGAATTGCCCTCAACACTGTTACATGAATTTGAAAACCGGTTTGATTTCAGTCTGTATAGGCAGAAAGGTGGAAAAAGGAGTCAGAAAGGTACTTCCTTTACCTAGAATGGTACTTTGACTTGCCGAGAGCTTTAGTAATGGCAGAAGGGGTAGATCGTCTTCTTTGGACTATGGGCTTCATCTTCTGCAAGACAAAAAAACATTCCAGTTAGTCTGGCCACCTTGGAAGCAGATCCGCTCATTGCACTCCACAAGTTCTCTTTTTATCTAGTTAACACTCACGAAACCTCAGCACTCAGAGCCATGATGTGTGCTTTCAGTGCCTCCCTCCCCTTCCGTATTACTAAAACACTTGTCAACTCTCACATTTATGTGGGACACTCAAAACTTTTCTAGCTTGAAACGCTTCCAGTTTTCACAGCCAAAATTCAAAGTAATGACATGAAATTAAGCAGAGAAAAAACCCACAGGCTGAAGGTCAGGAAAAACTTCCTAACACTCATGCCATGGAATAGTTTGTTAAGGGAAGGTATAGAAATCCAAATTTAAAACTGGACTGGACAAAGCTACGAACAGCATAAAATACCGTAAGGGAGCAATAATTTATGGGCTGAAGGAATGGATGAGGTTATTCAGTAGATTTTTCTCTATCTTCATTTTCCATGATTTACAGATTCAGCAAATGGACTGTCATTAGGCCTCTATCCAGGTAGCGTAACCTCAAGACGCTTGTATCTTTTTTAACAGCCACAGTCACCAAGTCTTGTGTAACACAGAAATGAGGTGACTGTAATAGCGAGACTTGTGAGTTAGACATGATAACCATCCAAATCAGCATACACACACCAAGGTCACAGGTCTCCTTTTATTTGCCAAACAATTTTTGTGTTGGAGAAAGGTGACAGGTTTTAGCCTGGGAGGTAAATCCTTACATCAATGGTTCTTGCTGAGTAAGCATGGGAAAATCTGTCCCACGGCATATTTCTAATTTCAGCATTTGCCTGTACTAAAGCTTTAAGTACCAGGAATTTTAGAGTATGCTGAGAATTATTGACGTTTTGACTTCTGAACTTATCAAAATATGCAATATCCTAAGAATAAAAGAAACCAGGATTGCTGGTTGAGGAGAGGTCCTATGGAGAAAGCGCGTCCCTTTTATCAACCATATACTTCTCAAACTCTGTTCTGAATACAGAATTATTCGTTGCATGCGGGCTTATTAGACCCATCTCTGAGTACACAATTCTATCACAGGTCAGTATCTTACAACCACATGAACATGACATTTTTATGATGTTAGAGGAAGGGATTATCCCCATTTCACTGATGGCAAGGCCAAGAACAAAGCGATTACAGTGAATTTGGGTGCCTGGTGTTTAACACAGTGGCCCTGATTTTTCTAAGCAGACAGAAGGGTTGGCTGAGGGGGCTGGTTTGAAGCACTGTTCCTGCTCACCCTCACGGGAGCTACAGGGGCTCAGCATGGCTATAACTCTGTCTCCAGGGATTTATGTGAGGAATCCCAGAAATTAAGAACAGGGCGTTAGTGACCACTTCAAAAGTTGGTGGAAGTGATTTACCACACTTCAGAAAGGAAATCTGCGGCAGAGACCGGTGTGGAGTGCAGCTGCCAGGGAAGGCACACTCCTCCTCACGGCCCATTTCATTTGCAAAACACTTTTTGATTTCTGTGACAAAAGATCAGGGAATTCTACAAGGAAGAGCTTTCTACACCACAGGCTCCTGATTCATTGCCTGATCAGGTCCAGCAGAGCGCTCCAAAGCACAGATGACCTTGTGAAGAAGACGTATGATCACGTATCTCAAAGCTGGAGTGGGACTGCAAATGCAATTTAGTAAAGTAATTTCTTAATGTACGAATATTCAGCTCTGCAACAACAGTAGTGGTCTCTAAGTAGATTCCTTGTATGTGTGTATGTATGTAGACAGTGACATATGGACAGCAATTTCTCCTTCATGCCCTGATATGACCTTGCCAAGCAAAGATCTGCCTTTGGAAGTTTCACAGAGAAAACTAAATAAAAATAACATCAGCTCAAAAATGTTTGTTTTAAAAAAAGAGAGTCTTTACTAAAACAGAACATCTGGCTTTCAGAGGTGCCTTAATAGGATAAAATGTTCCTCCAACACATAGTACAGCAAAGCAGCAGTCATGCAATATCTCAGGGCAGGAAGAAAGGATGGGTGCGGTTGCCTGGTGGAAAACCCCGGCAGGCTGCCAGCGGCAACGGTCACTTGAATGAATAGAGCAGGCACGCCAGGCGATCAGATGCACCCTTGTGCCAGGGGCATTGCAGTAACATCTCGAACACCATTGTAATAAAACCGTTAGGAACGGTTTCAGATTGCATCTGAATGGTGGCAGCAATGCCTTCCAAGAAGCCTTGTCTTTGCCCACCACTGCACTTCTCCAGAGGAGTCTGAGGTCCTGTTCACTAGCACTACTTCCAGCAGGCACTGGACTACCCGTGGAAGTCTCACAAAGACAGAACTTTGGGTTTCCAGTGAAATGCTGTGACTATAGGACACAAGCTATTCCCCATATGTGCTACCTCCAAATAAAATGCTGAGATCATCAGTTTCCCAGTTGCCTGATCCCAAATATACCCTAGGCGAACCAGAAAATTGCCTTCCAAGCCCTCAGACAAAGTCTCTTTGACCCTAGCCAGTCAAGTATCCTTGCAGGACATAATTGAGATGATGGCCACAAGATCACATGAGTGGCACCTAACTGAGGGAACAGGCCACAACTAATTGGCATAATTTCACAGTTAACATACTTGATTTGCATATTTAATAGAGGAATAATAAATTGTTCTGCCTTCGGTTTCAGTAGCCATGCCAGGTAAAACAGTTGCTCATGTCCTCCTTTCCCTGCTTGTGAGAACCTAGCTGTCTACCCCATTTTAAATAATTTTGGATTGTCTCACAGAATCACAGAATGGTCAGGGTTGGAAGGGACCTCTGGAGATCATCCAGTTCAACCCCCCTGCCAGAGCAGGGTCACCTACAGCAGGTTGCACAGGACGGCGTCCAGGTGGGTTTGGAATGTCTCCAGAGTGGGAAACTCCACAACCTCTTTGGGCAGCCTGTTCCAGTGCTCTGCCACCCTCAAAGTAAAGAAGTTCCTCCTCATGTTTAGATGGAACTTCCTATGTTCAAGTTTGTGCCCGTTACTTCTTGTTCTATCACTGGGCACCACTGAAAAAAGGCTGTTCTCATCTACCCGGCACCCTCCCTTTAAGTATTTATAAGTATTGACAAGACCATTATTTGAATGGGCTAGCCCATGTAAATAATGTTTCCTCAAGAGGCTCCTGGACAAGCACAGTCTCCTAACACCTTGAGTGAACACCTTGAGAGCTCTTCCAGTGCCACGTTAAACATGCTCTGAATCCTGCATGTTTCTAAGCTCTACAGTTTTATGGTTTTCTTGAAAAAAACACTCCCATCTCACGAAACAGCAGAAACACCACAAGGCCTCCATCTCATGCAGGAGCTCTCTGGAGTGGCCACAGCCCCATCGCCCTCCTACCCCATGGCTGCCCTTGAGCAGAGCTGGCAGTGCCTGGAGGGGGCGGCTGGTGGTTCACAGCCCGGGGCTCACCTGGGTGCTGGCAGCATCATCCAGCCTTTCCCCACGAGCATTGCTTTCGGATGAAGGGGGGACTTTGCTGTGCCCCTCCATGTTAGAGCCAGGGAGTGCTTTTGCTCTGCTTGCGTTAACCAGGCACTGGAATCAGAGAACCGCCAAAGGGATACGGCGCTCTGCTGTTTTGATGCCATGGAAACAGATACTCGTTTACCCAACATACTCTGAAAGTGCTTGAACACTTGCAACACTCTGGACCGTGTTTGTGCATTACTCATCTCTGAGCTGCCAATTTTAGCTGTGTGTGTCTTGGCACTGGGGAGGTTGTGAGTCTAATGCCCCTCATTCCAAACCCATGTATGGCCTACGCTATCGGCTCAGCTGGCCACCACGAGTGGGGGTTTTTTCCCCCCGCTGACCTCTGCACTTGAACGTTATTCTTCAGATAGTTAAGGTGGGAGGGATGGAGCTGAAAAATAACGCCACCTGCTTAGAACAGGGTGGATTTTCCTTCTGTCAATAGCTGGTCAAAGCTTGCAATGTCTGCGGCACTGGAACACTGCTATTTGGTTTAGTTCACATTCAGAAATGAAAACAAGATTTTTCTAATAGTGCAATTTTTCTGCAAAACATAAATTGAAATATTCGCTTCAGGAACATCGATACACTGCATCTTCAAAAACACCATGTGCTCTCTTTGACCCTAGCATCTGCTGCAAGTTGACAAGACGCGTGCGCTTTACCAGCAGCAGTGGGAAGCTGCCAGTCAGGGTCATCTCCATCGGTCAGTGCCATGCAGCAGGGAAACACGTCTCTGCCACTCATGAGCTGCTGATGCTACGAAAGACCGTAGGTTATGGACCAGAGACTGTGATGCTTCTAGACCAAACACGGGAGGTAAACGCAGCCAAGGAGCTGTTGGCTTGGCCACCTGCAAGGCCAGAGCCACCTGGATGCAGGACCACCTGCACAGTAAGATGTGATAGATCTACAGGACTTTGAATTTCTGGGTTAATCCATACGATGGGGCTGCTGCAAAGCTACAGACCATGGGACTGGCTGGGTAAGCTGGCATGAATCAAAGACATTTTCCAATGGAAACATGCCTGGCAAGAAGCTTTAAGATCCTGTGTGGCAGGAAGAGTTCCTTTAGAGCGCTCCCTTCACTTTACTGGAAGGCTCTTCCAAAGCAGTGCGTTTAGATAAAATGTTTTCAATTAATCTGCATTTTCCCGGGGAAAAAAATATACTACAAGAAGGGTCCTGGACAGCTCTGCTTTGGCCATTGGGTATATCATCACTGAAAGGAGGAGGAAAAAGCCAGTCTGAAAACAATTAGCAGTGTAGAAATAGTAGGATGAAGCTCTGAAGAACCTCTGCCAAGAAATGGGGCTACCTAGCATGTTTAAAACTAGCCTGGTACATCCATACCGCCCTGCAGTCCATAGTGGAAATGTCCTTCTTGAGGACTGGACACACAGCAAGGAAGATCAGCCAGTTAGCCTGTCTCCACCCCACACGCTCTCTGCTGAGGCAGGGATGACAGCTATCCCCTCCCTTCTCTTCTGACGAGGGGAGAATTGTGCATTGATTTTATTAATGTTGACCCTTACTGGATAGAGATGGACATCATCCAAAAATTAAGACATGACTCCAGATCCGGGACATTCACCCATCAGTGTCTAATGTACTGTGAAGGAAAGGTCCGGCTGCCCCAGCGAGCTCAGAATTTAGCTTGAGAGTTCCCCCTTCCGTTCCCTCCTGTATGGTTGTTTAACGAGCTCCTGCACCAACTCTGTTGCAATCACAAGCAGGATTTAAAGAGGTTTGAAGCTGCATTTTATTACAAACCACCATATGGAAATGAGATCAACTTCACACTTCAGACCTGACACTGGACTGGCTTCCCTGTACCCACGGGGGGTTAAAAGCAGTAAGATCAAATATAGGGAAAGGGTTAATTTAGGTCTAGCCCTATTCGCAGCGTACTGATGTTTCACCATGAGTTCTTTGCATGCTACTGAATGCACCCAGCTCTCACTCCAGAGGGAAACGCGCTTCTCCCAATGCTCTTCACTGCCACATTCTGTTACTCTTTTCTGTCAAACATTTGGCTGTCAGTGTCATCGTCCCCACGTTAGGCAAACAATCCACTTCCTAGCTGTGAAGATGGTGAAAGCGTATCGTACACTCTTCAAAAAAAACCAACAAACCATGTATTTTTATAATCGTGGACTCCGAGTCAGTTCCATTCAGATCAGTTAGGGAGGCTTATGTTGCTAAAGGCACAGAGAGTAACACGTGGGCCACAATGTCCTTGATTATTTTGGAGCATCATAGATTGTTCAGAGCCATTGTTCAGAGCCAATAACACCAATGTTATTCTCACTCTTGGATGGATCTTGTGAAACACTCTCTTCCAACAAATATTCTCATCACGGTATTGGTAGGTTCTGTCAGAGCAGACAGCTGATCCCTGCTTTAATCAACTGAACCCAGTAAAGGCACATTTTTTAGTGATCTATTGGAAAAGAGCAAAAATTCCTGTATAAATGTAGCACATGGTTATTTAGCGCTCAGGCAACGTTCAAAAAATTACTTAAGGATCCAGTTAAGAGTACTGAAACAATTAACCAATCGCTTGGGCTTGGATCCATCCACGTGAAAACAACTGCTGCTGCTCTTCCATCCAATGATGAGTTTATGTTAACAGCGGCATTCCTACAGAAGCATCTTAATGAGATAATGTGAGATGCTTCTGCCTCCTGCTCTGTTACGTCTCTTGTTTACGTGAGCACAGGATGCTCTTACAAAGTGCCTGTACAAGACTGCAGTTGCATTTCTAGTTAGAAAACCCAGTTAGAGAGAGACAAAGAAAGAGAAGGGGAAATTGTTCACTGCATAGAAGGAAATCAAGCTTTAGGTTACACGAACTGGGCTTGCCATTTAATGCTGATTTGCACTTAAAATGAGTTTAGGGAAAAGTGCATTTGCACGGCTGCTGTCTCCTTCTCTCCTCATTCCCAGACTTCATCTGCCACTTGAGAAACTGTACAAACTGGAATGTGACCCCACGACCAGGAGCAGTTTTAGCAGGCGCTCCAAAAGCTGCTGTCTTGCAGTCATTCCCCCTTGCTCCCGAATGGGGAAATCCACTGCAGGGCACTCAGCGTCACCTCACCGGGAGGCAGCCTCAGCCGTGCTTCCCTGCCCTGCATCTCATCCAGATGTGCTGTGCCACTCTCTGCCAGCCTGATCCTGGGTGATACTGGCTTGAGAAGCTACACTCCCTCCTACATCATGCCACCAGCTCCTTGGAATACGACTTGTTTTCTTCTCAGCCTTGATTCCCTGCCCAGCTTGCCACCCAGAATAAGATAAAAACCTCTCCAGTTCTCTTCCAAGTGTCCCTTAAAAGGTGAGTGTTTGGAGTTCTAGGACCAAGACAAAAGCCTGGGCTGTGACTTGGTTCTCGCGCCGGCTTCCCCATCTTTGCCCAGTTCCCAGCCAGGAAAAGATGCTATATATAGCAGAGATCTGTTGTCGTGATGGCGATCATGATTAGGCATTGTTAACCAGCTTCCTTCCAGCTCACTGCCAGTCAGGCAGGCCAGCATGACCTGACAGGGAGAAGGCTCCAAAATGGAGTGGGCTCTCCAGAAAAAATGCTCTGTTTTAGAAGACATCCAGAAATCATGGCATGCCTAAATATTTAATCTCTAGAAGTGCAGTGCCTATTAACTTTAGAAAACAGGAACGATGTGAGCAGACGCACTGGTAGTGCCTGTGCCGTGAGGCACGTAACTGAGGGAGTGAGCCTGCAGATGTAGACAGAGGATGAAAACATTCTTGAAAGGACAGATTAGAGGAAGGGGGAGCAGGTTTCCTAAGGGATCTCCCATGTCTGTCCTGCGCTTAGTTCCCCCCAAGTCAGAGTGCGTAAGAAGACCGTGAATATAAGCACTGCAGGGGCTGGCTTTGCCACCAGGCACACGAAATCTCAGGTTGGAGGGCTGAACGCGTGGCTTTTCCTGTGACAATCGGCATATTTCCTGTAACAACTTCACCACTAGTTAACTGTTTGAGGTGGAACTGTGTTAAATGGGTCATTACCTGGCCAGCTGGAATCTCTGCCTTGGTCTGCAAGGCAGCAGACCCAAGCCTTCCCCCTCAGCTTGAGTCTGGACTTGTGCTGCCCAAGGAGTGGGATCCAGCTTCCAAAGCTCCCCCTGGCAGTGCTCATCGGGGACCGAGCAGCAGGGCCAACACTGCTCACTGCCGAGGACGGGCTGATCCCCTCCCACATCACCCCCAGCCTGAGAGGCACAAGCCACCGCTTGGACACCAGTTCTTCCTGGCTGGTGAAGCTCCAGCAGCATTCGCCAGGCGCCTGGGCTGCTGCCAGCCACTCACGGTCATTCTGCTCCAAGTCCCCTTGCCTCAGCTTGAACAGAAATGGGGGCAGCAGGGCTAGAGCTGCCCAGAGAGGTAAACAGGGCCCCCTCGAGGGGCGGCAAACGTGCCCCCAGCAAAGACTCCTCCATGGGGCCATCTGCTCCTCTCCCCCAAAAGCTGGCCCGTCCCTCCATTTCTCACCCTGGTTTGTCCCCAGTGGGGATGGTCTGAGGCCAGCTCAGACAGTGCTGTAGCACGGTGGTTTTGCACCGTTTTGACCCTGGAATGACACCTTTCCCGGGCTGGGCTGTGAGCTCTGTTACCTGTGGATTACCTGCTGTTGAGGAGGGTGTCGGGATCATCCTTCCCTGCAGTAGGGCTGAGAGGTGTCACAGCTGGCTGACTTTACAAAACCTACAGGAACATCCCCAGCCTCCGCTACCTCCCTCCTCGTCACGTCTGGGTGCCATCCACTAACAAGCTCAGACGTTACTGGTGGTGGTACAACCACCTCCCAGTCCTTATGGTGCCAGCAAGTACCTCATTTTGAGAGGAAGCCAGACCAAAAAGCGTACTTTGCCTGTTCTGGTGCCTGGCCTGCTGCACCTCTAGGAGCGTTATCCGCAGCCGCAGCTATTCCACGCTCTCTGTCTCTGAGCAGAGTCAGGGTCTGTAGGCAACCTTCACACCTCTGTCAGATATTCCACCCCAAGACACCAGATGGGCCTTTTCTGGTGATGCAGAACAGCCAGGAGAAGCTGAAACAGGCTATGGCATGCAGCTCACGGTGTTCGTCCGCCAGCTGTGCTGTGCTGCCAGGTTTCTCATCCCGGGGACAGTAATGTTTTCGGCAGCTGTAGGAGCAGCTCCACACATTGTGCTGCGACACCACCCCATTCCCAGCTCCCAGAGAGCTGCCACGTGAGCATCCCTGTGGTACACGAGGCCTTCGTGGCTGCTCTAGAGACACTCCGGGGCAGGTGAATAAAGGAAGAGAAACAAACCCTGTGTCTAGAGGAGTGCCCAACGCTGTACGTGGCCAACTGAGGAGCTCTGTCAGGACCATGATTAGCCTCCAGAGGACTGACAGAGCCTGTTTCTGAGACAGTGGTGGCCTCAGCAAAGTGATGTTTTGCTTTTCCCTCTATATAACTACTGTGCTTCACCATGACACTTTCCATCTGATGGGTTCTTAAACACATTACAGGCGTCCAAACAAGCCCTTCCTTACTCTTACTCCATACATCTCTACCCCAGCTTCAAAGTGCCTGCTTGGAAAAAGGAGAAACCGAAGGTCAAAATGAGGATTTAAGTAACATGGCCACAGCGATGCAGACTAGTGGCAAAGCTAGGCTTGGAAGCTCGGTCTTTGTTCTGAGAGGTCTAAGCTAGGTGTCCTTTCTCCTCAAATCGTAAGGTGTATTCTGGACTCATTATTGCAACATTTTCATTGCAAAAATAAGACAGACACAGTTCTTGCCCCAGGACCTTACCAAAATCACAGACCAACAACATCTGAGAGCAGACAAAATCAGAGCAGATCCAATCTCATGGAATATTATCAGGAATTTCTGATACCTAAACATTTGCCATCATCTACCTGTCCAAAGAAACAGGTCCCTTTGCTACCATTGGGGCTACAAGAAGCTTTTCCACAACATGGATTACTCATCCTGCCTAATAAGGAGCAGTATTACCTGCTCATGCAGCCCAATTATCACTACGCTAACTGCCCTGTGCCTCCTGCCACACTGAGACTCTGGCAGTCCATTCTGTTTTCTGGCTAATGTAACCCTCTTCCAATCCATCCAGCCTCATTTTTTCCGTATTCCTTCATGTTAGGTAAGGACATGTGTGTCTGTCCATTTATATTTTAAAAGTTCGCACTACTTTACTTCGCATAGGGTGAAAATTCAGTGCCCAGAAGAGAGGAAAAAAACGCGCAGCTGTTTTACGAGCTCTTTGGGGTGAATTTTGCCAGCACAGGCATGTGGTAAAGCATTAACATTTCCTTGCAAATGCTAGGGAGAACCTTTAACTCTCCTTCCACCACTTTAGTCCTATTAATTCCTTAAGAGCCATAATTAGCCTAATTAATCAGAGGAGGAAGTGTAAAATAATGTTGGGTGGCCACAGACCAGTATTTTATTTGTGGATGCGAGTCCCTTCAGAGAGACAGAGCAGGGTTTAATGTGAAGTCAGAGCTAAGAAACTTGGGTGTAAATATTTATCCGAGACGTTTGACACAAGTTCGTCTTCCCATGTTTTTTCACTAACTGCTTCCCTCTCCCTTACTGCTAAAACGTGGCTCCAACCAAACTCAAACATTTCTTAAAATATGCAGAGCCTGATGGCAGTAAATCAGTTTGCAAGGACACACTTTGAAACATTTCCTTTTCCTTCCAAGAAATGGAGCCCTGCTGGTTTATTTTAAAATGTCCCATATAAGGGGGACTGGGAGAAACAATTCTCAGCTGCCAAAGGCCGAGTGGGTTTTCCACTCGGAGGTGGCTGGGGATTAGTTTGACTCACACCGATCTGTTCCATCCCACTTTTTTTCCCTGCTCCCATGGATTACTGGTGCCTGCAGGGCCTGCCTTCCTCGGGAGTCTGGAACATCACTGGCAGCAGATGGCAATGGGAGAGGATGTCCTGCAGAGCACATAGGGGACTGCTGTCTCATGGAGCACCAGAGGTCTTCCCAACTGAAGCAGGTCTTTCTGAACAGCTGATGTAATGGTCCACGTTCTGAAATGACACTGGGCTGGACCCCAAATCAGGACACTTGGAATTTGTCAAGGCTTGGGTCTGTGTTTCCGGCTACTGAACACAGCCTTGCCCGCGTGGCACTGTGTGTCCACCAGGAATATCCATGCCTGGGGATGAGCACAAGGGTTTGGTCCTGCGATACAGCACTGCCCAGGCTCCTAAAACAAAGTAAAACTCTCAACTGTCACTCAAACAGCAGGACAGGTACCTCAAAAGGGGCCCAAAAGCTTTAAGTGGGAAGACAAAGCTGCAGTTCCCGTTCACAAGCTGTGCCTCTGCAAACACTTGGGTGCCCACCTGGAGCTCTGTGCTTCCTCACTGCAGCATCCAATACTGAAAAGACAGGTGAAAACTGATGAATGCAAGAATAAAAGTAAAAAAAAAAATCCTGCTATTTCCAAGCCTCAGCCCACTGATACAGTGTCGGTGGACAGAATCTGTGAAAATTATGGGCAACTGCTGCTGAAAACATCCATGGGTGGTCTTTTCTCTGCAAATCTGAAGGTTCAGCTGGGGGGGCTGTGTCTATGTATTCTGGGACAATGACAAAAAAAGCACTGCAAGAAAAACGCTTACTGCTGGTGAGGATGACTATTAGCCATCACCTTCAACAGGATCAGGCCCTGAACATCTGAAGGGTGCACTTGGACAAAGTCTTTTTTGCATTGATATCAATTTGAAACACTTTGAGTAAGAGAAATGCAAGCCTCTTCTCTGTCTGTAGCCAGCACAACACAGCAAATAGCTAATTGATGGAAACTGAAGAGATCGATAAGTATTTATGTCCATTTAGAAATACTTCTACGCTGGAAAGAAATGAACAGCCGCTGGAGGAAGCACTTTCCCCTTCCAGTACTAGCATAGGAGGCCAAAAGTGGTGGGAAAAGAAAAACCTTGTTTTGTACAATTTCTTCACCTCTTCTTGGAGGTCCTGACAGTTTGATTGCAATTCTGATGTCCAGGGCTGAGTAAATTTGAAATATTTGCTGACAATGGATTAGCCCAAACAGCTGCCACCTGTTGGGATTTTCCTGCAATGCTTATTCCCATGGTGAAAACCCACTGCAGCAGATTCCCCCTATATGTTTTGATAGAACTTCATAGCTGGACTCTTTCCTCATCCATTTTCTTCCTTTGAACCAACGCTCAAAGCTACCCCAGGAACCTCTCATGAGGAATTCTTGCCTCTATAGCTCTAAAGAAAACCTCTATATAACTCTACACACGTATATGGTCCCTAGCATCAAGCTGTGGCATGCTCTGATTATGAGCATAGCATCAAACAGTTATGGGGTGACTACTAGTAAGACTCATGGGAAATCAGTGGGGGCACACTTTTAAAAAGCCCTTTAAATCATTTAATTCAGGCTGGTATTTGGGGGTAGAAGTTTCTCTTGTAAAGTTGGATGTATATATAACATTGGAAGGGAACTTGCCGGGTTTCACAGTATAAAAATTCATCACTGAGGCCAAAGTAAATTAAGAATCATTCTTGCTCTTTAAAAATGCAAATAAATAGTTCACTGAATTGAGCTTTGGCAAATTGAAAAACTTGCAGAGCAGCCAAACCTGAAGAACAGAAAAATGTAACACATTCCTTCGTGTCTTTAAACTAACCCCTTTCTCTTCCCCTCTCTTGGTTCAAAACTCCTCCTCCTGCCATATTAAAAATTAAAAACTCATAAACAGTTGGGTCTGCCCAGCTATAGAATGACTTCAGCCTTTCCAAAGCAGGGCCTCTGAGCTTGAGGATGCTGGTCCAGCCCTGGCTAGGGCCCAGATTAACCACCAGTGCATGAAATGCACAGTACCCACTATAGGAAGATATAAACTGCATAAGGAAGAGAAAGTGTAAGCTACAATTTATGAGGCAGTAACACTTCAGGTCCACTGAGCAGACAACGCATCTCCACTTGAACGCTGTGGTATGAATCCTCACCTCTCCCTGGACGCACATCTAGTGCCAAGCTGCTAGTGGTCCATCACCACATCCCTGACAGAGACTGACCAGACACTCACCACCCTTATACCTGCCTTGGCTTTCTCTTAGGGGCAGAAGTAGACTTGTTTCCAAGCCAGCTTCCCCCAGCCTTAATGCAAACACGTGCACGAATTGTGCTCCCCAAGAACGGTCCCAAGTTCCCACCTTAGGAATGATGTTGTTTCAGGCAGAGGGTCAGTGGGTGACCCCATCCTCTCCACCAGGTGACTGCCGGCAGCCTTTGGCGTTTGTGAGTTTAAGTACCTAGTGCATGTTGCAAGTCTGGTGTTTCTCATCTACTTACCATGATTAAATCATTTTATTTGCAGCTTGGCCATAGAAAAGACCTTGAAAAGAGGCAGCTCTGTGCATCTGGGTTTCATTAGAGCTGAACATTAATCCCTTTATGCCTTATAAGCATCCTGTTAGCATTATACAGACTAGGGGTTGTTAAACGGCATTCTCAGAGCTGCCTGGCTGAAAAATGGGTTAATCAACAGCACCTCTGCTAGCACACGCACCATGAAAGGCATTTTCCTCTTTCTGTTGCTTGCTCATCTGCCTGTCAGCATCAGGACGGGTAACAAACTTATTAGTAACATTCACTGTCCAACTCCTCCTCAGAACTCATGATAGGTTTGTGCTGAATTGTAGGATTTAACCCCACAGAATTTTGCACTTGATGGAAGCGCAAAAACAGGCATCCCAGCCTCAAATGAGGATCCAAGCGTCCTGAATTTCAGTGGAGCTGCGAGTCTAAAGTTACACGAGCTGGGGAAATAAAAGTAGACTTTGGCTTAAACAATTGCACTTTTTTGCCAGTTTTTGGAGTTGCAGGAAGACATTAAGGGTTGAACAGTGACAGAGGCCGAGAGAGAGACATCGCTGAGCAGCTGGGCAGAGGTCAGGAATGGGAAGGCAGGCGGGAGCAGCATTATGTGAGCTGAGCCCATGTAAAAAAGAAGGTGTGAAGGAGGGGCCTGAAAACACAGCCTGAAGAGCTGCCAGTGGACTGAGAAAGCGAAGGAGAGAAGCTAATAGTGGAGACTGAAGAGCTCAGAGATCAAATAACCTGGAGGCCAGGGGTTAGTTTGCCAAGTGAGGCTAACAAATATGCACATTCTTACAGTAAAAAGCTCTTGCTATGAACCAATGAGACTCAAGTTGTGCCGCCTTAAAGAACACGTCCCAGTTCTTTGATAGCACAAGAGGTGGGAAAAGATAAGCAGTGGAATCAAACTATTCACATTAAGTTCTTTACACGAGGCTGTTACAATTTTTCCATAGGAGCAACTGCTTCAAGCTACTGCAGAAACTCATAGATGACCCAAGGAGAAGAAATAATTAAGGCAGAAAATGTCTAGTTCCACTGAAGTCAATGATAAAATGCCAGTGCTTTGCAGAGGCTAGGACTTAGAAGAGTTGGTACAGCATCTCCAATGAACCAGACAAAGGTGAGACAGCATAACGACTCTTTATATCCCATGCAAGGGCACAGGCTGGGGTCAGGGAGGCGTTTTTGCTCTGCAGGACCAAGGGGCAGAAAGGAGACACTGTGACACAGAGGTCCCACCTTCTCATGGGAGCACCCAGCCTGTGCCAGCAGTGGGGACAGCAAGTGGCTATGGGGCTTTTCGGAGATGTCACTCTCTGTGCCTCTATTTCTGGCGCAGCCTGAAGGGGCAGGCAGTGGAAAACTCCGAGAAACATTCTATTTAAAGACACTTGTTCTGATTCATATATTATTCCCCGCCTTCATGTCTCCCGGTATTTCTTTTTAACTTTTTCCTTCACCTCTACAGGAACTAGTGTGAAAACTCTATCAGCTGAAACTAGGCCAAATATAGGCCACATTACGGGGTGCAGAAGATCCCAAAGGCTTCCTAACCTGCCCTTCACGCCTCATTTCCCATTACTCAGGTTTAACACATGTTTATGTGTAAACTAATACCTCCAGCCATGAGCATTTTTGTGGGTCTGTGATAAATACTTCATAATTTGATAGAATCTTTCCAATTTTGAGGTGTTCAGAGCAGAAAACGATTGTCCCGCAAGATTCATAGAAGAGCTACAGAGACGGAATTTATATTTCCCATCACTTAGTTAGTGCTTATTGGTTTTATTAATTTTCAGGTAGAAAATCGTCCTGAGGCTGAAGAGCAGCCTCTTCATTTGCTCTCCCTGCGCAAGCACATGTGCACATACACATCTGCATACACACACATACATGCACAAAGCTCTTTGCCTGATAAATTTCCCAATAAACGCAGCAGGCAACTTCAAAACCAAACCAAAACAAGCCTTTCAATAGGAATTATGAAAAATAAGTTTTAAATCACAACAACATCCTGTTTTGCTTCGGTTTCTCTCTCATGCCACGAGCTGGGCTCCACCCTCCCTGTTTTCAGAGGGGCTAACTATGGGTGCCAGGTTTTGGAAACTTCCATGTCCTTATCTGCCCTGCCATTTGCTCTCAGAGGAACATGAGGAGGACAGCACTGCAGAGACAAGAAGAGAGGGGTTGATCCCCTGCGCACCCATCCCTGCACCAGTCCTTTTTCCCACGGCTCTAAGATCCCTCAGGAGAAAATGTGGAGAACTGGAAGATGAACAGAAGTGGGGTTTATTGTTTTGGGTTTTTTTTGGGTTTGGTTTGTTGTTGTTTTTTTTTAAATCACAGTGACTGCCACACTCTCAACCTCTGGATAAAATGGAGAGGGTGCCGTTAAGCAGACTTGCTATTCGCTCTACTAGGCTTAAGTACTCATATTGATGAGACTTGCACAGACAAGTCAAAGAGAACACCCTGAGGAGATGCCAGGTCCCTAACCAGAAGCACACGGAGAGGTGGGGAGCTGGCAAGGCAGATTTCCTGCCTTAGCTGAGAAACCAGCCATGCAGATCAGATGGGTACCATACTTTAGTACCACCTCTGGGTGACATCTGCACGCCAGCTTCCAGCCAGAGGATACGGGTTGGCTCCCAAGCAGCCCTGCCAAATCGGCGATGTGCTGCTGGTGCTCTGGAGGCTGCTGGGGGGGTTCATTTGAGATGGGTGCAGCGCGATGCAGGTGTGACCATACACAGCTGTAACCAGGACACAGGCAAGGAACAGCAGGAGTGGCTGAGTGCTGCTGTAGGCATTTTCAGAGATGCGTGTATTTGGATCTGCTGGGGTCCCACCTGCTGTGACGGTGGCCCTGGGAAGGATGGAGAAGTGAGTAATATGTGGATGAAGGTGAACAGAGCAACTACAGGAGTCTGGGGGTGTTAGTGAGGGTGCTGGCACGACAGAGGGTGAAGAGCAGAGGGGTGGTGAACCTGTGGCAGGCAGGAAGGTGGAGTACAGCGTGCTGGTGTAACGCTGTTGACGAAGGAAGGAATCCACAAGAAGGATCTCTGCATCAGAGCCACAAATCAGAATCTTCCATATTACAAGCAGGAGAGGATCAGAGATCCCTCGTGGCTAATCATGAAGAACAAACATCCACTACATCTTCAGGTTAATTAAGAGAAACCATGTCAATGGTACATTCCTCAATATCTCCCATACCTATGAAGTAAAACCAGCCTAACAACACAGATGCTCAAGTCACATCCCCTGGTTACAATCTAAAAGAGTTCTAGCCCCTGGAGCTAGCTCCTCTGCAAAGACAAGGCCACACACTTCCCATTTCTGGGGCCAGCCTAGCTGAATTATAATGAACAAAGGTGAAGCACCAAGAAGCATAAATGGTCCCTTCTGCGAATGCCAAGCTCACCTAGACCAGAGCCGCATTAAGTGATCTACACGTGGGTTCAGCCGAAACCTAAAGCGCAGCAGCACTTAAAGACAGGGCATGAGAAAGGAACTGTGTCCAGTGCTGTTGATGGGAAGACCTTCCCTGAGCACGACTGAGAGTCTGCAGGGGAGGCAGAGACTATCATTATGTCTCCATGGCTGGAGACACCTATCCAAAATTAGGTTCTGCACCCGTCCAAAGTGTGGTATTGTGTTTGATAGGGATTCCCTGAAGCAGTTGACTCTCAGAAAATGTAAATCTTTTTAAACCAATAAACTTTAACGTTTGTTTTCCTCTTGAAAGGAATCTATGTTAGTTTTTAAAACATCACTAGAGGGCGTTAAATAAATAGGCTTCCCAATCAAGCTAACTGCCTGTACAGGCAGTGAGATCTTTGAGAAAACTGTTCAGTTGCAAACCTTGGGGAGAAGCTTTAAAAGGTCTGTGCATATCAAAACGGCCTCCTGACCACTTTCTCTCTGGCTCACAAACTAAATGCTTTACTTCTCTTTAGGTGTGCCCTGGAGAGCACCAGCCCAGGGGCCCAGGAAACACACCCGGGAACTTCCCTGCAGCCGGCCATGAGCTGTGCCAGGTCTCAGCAAGTCGTTTGGGCAGCTGTCCCATGTCCAGGAACACTGCCATTTACACATATCCCAGTGGCTTAATTAGCTTAAAGTCATGCTGGACAAACTGACAACCAGGTCCTTGAAGAAATCACTGGGAAGGCTGAAGTACAGTGCCTGGTGATGCTCCATGCATCCCAGGGAACACAATCCACGTAGGAGCTCCATGCTCCTGCAGAAGCAGGTGTCCCTGGCCCTACTGCTCTGGTCGTGCAAGCTAGCAACCAGCTGTGATGCTGAGGCAAAGAACACACTGTTAAAGGCCCTCATTTTCCATCTCTGCGGGTAATGTAGAGTTGGCACAACACAGCAACGCTTTGTCTGGGTTACACAAAGGCATCAGAAGATAAAGGTCTGGTTAGGAAAAAGAATGTTAAGGAATGTTCTAAATATAGAAGAACATGGGAAGGTAAAGGGAAAACCAGACACCTCTGTCTTAGGTAGGACCCACAGGTAAAAACTGCAAGTGTCTCTAAAGAACTGGCAGCAAATGCTGCAATAAAACATCACTCTGGATCACAAGGATCTCTGGTTGTGGGCACACTCCAGCCCCTGGCAAGCACCATAAATATTACAACTAGTTGCAGATTTTTTTTTTTTTTAACAGAACTTGCTATTTATTCCAGTGGAAACTCCCTGCAAAGAAAATAGTTCCACTCAGCTACTGTTTGTTTTGGATGATTTGTTTGAGAATTTCAAGCTGGCATTTTGAATAATGTTTACAGTTTGCGCTCTTATTTTCCATTATTTCAGGCTAACCCCGCGCTAATATGATATTCTATTGTTTGTTCTGTCGCATTTAAAAAAAAATCACCAAAGGGCAGCTGCCATTCAGTACAGACCGAGCACCTCTTCCCCCCCCAAGCACGCTCCCTGCTCCGCTGCAGCGAGTGCCACACGCTTCGCTCGCTCCGGAGCAGACTGTGGCTTCTCCTGGCGAGTCTAAAAATACGAGGCGGTAACAGAAGGGCTGCTTTGCCTGTCACTGTGTCCTGACATGAACGCAAAGTAACTTGACA
The DNA here is from genome assembly GCA_003993805.1 of Himantopus leucocephalus. NCBI lineage: Eukaryota > Metazoa > Chordata > Aves > Charadriiformes > Recurvirostridae > Himantopus > Himantopus leucocephalus. The sequence goes on from RSEF01000004.1 coordinate 1,233,322, forward strand.
GGTCTCCTGGAATAACACCGGGATGCAAAACTGCTGCGATTCCGCCACCGCTCTGGAAAAGCGACTCTGTGAATACGCCTCGAGCGAAGAGGCTCTCAGAACGCCGCGCGGCAGAGATTTTTCGGGTTATTCCCCTTCCGAGCCAGCCCAAAGCCAAGCGAGTCCCCAGCCCCGCACCCGCCTGCAGACACCCACCACCCTCCCGCTGCCTCCCTTCCCTTCGGCAGCCGGGCTGAGGCAACCGGGGACGCCCTCGCCTCCCCCCGCCTGGCAGCCCTTTTTCCCCCAGCGCTTGTCCAGCCCCGCGGACCCTCCGGTTTCCCCGGTTCCACCAGCTGCGCGACGCGGCCACCGACACGCGGCCACCTCCGGGGGACGGGGCGCGACGGGGACCCCGCGACACGCGGGCAGCTCTGGGGAAGGGTACGAAGAGACGTACGCCGCCGCCCCGAAATCACACGCCCCCGCCCCGAAACGCCCCGCCGCCGCGGTACTCGCCTGGCTCCGCGCGGAGCTCGGGGCGCGGCCCCGTTGTCATGCCCGCGGCCGAGGCGCGGCGCGGCTCATGGTCGGCGGCGGCGGGTGAGTGGGCTCGGCGCGGCGCGGCGCGGGGCTCGGGGCCGGCGGCCCGGGCCGGCCGGGAGGGGCGGGGCGGGGCGGGGCGGGGCGGGGCGGGGCGGGGCGGGGCGCGGCGAGAGGGGCGGCCCCGCCCAGCGCGGTCGGCGCCAGGGATTGGCTGGGCGCGGGGTTGGGGCGGGGCCGGGCGGCAGCGCCCCCTGTCGGCGCGGCGCGGCGCGGCGCGGCGGGCAGAGCTCCCGGCGCCGCCGCTCCCGGGGCGGTGGAGGCGGGAGAGCGGGATGGGTGCCGGTCGCGGCGGGGAAAATGGGTTGTGCTGGGGGAAGAGGGCAGGAGCTGCTGGCTGAAAATCGGCGTTTCTGTGCAGGGTTTAAGCAGGGGTTGGTGCGGGCTGGGGAACTACAAGGCGAACCCGGCACGGGAGGGGGTCGGTAGATTCGTTCGCTGCCCCCGGTGGCGCAGAACCTCACTGTTCATGCTGGGCGTTGCCCAAGAGCAGAGTCGGGGACTGAGTATGGGGAAAGAGCTACCCAGAAAATCGTGCTAAATGATAGCTTTTCTGGGCAGACTCAGCGGAAGAGCCAAGAACCGACAGCACCCGAGATGGTGATGCGCTTGTTCTGGAAAGCAGTTGTTCCTGCAAGTCAGGGCACCTGAGCGAGGCGGCATGAAAGTAACTTTCCAAGGTATCATACACAGTTCCCACGCCGCTTCCTTCCTTCACCCTCACCTCCAGGCCTCCTGCCCCAGCTATCAGCAATGTATGTGCCCACCCAGTTTTCCAGCTTCTCCTAAAAGCAATCAGCTTCCCTCTTTGCCTGTGCTTATCCGTGTCATTCCTTACATCCGTTTCCATAGAGAGATCCAAAAAATCTCATTCAGTTTAGCAGTCCATCCATTCCTTTGGGAGGAAGACTCTGATTACAACCGAGTGGCACACATCAGAGCATTTGGGACCATCAGTTGTAGCCATTTCCCTCTACATGTCGTGATCTTTTCCTGATCCTCACTCTTCCTCCTTCCAGCTTCCTCACTTCCTTCATTTCAAACTTCCCCCTTTTTCTGATTCTTTTCTCCAACTAGACTGCAGCTGTTTGGGGGAGAGACCACAACCTACTCAGAATTCTGACTACAGTCTGTTGCAATACAAACACGAAAATAAGGGTGAGAAATTTTCCATTGGAACTATTTTTTTCCCCAGTGGAAAGAGCTGAACGGTTCACATTTGGGGGAAACCTGTTTGTTCTGGCAAATCTTCTGGTGGAACTCAGGCCAAAGCCCGCTGCAGGAAGGCCTTGGCATGGACTAGTTTGCTGCCAACGCAGCTCAGCTCAGCTTCTCAGCCGAAAACTGTGGTTTTTGAGAGCCTGTGGGTACACACCAGGTCAGTTATCTGGGGGCTGGTCAGATGCTGGAGGCCTTGCAAGTGGGGCTCCTACTTTCAACAAAGGATCTGATGTCTGGCATCTGGGTTGGAAAACTAAGGGTCTGTGACGATGAAGTCTCTAGGAGGGGCTTGTCTCTGTGCCGGGAGTCCTGATGGCTTACAGAAATGAACATAAATACTGCCAGATTGACCAGGTGCTGCTGCTACTCAGTGTCCTTGGGTTCTTGGCCAGGCAGAAATTCTGTACATTAATTCCCCAATTCTACCATGATTGCTGGACAGAAATTACTATGGAAAGCAATTAGAGCATGCACTGACAAGGTACATTCCTCTCTGAAATTATTCCTACAACTCCCCCTTATTGACAAAACCCATGATTGCAGCACATTTTGTGGGATCACAAATAACCTGCTGTGGCAGTCACCCAACTTTCCATTCTTCTGTGCCTTTCATTGAGAAACTGGTACCCATTTGCCCTCCCTACTATGTGGAGAAAATGAATGTGCCATGTTCACAATGCTCTGATAGAGCTCATGGAAAAGAAACACAGCGAGTCTTAAAGGGAGTATTAGTAAAATGAATTCAGCAATGCAGATTCTTGTTTTGGAAAGATTTCCAGATTAGCCTATTGCTTTTTCTTCTCTAATTAGTATGAGATGAGTATTTGTGGGAAGCCATCATTTATCACCAGTTTTGCTAGATCTTTTAGCTCTTTTTGTGTGCCCCGACAAAGCCTGTATTGTTCCCCTTTGTATCCCTCTTCTCTTATTAAATATCTGCTTTGAACATTTTGTCACTTACTTACTATGAGTTTTTTACCCTAATCTCTTTTTCAATTTTTTTTCTTTAATTTTAAGCAACTCTTCCTGCATCATGGAAGGTAGCAGACAGATGACCTTGCAAGGGGAACTTGCAGTGCACCCACAATGCAGGTCGAATATGTGGGCTTCTCTTGTATTGTCCCCCTTTAATCCTTGACCCTAGGAGGAGAGTCACTATCTCATTTTGGGAAAGGCTTGCTTACCGTCCTTACTATATTTGTTTGACCTCTTCCTTGACCTTTCTGCAAGGAAGCCAGTTAATGGCAATTGTGCTAATAGATTTCATCATGAAGTTATTTGTTAGTGTTGCTATAATGTACAGGGCTGAATTTTTTTTGAAAAGCCCCCTAATTAGGGGCTTAAGTCCCACTGAAAGTTAAGGGTAACTGGACAGCTAAAGCCAGTAGGCACTCTGTTTATTTCTCACTCCAACATTTTTAAAGCTCCTCTCTCATGGGAATGTTTTGCCATCATAAACAGAGTTAAGAGGTATGTAAAAGCCCTCAGAGACTAGCCCAAACTCCCTGTTATCCTCCATTACTGGCGCTGCATAAGTGGGATCAGCCTGGGTGGCTGTCTCACAGGCTGAGGTATCTGGGAGCGTTCATCACATTGAGACAATGTGAAAAGCAATAGGGGCCAAGTGCATTCCCTCCTTGCCCCCCTCCTTTTTTTTTTTTTTTTTTTTNCTTTAGAAAGTTTTCTATCTGCAAGGCAGGGAAATATTATCTCTGTGGGGAAGTCTACTTGTGTTGAGAAAGAAGCCACTTCAGAGACTATTCCAAGGTAAACAAGTACCAAAGCGGATACTTTCACAGTTCCGTCACTTTGAGAAATATCTGTGCTATAAAATCCTCTCTGGAGTTGTGCTGAAAAGAATACATTACACAGGGAGAATGTCCTCTAATCTATGCTAAGATATTTTCATCTCTTTCCATTATAGGTTCAGTCCTGCAAAAACGCACTTAAAGCGTTAAATAAACTGAAGTGTTTAAAAAAAAGCACACTACATCTCAGTCACACAGACTGCCTTGGAAAGTCAAGTGATTTTTAAAAACTATAAAGAAACATGAGGAATGTTTTATTTGTCACCTGGTACACTGTGGTCTGATCTTTGCATACAAGATTTGAAAGGTTGTAATTTTTCAGTAATGACATGTCCCCTGTCTCTAAACAACCCTTACAAATATTTTTGAGCATAAGATACCCAAAAGATACTTTTGGAAAACGAAACAATAGACACCCACCACTTCCCTAAGATATGAGTATGTGGTTTGTCTTTAAAAAGACAAAATAAAGCAGCCAGCCTCCCCCCAGCATTCATTCACGGAGTGGTACAAACCACGCAGTCCCTCCCCATCAGCTCTCATTCTCCTGAGAAATACCTCAGGAGGCATTTCCTGTACCTGAAAAGGTACAAATGAGCCAGGCAACTGTAAGACTGCAAGCAATACTAGTGCTTATTAGTGCTTTTCGTTCATATTTCTCCGTGTCTGGTGAAGTGGTTCCGCAATCCTGATATGGCTCTGCCCACTGTCTTGTTATGGCAACAATACTGCAAGCAGAATGGCGCAGCCTTTTCCCAAGGAGCTCTCCAGATAAAATTTCTTGACCTTTTCTTCCCAAAGTGCTCGTACCTCTTTCCTAATCTAGCGAGCAGAAAAAATTTCCTTTGCACTTGCAAGTGCCTGTGAATTCTGAGTTTAATAACACTCATGATATTAATTTAAAAATGCTTTAGAGCCTCTAAGCTTATTGCAGTCCCACTGGTAGTTAGATGGAGTCCAGCTATGTTTCTTTATCTTCATTGCATAGGTGTAGGGTTTCAGGATATCTATGTTTTATAGATCAGCAAAACATGTCAATAACCAAACCTAAATATCTGAGCAAACTTAGAGGATCCTCTTCCCTTCGCTTTGCCTCCTGCCCAAGAAACATCCATGAATAATCATTTTCTGAAGAGCAGTTAATCTTCATAAGAAAGAGCTCAAAAATAGCCTGCTGTTTTCTCAAACTAGTTTGTTTTATGGTATCACAGCAGCCATGTAGAGGATCGGCTATGGAGAAAGGAAGTAGTTGTATCATGCTAATGTACAAATGCTGAGGCACTTTCTCCAAGGAGAAGAACTAGCAATGTGGAATTCAGGAAGGTCATCTCTGCTTGGGTTGTCTTTGCTTGTGACTTTGTTGCTCCACTCCATCATCTGCCTATCTTTCTGAACCACTCTGCAATGTTGGGTTTTGAGTTTTTTTGGGGTTTTTTTGTTGGGTTTTTTTTTTTTTTCAAATGTGAATACACATCAAGCATTTTTTAAAGATACAACTGCTCCAAGCCAGCCAAATTGGCTGCAAGCCTGGATATTATAGGGAGGAATTCAGCCTTGGAAATCTGACAGCATCGATGATGTTGAGGTCCCTGGTGTCTTTCTAAGGGGCGCTGAATGTCAGGGCTCCACTGAAACAGCCTTTTCTATTAGGGAAGCCCATTTGCCAAAAAATCAAAACCAACTTGTTCCAACTGTAGCCCTTTAGAGCAAGTTTTTAAGGAGTCCTTAAAAAAAAGAATGCAACACCCCCAAAAAACCAAAACCCCAACAGCTGGGAATTTGTTTTAAAAAGGACATTCAAGATAAATTCCTTGGCAACTGTTACTCCAAATCGTTGTGCTTTGGAAAAATGCAAACTGCGCATTATCACACGGGATGCATCTCAGATGGACCCAATTCCACACCTCTGGCCCCAACTACATTAGAAAATAAAGAATCAGCCAAGGGATTCCGCTCCAGTGCTGTTGTTTCCTTTGCTGGTTATGGATTTGTTTCAAAACATAGTGCAGTCCAGCCCTCATCCTCTTGTGCAGGCAGGGATGGGCTTGGAATGCTTCCCTTGTTTATGGGACATGGCTGAAAATTTTGCTCTGCTGCGGTCAGATCTCCGTGACCCCATCGCATGAGCAGCAGTGATGAGGTCTTTGTCTGACAGGAGCGACTCAGAGACAGGCCAGTGCTGAACAGAAGTAAATTTCTCAACAGATGGGAATATTTTGTTATAATTTTTTGGAGTTGTTATTTGATAGTGCAGAGAAACTATTTGAAAGAGTCTGCCAACACACAGGATCGACAAGTAAGTTCCCTGTGCTGCTGGGTTTGCTTTCCATACTGCAGTGCTGCAGAAATACTACATGACTCACCATTTGCCATGCTGCTGACGTTGCTACCTACATTTGTAATGCACTGATGTCCAGGGGTCCTAATTAGATGCTTGCTGAACAAATATAGGGGTCAGCTAAGAAACTTTGCTATGTGTAACACTGCACTGTCAGTGAGCTGAAACCCAGGGAAGTTCCTCCTTCCCTCCAAGCATTAAGTCCCAGGCTGTGGCTGAGAGCAGGAAATTGGGTTAGCCAGGGCATGGATCAGATCTGTACAAAAATCTGTGTTCCTGTGCCTTGAATTTTGATGATAACCTTTGATGTGTGAAGGCTGGCCCATCACATCCTCCCTACACAATGTCATTTAACATGGTTGCCCGGGCTGGATCTTGTACTCAAGCCAAAGGTTGAGCTGGCCCCTGCTATAGAAAAAATACATCCTATAGGCATTGTGTACTCCTCTCCCTGATTTACATCGTGTTTCCTTTAGCAGGGCTTGCTGGCATCCTGTTTGCCTGGTTCCTTTGTCTGCTGTAGCTTCATTCTGGGCTGAAAATACCATAAGGATGTCTGTACAATGATTTGGCATGTCTGAAGAGCATGAAGGCTACTAAAAGGAATACGTTTCCAAATGGCAGATACTCCTTCTTCTTTCCTTCCTCAGGGCAAAAAGTCAGTTTTATAACAGCCCTTCTTTTCACACACTCTTAACCAACACTTCAGGTATGCATTTCCCATGCAGTTTCCAGTCATTGCCCTTCCTTACCCTCAGCCTGATGAGCCGTACCTCTCATGACTGACTTGCTGCTTTGTGAAAGGTCTCTTGCCCAATTAGCAACAGGTTCCTTCCCTGCTTGGTTAGTGTTCATTAGAGTGGGGTGTCACAGAGTTTTGCTGCTAGGCCAGGAGAAAAATGCGTCTACAACATATGTAATGTTCTTCCACAGACACCCCACCCCTACCCCTTCCTAGCGTGAACACAATCAGACAATATAAAGATCTTTTAAAACCACCTCGAACTCGGAGTTGTGCTCCTGTTTGCAATACGAACACGCAGTGTGTCTTGCCATGCCATTAATCAAGCAAACAGCATTAGAAAACACCTCACTTGTGCTATTTGGCCAAGATGTTGTTGCTTTTGGAATCTCATCTTTTTCATGCACACGAGACTATCCAATTCCAGTGTGGTTAAACCTTCATTTAGCTGTAAGGCTAGCTGGAAATAGCCATGCAAAAATCCACGACCCGCTGAAATCAGTGGGATAACTCATTGGTTGCTCCCTGCTCCTCTGTTTCAATGAAACATTAATCACATGAGTAAACACAGTGAGATTTGGGCCATGATTTTAAGCAATGTGATTAATTAGGTTTTGCCTTGCTTCTATCTCATAGAGCGCTGCAGACTCAGAGGAGAAAGGCACAAGATTAGAAAAGCTGTATTTTCTAAACCGTTTTGCAGAGATGTGGAAGAGACTGGAAAGGGAAAGAACTGGAGTACAGGTCTTCAGATCTTTAATAGTGATGGCATGAGGAACGTTCTCTTCCCATGCCCGTTCTTGTTATTGCCTGTCTGGAAATGGCTTGACACAAAGCTGGTTTGAAAGGACAGGAATATATCTATTTACATTGTGACTGCTTTATCTCGGGTAGAATAAAAGATGAAAACTCAGGGGCTGATTCCCAATGAAACGAGCATCTCTCCAGCACTCTGTTTTCGCACACTGTTTCTTGTTGAACGCAGCTGAAATTCAGGAGTTCCCTAGATGCGGGGAGACCTGTGACTTTCTTTGATTCCTGAATAAAGGACAGGTCTTCCGAGGATTCTAGTTTGTGAAGCTGACATTGGAGTCTTCTTCATGCAAACTATCCCAGCAGAAACCCTGAAGCAGCAATGACTTGGCCTGTAAGAGAGAGCTCCTCTTTGTAAGTAAGCTTTGTTAAGGTCCATTACAAAGCTCTAACAGATGCCCCAAAGCACACTCAGGGGGAATTTTCAAGCACTGGTAATAATTTCACTACAGGTTCCACCCTCCTCCTGTCTCAGTGTAGTGTAACACACATCGCAGCCAGAGATGTAGTGGCCTTGGACTAAGTCCTGTTTCCAGACCTGGTTCTGAGCACTGCCTTTCATCTCTCCTTGCTGGAGGCCTGTTGAAAAAAGTACAGCCTCAATATTTTTCCAGAGGGGAGAACTGCACACTGGGGGTTCGGGTTTGTTTCTTTTCACTTTCCTTGAACTTGAAAATACCTACTGGGATTTTGTTCCCAGTTTTGAAACAAAACAACCTCTCTTAAGAGAGACCAAGGATGGGAAATGTGAGGTCAAATACTCGATGGAAGCATCCTAAGCAAACTTAGGATGACAGTGGATGTTGTACAACCTTTCGTTGGTGGAGGCTGCTATCTGTCATAATAGCGCACTGAAACATGTGTCACTTTTTGAGAAAAAATATGCTGAATGTTATAAGGCTAAGGGAGCATTTCAACACTCACTATTTGCTAGAGCTTTTGAAAAATAGTTTAAACGGGTGATTAAAGCTATACATTTTCTAAAATAGTTTAGAAAGGAGTTGCTATGGTTGTTAGAGTATGCTGGTATGTTCCATCTACTTAAAGGGGGTTTGTTTAATTCGGGGGATACCATCACATGTTGTCAGTGCCCTCCCAGCCTGTGGGGCGTTGGGACAGGCCTGGCTGGACAGGGCATGGTGCTGCTCGGCTCCCAGCCCCCCACCTGGTGCTCTTGAAACCTCCAGAGGTCTAAAGCCTCCGGGGCCAAGCTGTCCTGGCCCCTCTGTGCTCCCCACTCGGGGGGAGAAGCACGGTGGTGCCCATGGGCTCCTGTTACCACAGAGGCTGGTGAGACCCAAATTTGTTTGCCCTGCCTCAGTGCACATTGGCTCAGTGAGCAGGACTGGCACACGGAGCGAACGGCACCGGTGGCAGTGATGGCTGTGGTTTAGTTGCTCTGTGTCCTTCGAGGGACGCAGGGCAGGTGGAAGCCTCAAACCCTGGGTGCTGGCTGCAGTGCCCCAAGCACTGTCTGTGAGCATCTCAGTGGCTGTGAAGCCACCTACATTTTTATCCTGCTGTCCAAACACGTCACAGAGCTGCTCCCTCATCATTAATGGACATTAGAGCTCCTCCCTATGCCCGTATCAGCTCATGGTGACTGGTTCTTAGTGACTGGCCATTTATGGGAAAATATGTGCTTTTGAGAGTATGAGCTTTTGCCATGGTAGCACTCTGCCCACGCAGACAGGGCTGTTCTTCTTGCCAGCTTCCAGCCTTGGCTCTGCGTACATGATTTAGCCTTTGGAAAAGAAGAGGCGATCGGCGTATCCTGTGCGCGTTTGGAGAGGAATGCACAGCAGCTTGTGAAAATGATTTATTGCACGTGTTGAGCATCAAGAATGTTAGGCAGGCACAGCACTGAGGGCTCCCTGTGGGATCAACCTGTGCTTTCCTTGCAGTTATTGCTGGGAGCAGTTCTGAGCAACCACCATCAAACAGTCATAGCTGTGAAGAGCACAATGTTCAGAAAAACCCTAGGTTTTCCATTCTTTTCCTTCCACTCTTTGTTAGCATCTAGGACCAGACTCTTCTGAGGCTCTGATTACCTTCCTTCCAGCTTCTCCCTTTGCTGTTTTCACACTGCTGCAGTTTCAGTTCCATATTTTGTCACCTGCAGGGCAGAACTGTCTCAATATTGTGATATCTAAGGAGAGGGTATAGAGAAGGCAGTCAGGCTGTTCTCAGAGATGCAGAGTGGTAGTTTGCCAGGCAACAGATTCGAGCTGCTGAAGACAAAACTCTGACTAGAGATAAATATTATTTTTTTTCACTGTGAGGGTGTCATACACAGGCAAGGTTACCCAAAGAGGTTATTGAGTCTCCATCCTTGGAGATATTCAAAGCTTGACTGAACAAGGCCCTCAGCAACCTGATCTAGCTGCATCTACTTTGAGCAGCAGATTGGACTAGATGACCTCCAGAGGTCCCTAACAACCTAATTTATTCTATGGTTCTGTGACACTGTGCCAATATTTCACACAATCTACAGGATCAACTCCTAGTGTTCAGAGACTTAGCTTCTGTTGAGTACTGCATTTTCTGAGCCTCGCCATTTGTTCTGTTTCTCCCAGTGATACTAGATGACAGTTTGGGCTTCTGTAGGATTGTCTGCTCTTAAGTGTGTGGCCGTTTCAAACCTGCTGAGCTACAAACACAGAAGTCAGGTGGGGAACACTGATCTGGATATCTGCATTCCTCTCAATTTGGGGATGCACAAAGCAAGCATTGTGACCTTGGAAATATGCAAACATAGCTGTCACTAGTCCCTATGTCTGTCATCCTTGGTACAACAGGGACAAAACAGTGAATGGAGTCAGCAATCTTTACTGCAGCGTGAATATTAAATACTAAGACTAGCTGTTGGAACACCATTTTGTCTGAAGAGGACTAGGATTTTAATTTCAAGTTTGGTTTGCCTTCTGCTCAACTAACAGAAGTCACCTCTAAGTACAGATATGTAGCTTTCAGCATGTATTTCTCTTTCCCATACTATCTGAGGATAGGTGGGAGCAGAGGAGCTAGGCAAGGCCTGTGGACATCAGAATCTATGGTCAACCTGGAAAACTGAACCCCCAGGAACACCTTCCTTCTTGTTGGAAGTGGATTAATTGCGAGGAGTACGGTGAAGTTCAGATGGATTTACTCAGAACTGATTTTAACCTGAAATAAGAGAAATAAAAACTGGGAATAGTCCCCCATCTGGATCCGGGACCATGAACTACACAGGAGACAGCTGTACTGCACATCACGTGTTACAAGCTGATGAGCTTGTACACTCTGAGCTCATTCCCATTTGAGCTGTGTGTTGGGGCACCTGAGCTGTGTGATAAATACCAACGACAGGTTCACTATGACTGCAGAGCCCATATTTTCCATGAGGAGCATGTGTGAGTTTACGTGAGACACATGATGTGCGTTTGTGACTGTATGCAGCATGTGGGTTTGGACGGGTTTGTTTACAGATGTTTTTGGCCCACTTAAAATATCTTTGGCAAGAGGTAGTTCTGTGAATTTGAACCAAGCCAAACACACCTCTGAGGTCATTGCTGCCATGAGATCACCACCTAGGCATAATGTTCAGGACCTTTGCAGACTCCTTTTGTGTTTTTTTAACATTTTCCCTCCAATTTGGAGCTAATCCAGGGCAATTAGAAAGGGAACAAACAGAAACCCTTTGCAAACCGTAACAGCTAGACATGGAGATCACATGCAGGGTCTGGCTTAGAGAACTTGGCTTAGAGAGGGGCCCAATCTTAAATGTCAAATGTTAGCACCCCAGGGTGCTGGGGGTCAGCTGCATTCTGGTCCAAGCCATGTGGGCCAGGGCAGCCTCCAAACCAAGCCAATTTTTTTTTTTTTTTGAAACCAGAAGAAACAAAGGCTTGAACTGCAAAGTGTCAAAGTCATATGGAAGAGTGTGGTTGGAAGGCTACTGCAATGAAGGAGGAAGCTTTTGTTTTCCCTGTGGTAACACTGATACATGTGAATACATTTGGTAAGAAGAAAATGGCTCATTGACTCAAAAATCAGGAGAAACATTTCTGTAGTGGTTGTTCCGTAATGATCCTCAAACCGCGACACTGAAGTCTCTCTGTTTACCCAAGAGAGCTTTGAGAAGATGCAATATTTATTTGTTTGAAGGGATGGACAGCTCTTGCTGAACCTTGGCACCCTCCCCAGGCTGTAAGACAACAATTTTTCTGCTTCAGAAAAGGACACTGGATATAGAGTGTTAACAGGGTAAAACAACAGTGTAGTCCATGGGACTGGAAAAGGCGGTCAGAGTATCCGGGATGGGGTGTTCTCTTTGGCAGTGTGGCGCAGGCGCTGCATCCATCTCTGTGCCACCCACAGACATTCTGCTTCACATCTCCCCTTTGCAATCCTCTCACACACACCCTCTGCTCCCAGTCCTTTTCAAGCAGACTCTTTACAGCCATACACAGCCTCTTTCGTCCTGTTCCCACTCCCTTGCCACCACCCACCCACTCTCTCTCAAATACTTTCTTCTCCTCTGGTTTTCATGCAGACGCCTCCCCACCGTACCCTGTCTCGCACAACATCCCCTCCTGCCTGACACACAGACACCCTCCCTCTCCAGAGCATATGCAGAGCAGAGGCATTTCCTTTTATTGTCCACACCGCCCCTGCAACCCCACCCATCTCCCGTTTATTCACTGCAATAACACATTTGGAGTGGAAGCAGTCCTGCTGAGAGCAGCCACACAGACAACGCAGGAGAGCCAAGTCTTCGCCCAAAATTGCTCCTACTTGTAGACTACTGCTTCCTGCCTGTGCACCCAGAGGAAGAGGCACGCTCAGGCTTGGGAGGTGTGGTGGCGAGATGTCCTTTGCCGCTCAAGGACTGTGAAAAAGTTCACAAAGCCTCTCTCTCTTTTGCCAGGACAAACCTGGCACAGGCAGCTTCCACAGTGAGTTTTCCATCACACGATTTCCTGTGACATCTACTTTATCTACAAAAACACACGAGTGTGGAAGGGAACAGACCAACATGGGAGTGTCTTCACGGATAGTAAAGCACTTGATCTCCGTGTTAGAGGGTGATGGCAAAAGGGCTGGAGAGGACCAGTGGTGGGGGAGACCATCTGAGACCACCAGCTTCTGTTACACAGGTCACAGGCAGAACAGCTTCAGTGCAGTCGAAGAAATAACACCAGCTTGTGCAAGCCAAGGAACTGACCCCAAAAAGCAAATCTTTGGGGCGCCTAGATGACAAAAAAACCCAGTAGTAAGACCATAAGCAGGACACTGCCCATGTAAATCATCTCTTCCTTAGAAAAGTAAATTTGGAGGCACAGAGCCTTTCTATATTATGATAACGTACAGCCTACAGGATTGTACTGGACTAGAAGAGGTTTCCAGCAGTGTCTCTGAGCTCTTTCCTCAGGACTCCCCTGAGAAGAGCTCCTGTGCCAGTCATTAGCTGGGAACGTTTTTGGCTCCCCACCTCTGTCCCTCCATGAGCAGCCAAACACAAACTGGGGACTATAACAGAGCTCCTCAACCTTTCCACAGCAGATCTACATTTTCCCTTACTCCTCCTCATCCCAAATGGCCCCAGACCTCGCCACTGCAGTGCCAACTCCATACAGAGCCCAAGTGAACGTGTTACGAAGCACTTAAAGCCTAGTGCTCCTTGGTTTAGTGTTTGTGTATTTTATAAGCAAGGTCCACATCAGTGGTGCTGTACAGGGTTCAAGGACCCGCTGAAATCAATGCTTCATCATGTTAGGGGCTGTATACCCAGTTAGTGGAACATAGTCCCTTACCCAAAGAGTTCAGACTCTAGCGTGGTAAGACCAAGAGATACCCTGGTAACACAGTCACTGTGAGCTGGCTTACTCAGCCACTTGTCTTGCCACAGGCTTGACCTCAGGGCAACATATATATGCTTTTTTGCTGGACTGAGTTGGGATAGGATCCCCCACTGAGAGCACCATGCAAACCCTGCGTCAGGACCGCTTAGAAATACAGAAGAAAACTAAGTGCAGCAGGACAGCCACAGAATCTGAAGACAACACGTCTGTCTCACCAGCCTCTTCCCCTCCTCATTTGGGTTGATACGTTTGGCAAGGGATTAACTGCCAGATGAAATAAAGAAAGATGCACCCCTCGCCCCTTCATCTTCCCTTCATTTACAGCGCTTCCCGAATTTGGGGACAGCAGCAACAGGAACAAAAGGCATGGAATTAAACCAGCCCCAATTCTTGATGTGCTGTGACTGCCTGAGAGTGATGCGGGCAATAGACATGTGGCAAACCTGATTGTTGCTTGGAGATGGTTTTAATAGAGAAACTTGGCGTCAGGATCACTTCTGGGACATTAACATCCCTTTGAGCTGCCTGCAGCAATGAAAGATGAAAAGGGGCTGGTGGGTGGTGGGGAGGGCAGAAGGAGCAGGAGGAGTGGTCGTGAACTTTGAGAGATGCTTGATGCTGTTTTCTGGAAAAGCCTGACAACCCCAGTCCAGTTAGGACTGCTGACTGTCTTTGCCAGGGACTGTCATTGCCAGAACTTCGTTCAAAGTTTAATTAATTAGGAGATTAATTACCTTTGGGATACATGTAAAATGAAACCCTAATGTTAGCAAGGACTTTTCCCACACAGACAGATGAGAAGCCAACATTTGTCCAGGCAAAACTAATGAATCTGATGAAAATTTGATGAAAATTTTTGAGTAGTCAGATGTAAAACCTCCCACTGCCTAGACTTACAACTTATGTCTTGCCAGACTTGGTCCACAACACTTTCCTTCCCGCTCCGTTATTTGAGGGGTGAACAAATGTGGCTCTGAACAAGGAAAGTGTTAAGAAAAGTTGCTCTTGCAGCATTTCCGGCCATGGTAACAGCAGAAAACCTTCAAGAACTCATGGCAGATCTTTTGACTCTCATGAGCTTTTTTGTCCAGTTCTTCGCACTTATGTCTTTGTGAAGGTCTGGAGTTGGCCATGGAGTAGCTCCATCTTCAGATAAAGCTCCCTCTGGCTCCCTCCCCACCTCAAGTCAGTCTTCAAAAGCCCTCTCTGGGGCTGTTGGTTTGTCTTTTATCTTGGAGGATGTCTCAGCTTTGCTGAGAGCTGTTTCACTTCGAATAAATAATGCTTATTAAAGTGAGGACTCTTGTGTCCATTTTTTTTTGTATAATTTTTAGTATTAAAAATGTAACTACAAAAGGTCACAGGAACTCTCTTTTTAAGTATGAAGACATGCAACTCCACTAGCCTTGGAATCTGACTGGGTATAATTCCATTAAAATTCATTAAAATCACCGTTTCCAGATGAATTAGAGGTTTCTGTTTTGTGTTGTAATGGAATTGTGTGTTTTTCATCCTCAAAATAAGCAAAGCTATCACTTTACAGCCCCTCCCAGCTCACATAAAGATATATTTAGGCTTTATTGTGAAGTGCTTTGCAATTCTTGGGTGAAAAGTTTGAAGTACCAAGTACCGCACTGCTACTATTGTCAGTTTGGACCCCTAACAAGGATGTTGTGATGTGCATATTTGAGTGGGCAGTCTTATCATAAGGATGAACTGGTCTCAATCTTTTCTTTTGGCGTGTTTGACTCCAGACTTCCCTTCCACATCTGACATATGGGTTTTATTGTTCAACTGACTTTCTTCTTGTACAAACATCCTGACTGAAGCACATGCAAAGGGAGGAGGGGAGACATTCCTCTGCATATATGTTTGAGTTTCTCTGTCTTCTTGCTATGTGGTCCCAGGAACACATGGAGGTCCCTGCATATTTATAAGCTCTTCGTTTCCCAGTTCCCAAGGACAGATGGCACATTCTGATGTTTTGTGGCACTTTTACCTCTAGGCCCTGAGCTTGTTACAAACTGGGATGAGATGTCCTCACCATAGCACTGTGCAGCTATGGAATGACTTACTAGTTACTGCTTTGGTAATAGAACAAATTGCACCAGAAACAAAGGAAGAACAGATTCTGGCAAGGCATTTTTCTTGCACTAGGCTGTCACAGAGTGCTTTTCTCATTATCTGTACATTAGATCTTGTAATATGCACCTTCGTTACAGTTATGGCAAAGCTGACGGATTCCTTGGTTAAGTCAAGTTCATTTGATTGCATATATGTTCACAGCTGGCTTCCACTGGCCATTGGACTTGGTCCTTTGTGCCCTTGTCATCACCTTTTTTGACATCACCTTTACTATTAATCAGTTTATTACTAATTGGATTGTTAGAATACTATACTGTTAAATTTTACATAAGCACAAAGTAAGAGATGGTCCCTTTTAATCTCATGCAAGACAAAGAGGAAGAGTAGAAGAGGCAGAGTTCATTCAGTTCATGGACAATCCTTTTCTTATTCTTTTTGAAAAAATTGCTCCAAACTGTATATGATCAAGAACATGAATTTGGCTGGAGTATATATATAAAGCAGATTAGGTTTCTGCTAATGTGAAGGAAGTAGGAGAAGGTATTCACTTGTCAGCAGAAGGTCTTGTCTGAGATTGTAAAGTGTTGTTATAAATACTTTTTTTTGTCAAGAGTACAGTAAGATCAATGATCCACAGGGCAAGAGAATTCTTGTTTCTCTTTCAGTCACAGTCTGCTACGTTATCTATTATGTCAAATAAGGGATGAACTAGATTATATCCTTTTCTGAAATGAAAACAGCATTAAGATCGCCCTGTTCAACCCAGGTCCTCATGTTTTTAAAACCTGTAGAAACTTTATTACTTTAAAATGACAAAACTCCAGAATAGGCTGGCTGAAACTTTTCCAAAGCTTAGGAAAAAATTAACATACTTGGCTTTATAGTAAAAGCTTTGTTTTACTACAAAACAAAGCTAAGAATACATTTGAGGTCTCTAAGGAACAATGGACTAGATCCCCTTTACCACTGAAAAAAGACAGACTCTGTGGGATGTCTGTTAGGTGTCTCTGCATGAAATGGTTCTCCGCTGGTTTCTTTCATCTGGGGTCATACTGAAGTTTCCCTAGGAGTAAGACCCATGGAGAGAGAATATTCAATTAATAGTTTTTGGCCATGTTTTCCGATGTACTACAATTTCAGAGCATTTAATCTCCATAAGAAGCCTGTTCTTCTTTACTGCCTAAGTGCTCCAAGAGTAGATACAATATAGGCTACTACGGTATATTGCTGGCATGGTGAAACGGATGCATCTTTGCAAGTGCAATTGGTTCCACAGTTACTGCTCATGTGGCTTTGTCAGTCAGGGTCTGTAATTCATGCCCATCATAGCTGGGTTGCCACAAAAAGCCCAAGCACAAGAACTGGAAATCACTCAAACCCTGGTGGAAAGATAGCATATGCAGACTTAAGTCACCTTCCTCCTAGCATCTAGTTCTTGCTGCTATTACGTAGACGCGGGTCTACATAAACTGATGTGGTACAGGAGATGGGTGGGAAGGCCAGTGCTGACACTGTGATCAGTTACCTAAGGAAAAGCTACATGGTCCCCAAACCTGGACGAGGTGTGGACATGTCACCGTAGATAAGCAAACTGCTTTGAAATGGCAGACAGCCAGTGAGCTTATTTACGCAGCGAATGACACTTCTCCATATTCAAATTCAGGGACAGATAAAGATCATGAAGGTCTGTTCACCAAGCAGATATAAAGGCAGCACTTTCTAGACAGTCCTACTTGGCCTGTACCCATGAAACAAGTAGCGCGACATTTATTTGAAACTATCTGGATTATTGTTCCGATTTTACAAAGGAAATTTGTTACTTGTAATGTATTACTATATAAGCTCTGAAGATGCTAAGGCTCCTCCTGGCACTCATGCAGCAATTACAGTGGAAGGATATGTCAGGACATGTCTTCTCATGTGTTGAAGACTGAAAATGTGGACTATGGAACAAATCTGACTGAGATTAATGATCACACCCGTATCTACCACAGATCTTGGGACAAGATCTTGGGATATATTTTTTTCCTTTTGAGTTCTTTTGTCCCCCATGAAAGGGCACAGTGAGACTCAATGCTATTGGTTTAGAAGCTAAAGAAACAAAATTACAATAAGACAGTACTGCCCAAAATTAATTGTTACAAATGTTTTGGCAAAAGCCTTTGTTACTACTCATACACCATTCAAACTGTTGAAAAGGTTGTCCTGGAAATTAATGTGTTTAGCATTAGCAGCAATAACTGCTTAATAGGCATCCTTCATATCTCCCAATAGCCAGGGCTTTTTTTCTGACTGGGAAATTTCACACTGCTGGTGAATGCTTCTCAGAATACAGCTGCAATGGTGTACTGTTGAAGTGACACCATTGAAGCTCTCTGGCTTTCATGTGGTCCAGATGTTTTTCAACATCAGGCTGCTGCTAGTAATGATCGGGGTACTGTAGGAGGTCTTCCAGGAAGCATTTTAAGAGCTAGTGCCTAATGACTCACAACATGTGTGCTGCAATGCCTGTGGCACCTCACATACACGGTCACCTAAGGATGGTCTCTGAAGCCCAACTCCACCACCAAATGCTTTCCAATGTCAGCTGGCCAGCTATATTCTGCCCTTGCATGTGCAGATTTATCACGTGGCCCTACTGACTGAGCCATCGCTACTCAGCACACTCATTGCAAATCCATCAAGCCTGAATTCCCATCAGTAACAACCACCATTGTGGAATATCAGGCAAGTGGTAATAGGGCTGCTGGTTTCCACGCTATGTACAAGCCTACAACAGATTTTCTAACCAAGTGTAGCCTGCATGACAGAGAGAGACGTACGTGTCCCTCTGGGTCACTACATGACTCAGGTGATCCCTTAGTGCAAGAACTCTCCTCTACCTACCAAGACTTCCACATGCTAAAAGCCCTGATAATTCCTTGCTCAACAGCCAACAAATTCATCCTTTTTTTGGGTAATTTCTGAGATGGCGCTGAGGTGCCCAACAAAATGGGCAACCCTGTGAATAGTCAGGGAGGCTGCGGGAAGTGCACGGAGGTGAGAGATGTGTGGCGTGGTGGCTGGTGGTGGTTGTCTCCATTGTTTTTCTAGCTCAGAACTGGGCTGGGTTTCCTGATCCTCTTGCTTTAAGCAGTCAGCAATTTGTTTCCAAGCTTTGTCATTGATTCCAGCTGGAAACCTGCTGGCATGGCAGCCCATGAAAAAGTAATTTCACAGCTGTCCGGCAGTCTCTTCCAGTAGAGAGAGGTAAGCGATGGCTGGGATAAAAAGCATCCCTTAGATCTCTTAACTCTGTGAATTCAGCCAGCTTACATTCTAGAGGGTTAACGAATTGAGAAGGCTAAAATGATGTTTTTATGGGCACGTCAAATGGCTGGAATGTGACGATATTCTAGTGGAAAATAGTACTGTTGAAGCAAAAAGCAGAAGCAGAGCAAGTCAGAATGAAGTCAATCATTCGAATGACATTTGTGATGCAGCCTTTGGTTCATCCCAATCACACAATACCTTTGCAAGTCCCGGGGCAGCAACATCAGCACCTTCAGGGACAGCTTGCTGGTACAGACTTTGGCCCCACAGTCCTTGCCTGGGAATTCACCCCAGTACAGAACGGCTCTTCCTCCCAGAGCTAAGCTGGGACGTGCAGTCACTGCACACTTAACTGATCTGTTCCTCCCAGCTCAACTGGTGGGTAAAAGGGGTCCTGAACAGGCTTTTTCCCAGCTGCTGGAATAATTACTGAGTTGGCACTGCAAAGACTGGCCAGGATCAACCCAGGAGGCCTGAGTGCTCCCACACTGTGCATTTCTGGACAGTTTAAGTCTTAAGACAGATTCGTATTTCTAAGAATTTCCAATTTCTTTTTTTTTTTCTTTTTTTTTTTTTTGAGATGACAAGGAAGCAACATGAAAAAAGCATCAGGAAGGTTTAAAGGCAGAGAGGGAAAATATTTTGGTCCTGTGCCAGTTCAATATGATTAATGAATTCTCCTGGAACGGCTTTCCAAGGTCTGTTTTGCTACAGGAGTGGTGGGGATAGATTCTTGCAGGAATAAATGCTAAGTAGTCATAAAAATATTGCTTATCGTCAGTTTTCGGCAGGACGTGTAGCACCTAGGCTCCAAACAGCACTTTTCATCAAACGTTTGGGAAGGAGGCAAGAATTGTTACCCACGCTTCACTGAGCAGGGTGGCCAAGGCCCAGGGGGCTGCAATGCCCTGGGGAGGGGGTCGCAAAGGCAGTGCTGCTTTATTTGGGTGGCTGGGGAGGCAGCCCCAACACGCTCCGCTGCGCACCGCAGCACACGGGCACACGCGTGTGTACGTGCATGCTGCGCGCTGCCCTGCCTGCGAGCGGCTGTCTGCTAGCGACCCAGGTGCCCAGTCCTCCCCGAAAAAGCTTCTTTAACATCCAGGCAGGAGAGTATAGAGGAGGCGTGGAAATGAGTACAGCGAAGCCAGGCTGTCAGCTTTCCACCCTTTAAAGGATGAAAACGTAAGGGAAGGTGTCAGAAGTCAATTTGCTTTGGCAGAGAGAGGGGGGGGAAAAAAACCCCTGTGGCCTGGCTGGGAGCCAGAGGATTTGTGCCGGCTACAGCCAGGATGACGCTGCGGACCGAGGAACAGAAAAACATTTGTGCGTGTGTCTCTGGTGTCGGTGACCCGGCTGTCAGCACGGCCGGGCAGGGCTGGAGGTGGTGCTGGCGTGGAGGGCACGAGGGGAGAAGGACACACCAGCTTCTAGTGTCACCGCAGGTCCTGGCCCATGTCCTGCCATCCGGCTGCACAGGGAATTCCTTTCCTCTTGCTTCAGGATGTGTATGTGAGCGAGACTCTGTGTGTGTGTTTGGGGGGGGGGGANGTGGAGGGGAAAGAAAAGACACCATTCAGTTAAATAACCTCGTTGGCATTAACCTTTACCTTCCTGGCTTTTTCTGCCCAGCTGGACAAAGAAGCTCTCTGAGGGATGGGTAAGGGAAAATCCCATTCCTCCATGCAGGGAAGCACACAGACCTCTTTGGATGGAAGTTCTGAGTAAGCCCTCAGTCCCACTTTCTTAGTTTGTGTCCGCTCCCCAGTTTCACTCTGTTTCTGAATTTCCACATTCTGGACAGTCCTGGAAAAGCCTGAGCACCACATGGGAGTCTCGTCTCAGGGGCTTCCCAGTCTCACCGAGTGAAACTCGCCATCCTGGAGGAGACAGTAAAGGTTTTCATCTAAACTGGAAGTGAAAGGTGCGTCTGTCCAGGCTCCTTAGTCAGTAACATATGATCATGGTGTTGAGAGTTCAGCCCGTGCCAACCCCTCCCCACCCCAAACCCCTAGCAAAAATTCCAGCTCTGCTCACTGACATATCTGTCTTCATCTGATTTTATTTTGGTGGGGTGATGGAGACCAGAATATACAACAGGATAGATCTTATTTTAGAGGAGGTGGAAATCCTGCTGTCATCTAACCAGCTGGAGAAGGCATCTCCCGACTTGTAGTTCTTGTTTTTGGGTCCTACATATGGAAATTGTTACTCTGAGTTATTACAAATAATTACTTAGTGACACTGGAATTCCTCGGCAGGGTATCACACCCATGTTAACGCTCCTTCCACCATGCTGCACTGAACTGGTTGTATTGAGGACATCACTCAGGCATGACCAGTCTCCTGTCGGAAGGTTTTGTCTGCTGTCTGCAGCCTGTGATTGCTGTTTTGAGGAAATGGGCTGTATGCAGGAGAGTTAGTCACAGTGCTTTGAATTGGGTGGAGGAGTTTTGCAAAGCTGTCTAACCCTTAGAAGCACCACTGGGGACTGGATTGGCCAAAGTGTGATCAAAGTGTTGCCCTCAACCAGCTCCTGCCTTGGACAGTCACTTATTGGGGTGGTAAAAACCCCTCGTAGGAAAAGGGTAGATGTTTAGAAACAGTCCTGATCTCCTTACAGCAACCTGCCAATTTGCCTGTGACCTCACTCACTCTGTAAAACAGCATAGAACAGTTCCAAGATTTTAATCTCGCCCTCTAACACCATTGTTCTGCATACTTCCAAAGGTGGAGTGGTTTTGAGAGCTCTCCAGGAAGCCAGAAATCCCCAGATTTCTGCGAAGCTGCAGAAATGCCCACATATAAATGATTGCTGTCATCCCTCCTTGAACGGTGAGGCCCACTACACTATTAGGAAATAAAAGTCCATCCCTGTGCAAGTCTTGGGGCACCCTGAGGCACAGAGTATGCTTATTAAAGAGGTAAGAGCATCAGGACTAATGCGCAAAATAACTGAGTTTGTGGCAAGGTGGTCATGTTGACACCGTTCCTCATCACATCAGCATTTGGGTAGAAGGAGCAGCTCTTCCCCTGTCCATATTCCCAAGGATTTTATGGGATCATTGTGGGACACTGAAGAGTTAATAGATATTAGTTAGGAATAAAACAATCTCAGCAATGGATTTTTGTGGCTTCTGTGACAAATTAACAAAAACAATATCATATTTGTTTCTGTTTTCTTACTTTTCTGCACCAAGGCCAAATCATTTCAGAAATGAAACGAAATGAAACCAAACCAAAGCATACTTCTTTTTCTTCTAGTTTGTTTACAATTAAAAACAAACAACCCCCCCCATCTTATGTTTCTATTTTTTTCAAATTAACCTTAGGTAACTTGAAATTAAACTATTAAAAAATAAAAAACTACCATCTTTTGACTCCTCAGAGTTTTTCAGGTTTTCTGGATAAATAAATTGGATACAGATGGCTTTGGTTGCTGGAAGCATTGGGGGCATTTGGTTTGAACAAGCATTCCTAGTTTGCTTAGGATTGCTGATTCCTTATGCCTGTCTCCACTGGCAAACTGATGTTTGCTGATAAAGGTGGAAAGGAGAGGAGAAAAGAGAAATAAACTCCAAGGACTTTGGCTCCCATTTGGCCTTTAGGACTTTGGCTGGAGAGGCTCAGCACCTTGGCAAATATAGCTCACATCTGCTGCTTGGACAAGGAATGGTGAGGAGCGGCAAAGTAGAGCCCAGGAGCTCAGCGCTGAGCAGGGCTGCGCCGGCGGCTCTAACAGGAGTGCAATTTGTTCAAGGGACAAGACGACGTGAGAATCTCACTGAAACCCTCTCACCCTCCATCCCTGAGTTGATGGTTGTGAGAAGAAAGACATCTGACTGCAGTGTGTACATGGGCGTGGGGGCACTGGGGACGGGGAAACTTCTGAGGAGAAGCAAATGTTTATTCTGTTCTGTTGTTTAAAGCCCATCCATCGGTTCACACTGGACAGCCAAGAGTGCCTACAAGGCTGGGAAGGGAGACAGTATTGCCCAAGGACTTGCTGGGGAACAATGGAAGGAAATACGGACTCGGAGAACGACACGGATGGGGGGGTTGTGGCGAGAGGATGTAAGCAGGACGGTGTTGGGGGAGCGGATGTGAGAAACTGCACACCAGTGCTGGACCCAGCTTTCTGCCTCCCGGTTTTGCTGTCTCAACAACCTCCAGACAGACTGTGGGGGCCATATCCAGATTGTGTCCCAGCAGAGAGCTCCCAGGGCAGCTTATTCACGAGAGGGTCAATGGGATCCCATCCATGCTGACGCGTCCTCCAGTTATGCTGTCAGCATTGATATGCCTCTGAGGACAAGGTACCCACTCTCTGCAACTCACGTGCTCCAAAATATGCGTGAGAAATGTTTTTTACTGGACCCAGTTCTGCAAAGCCCTCCCGAAGAAACGGCCCATTTGCAGGCTGCCTGGACCTGCCAACGATGCGTTTGTGTTCACGATGGCGCACAGACTGAGGGGGTAAGGCTTCAGGCAGCGAAGGCACCAGGTGCGCATGGCACTGCCTTGTCCTCACTGGTTGCCTGAGAGAGGTGGACATCCTGGGTTCTTCTCCAGCCCCTGCCTGTGGTTCACACCTGACCTTGGGGAATGCACTCGTCTGCCTATTTGCCCCCCTGCCACTTGGAGGAAATGACACTCAACTGCCTGCTCGAAGGATGATTCACATCACTATCAGTCTCAAAAAATGAGATAGGATGTTATTCACTGCTTCGTCTGGAAGAAGGAACTATGGCCACCAGTTTGTGGGCAGCCAGCACTTCCATTCTCTAGCTTTTACCCTGCAGACTTAGCTACTGGGAAGTGCCCAGTGCTCATCTTTTCTATGAAAGCCCCAGCAAGGTTTCCTGAGTTTGGAGCATGGTGGGAGCATCTCTAGGAGTCACGGGAAAAGATGCAGTCTGCAGAGGCTACAGTTTCTTCTGCAGTTGAATCAATCATTTTCCACAACGATTACATTCATCAAAAACATAAATAAACAGAAAAGGATAATAAAAAACCCTCAGAAATGAGGGAATGCAATAGCCACCATGATTTTGGACTGTCTTCCTGATGGAAAGGCTTATGCTAACAGATCAAGGTAGAAGTTGAGTATATGGGTTTCCAGCTTAGGGTTGGTCCAGTTTTAATATGTCTGTGAAAGAGAAAAACTTTGTTCCAGAGCCCAAAGCAATCTGGCCAGATTAGGAATTGCTACTGCGTTTCTAGGAAGTGCAAAGGAGAATGAATAAATCTTCGGCACTTGAAAGTACATACAAGTCTGGTTCACTGTATGAATATAGAAACAATCTTCATTGTATGAGAACTGTCAAAATGTTTATAAACTTCTAGTGAAGTGACATGAATGCTACTGGAGAAGCCTCACATTCTCCTGTACATATAATAAAGATATGTTAGGCTAAACAAATCAGTAAAGAGGGCACAGAAAATGTTAAACAGACTCAATATATATGTCCTTGGCTGCAGTCAGTCTTGGGCTTGTTTATCACTTCTCACACACCTGAATATTTGGGTGTCAGGGCTGCACTGAACTGCAGCCCCCTGAGTCCTGCTTTATTCCCGTTTGGTCCTTCCTGCAAACTGTCTGTGGAAGGGGATGCCAGACATGAAGTATTTGGGAGAGGACAAAACTTATTCTCAGAAGACATGAGAACTGCCACCATCAGGCAAATTCATATAACTTCCCTGTATAGTATTTTTGCACCCATCATCAGACGCAGCAGTAGCAGACCTGAGCAGAATTGAATAATCACTTTCACTCTTCCCCTCACGTTTGGTGAGGGAACAGAAAGCAACAGACTTCCTTTAGTGGTGTTTTTAATCTTAAAATTATTTTTTCAGAAATAGCATTTTTGCATTTTATTTATGTACCTGCAAATAGTATTTGATTTTCCAAAATAAATAGCACTTTTCATTTGCAGATCACAGCACTTAACAAAGAATGGAGTACATCTGTTTGCATTGTACAAGCGAGAGGCTGGATGAGTGCCCTGTCTTGAGAAAAAAGATGAATGAGAGTGTCTTTGAGGTCTCAGAAAGTCTTCCCCTGAAAGGTAAAAATTTCCAAGTGCTCTCCATCAGAGCCTGTCTCCACCAGAGCCATTCTTAACTCATTCATGCTCTGACTGCAGTCCTGACTGCTCACACGGCCGTGTTTAAACAGTGCCACGCTATCTCAGCTGTAAGCCCCACCGATGGACGGGGTCCTGGTCTACGGTATTGTTCTCTCGGGTCCTGGCTCACCTGCTCCTTTCAGCTGTGGCACTCAACTGCTGCTCCATTTCTAGACCCAGACCCAGCACTCCTGCCAACACAACTCGTTCCAGAGCTACAGTGCTAACTTTTATCCACCATGCCAAATTAAAGAGTGGCTAAATGCCGTGAGTAAGCTTTCCACAAACACCAAGATGAGACCTACATTATGCATTGAACTCGAACATAACAAGTAATGAAGAGGAGCTTGTGCTCTGGTTGCTAAAGCCTTGGCATACTTTCCAATACTAAAAACTGTACTTGTGGTCGAAGGTAAAACAAATGCCACAATGATTGACAGCTCAGGAACATATAGGGTATTACAGCCCATGAAAAACTACAGCGCACTCATTCTAAGGAAATGCTGAATAGTGTATGCTGTGTCCTGTGCTTGTGAGACTTTCACCCATCCATTTCACCATTTTGCTGAAAAAGCACTGATCTAACCAGGGAGGATCTGGAAAAGAATGATTTACTGATTGGGGATTTTGAAGGGAAAAGCTTATGTGAAGGAATAAAAAAAGGAATGAGCTGGGAGATCACAATATGTGTAATCCTGTCCACTGCCTAGTTCATGCAGGACACCAGGAAATTTTGAAAGTCTAAGCACTCAGTTGGGAAGGAAATTATTTATAACAGCCCAGTAGGACATATCCAGGAGCTGTATGTTGCAAAAAACAAACAAACAAAAAGGTAGGAATAATCTCAGAAGGATTTCTTGCTGTGTTAGGCTGTTAATTGTTTCCTGAAAAGAATTGGTGGAAGCTTCATCACCAAGGAAATTTTAAACTTTTCTCCAGCAAACAATGCAAACTGTCCCGTAGGAACCAATTCTGTGCTATCCAAGCAAAAGGGATTAGACCTATCAGCAGGTATTTTCTATATTTAATTTCTGTGATGAATTTATGGAATGCTGCCCATGTGCCAAACCACAGGAAAGTCTTTACACATTCCTAATTTAAAGAGTCCTTGCTGCAAAGCCCCAAAGCCTCAAGCCGTCCAATTTAGATTCCAGCAGCAGCGCATAGGCTCTGCTCAATGTTGAAACCTGTTGGCTCCGTGATTATTTTCCGTTAAACTGCATCATTGCTTGAATAAAAAATGCCATGTAGAGGTACAGTTTGGAGAGCAAATGGCTATTGGCCTTCTTGGATTGACTTCCATAGGGGCAGATGAAACCTAGTTAAAGGCTGAAAGAAGCAAATTGACAGGTACCTCATGCACACATAGAAAATACGTAGCTCAGTTTCCCTCATGGGACTGTCTTCCTTTATTACTCAAGAAGGACTGCAGTTATTCATGAAAAATGTCTGTGAATAAGCCAGAACCTGAAAATTACAAAGGGCTAAGGCATTCCAAGAAAATCAAAGTCTCATCATGGGCAATTAACTCATCATTAAAGTACGCTGAAAGAGGGTGATGATTAGAGCGGTCTGATTTTGTCAAACTCCCTGAGCATATTAAAGTTGATAAGCTGCTTCAACAATTTGTGTATAAGCTCAAGAGAAGGTGGAGTGGAGCCGTGTGGCCATCCCAGACCAATCTAAAGTCTTTTGCACTATTTTTTGTCTTTTTACGTGTGTCCCCTTCGTGCTGGGCATGTGTGTGTACAAGCACAAGCACGGATCACTCTCTAAGGCCACTATTTCCAATCCTGAAACAAATTGTACACTACACTTGTATTTTCAGCCTTTTGCCTCTGCTGGTGTTTTAATCAGTTTTCGTACAAGTACGGTATCCTCTAAGAATATGCTCCAGTGACGTATCTAGCATAGAGTTGAAAGGTCTGAGAGGTGGATTTAAAATTGATTGGGGGTTGCAATGGTGTAAAAAACGCACAGGTAAAATACAAAGGCTTTTGCTATTTCTCTTGGGAGCTTATATCTCACTATAAGGTACTTGTTAGGTTACTAGTTAGCTTAATGACCCCTTTGCACAATTGTCATATTACTCTCTGCGGTAGACTTCTAACCAAAATATGTAATTTCTCCCCAGTCTTCTTATCTCCAAGTGTGTGCCTGTGCCATCTCAGTGCTTCTCTGGTACTCTTTGCCCAGTGTGCAAGGGCTGCACGGTGCGTATCTCAGTGTAGAAGTCAGCCACGTCATTTTATTTCCTGGATTAGGATCCATAAAAAGTCACATTCCTGGAATCAGAAACCTCCCAAGCCCATCCTGTGCCCAGTGCGACACAGGCGCCTTGCTGCAAGGAAACCCCTCCGCCCTCCTTTTGTGAGGTCAGTAACTACGGCGCTCAAGTCCAAGAGCCCACGTTAAAAATAAATGACGAGTCCTAAATAGAGTGATTTCCCTGTCCCAGAGCAGTGGAATTCATCGTTGTGAATTTTTCCCGTTTCCACTGGTCATCTCCTTCCCCCTCGCAGGATGCCAGCATGGAGCCGCAGAGCTGTCTGAAACCTCGTGGGGCTGCTGGGGACAGTACACCATCCTAGCCTCTCCCTCCTCCCTCTTCCCTTTCCCTTCTTTGTCCAGGCAGAACCATGTGCTCAGGGGGCCTCCAAGAGACAAAACTCTCCTCGCTTTGCTCAGACCCTGCTCCCACTCCCCAGCACCTTGCTGGTCTGGCCCTCCCGGGGTTTGCTGCGAGGGCAGAGGGGAGCTGGGGGAAGCCGGCTGCCTGGACCCCGGCAGGAGGAAAAGGTGACCTCTGTCTCTGTCAGTCTCTCCGTTCATTTGAATTGCCACGCTCATCTTGGGAACTGTAGCAAAAACCAACATTTCTGGCCATTTGTGTGAGGGACTTGAGTTTTACCACCTCAGAGAAAATATGCCGTTTGCATTGGTGCATGCCTGTGACAGCCTGCCGGGGAGGCTCGTTGGGGGCCTGAAGGGGAGAGGGGACCTTGCTGGGTCACAGGCGTAGCGCAGCACCGACATCACACTGCAGATGCAGACATCTCTTTTCCTTCTTTCCTCACACTTTATTTATGTCATTAAACCTTTGCAAAAGAGTAAAGATTCCCCTCTCACATTTTGTCTGTTTTTTTCCAGTGGGTGCATGACATGGAGCTGGACGGTGGCACCACTCACACATTCAAAGACATAGATTTGTATAAGGTTAAGGTAACACTTAGGCGTCGCTGAGCTCTGCTGTGTTTCGGCTCTCATCGCCCCAGGCTTGCTAGCATTACCTTCTGAGACAAATCCACGGTGGCTTTGTAGATCTGCACAGCGGAAACCATTTCAGGCTCTTGGGTGGCTGATGCATGCACACCATTTGCTGGCATGGGTTTCTTCTCCTTAAAAGGCATTGTTTTGAAATGTCATTGAAAATTATCTTGATTCTTGCAGAAGATGGAGGACCCCCTTCCTGTACCACTGGCTGTTTGGGGAGGAAAGAAGAAAAACAACAGCTCAAAGTATTCACTTTCTCTTGAGAAGCCCTACGCACCCCAGTGCCCTTTGCAGAGCTTTGGGCCTTGGTGTGTGTCAGAACTATGGGGGGGACTATAAGGTCTGGAGGAGGTCCTCGGGGCCTGGAAACATGGTTTGGCAAAGTAAACACCTTCATTTTCATGCTGCATCCAAATACATTCAACACCTTCTCCTGCCTTGGTCAAGACTCCAGCCTCATGTCTCACGTAGAGAAGCCAGTCATACACAAAAAAGTAAAACAGGGTATCTCTCACAGAAGGCAGAGGTATAACACAGCTCATCTTGAATTATCTTTTATTCTAAACAATGAAATAGTTTCCACTGTTTGCTGTGATGAGCAATTGCGCTTACCTAACCTGCTCCTGAATTTACTCAATATCAAAGGCTCAGAGGACCTGCTTATCTTCCAAGCTTTCAGTATCCTTTGATGAAGGTGAGTCTGTATCGTAAGCCACTCTCTCTTGCTTTACTACCCATCCCAGTAAATGGTAGCAGCAAGTTTTGAAGTATGGCTATGTCCTGAAGTTATTCTTTCATGTTGACGGGGAAGGCTGAATAGGTCACAGTCTAGCTTCAGTGAATGTATTTAGGGCCAATAAAAAGGGTCTCCACAAACTGCAGAAGGTGATGGTTTTTGCTTAGCTGTAGTATAGATGCCTGGTTATACCTGTGCAGCAGGGGAGGACTTGACAAACACTCATCTATTTTATATAATCAGTCAAGCAGGTATTGGCTGATAATGTTGACTTCAGCTTGACTTTAGCAGGTGATGGACTGCATCAAAGCCGTAGCTGCAGTCAAAAGTCTTCCAGAGAAAGTAAAATATCACGTATTGATATGCTTATCCCAGCCCAGGATTGCAAGGGGTACACCTTTGTTAACAACACACCACCTTTGCTCCTTAACTTCTTTATAAGCACAGCTCAGGAGTTATTTCCCATCCCTCACGAGTAGCTCCCTTTATTACAGCAGTGATATGGCCAGTCTTTCCTCCAGGAGGGTGGACTTGGTTAGAGGCAGGGAGAAGAGAAGCAGTGGAGGACAGGGGCCACAGCCCACAAGAGGATGCATGCTAACATCCGTCACTGGGTGTAGAAAAGGAGCCAAAGAGCTGTCAGGGGGTAAGGTGGTTTTGTGATGGTGTGCGTGAAGGTGGTTTCAAAAGACAAAACGTACTGAGCTTTGTGCTCCCTTTTTATGGGCTAGTGTAATCCATCAGGACTCACTGACGGGGGCAAAAATAAGATGAGATCTGATCCACTCAAGGAATTAAGAAAGCTGAATTCCTCATGAGCTTTATCCAATACTTTACCGACCTCCTGCTCTAACACATCCCTCACGAAGGCTGCTGGTATTAAGTCAAAGGCCTTGACACCAACGGCAAGCTCTGCACACAGAGGTGTCCCTGCTCATTGCGGGACTGGGGCTCAACTTTGCGAATTTTGTAAGGTGACATTTCTGCGAACTGTTGGACTGTTGACGCTCCCTGTTCTGTGAAATGGAAGTTGAGAGACATTGTGTAACATCTGCCCTTTGATTTGCATGAAATATTCATTGCAGGCGGACTCCCACCCAGACCCAGAGGTACAGACGCACCCCTCCAGGCAGAACCGGACCTACAGTGTTTGATTAAGAATTCATGTCCCAAGGCTTTTAAAATGTTTTTATTTTTTGTGGGTTTTCCCCCTCCCTTCTTTGCACTAGTGCCACACACTTCCTCGGATAGAAGTTAGTAGGAGAAAAAAATAGTGATGGAGACAGACAAGCAGAAACATCTGTCAGCCAAATGGTCTCTCAAGACTGAAGCTCCAATTTTCAGTCTATGAACGGCACTTTTTGTCTCCTGCCAGAGGGTGAATCTGGATGGGTGCCCAGGAGTCAAACAAGAGCTAAGCAGAGAAAGCATCAGCACAGCCAGTAATACAGGAAAAGGCGGAATTTTTGTGGAATCTTCACTCTTTCCTGCTGGTTTCCTGCTTCATGTGAGCAACAGAGACAGCTTTTGTATTGGAAACTGAAGCACAGCAGCTATTCTGGGATGACCAGACTGAGAAAAATAGCCCGTGGATAACACACTGCCACTAACCTGACTTTAACCTTTGTTGTGATGTACGATTTGGCTAACAACTGGTCTGATTTCCAGGAGTTTGGTCAAAGTTCTCTTTCTCTTTGTTTTATTTCTCTCATTCCTTTGGTAAAAACCTGCCAGCCATCCAGCATCAGGGAGGATGGGCACGCTGGAACTCAGTGCCGTTACCAGACCTACAGATCTCACCCACATGCACACGAGCAGCTCCGCCTGCATAGGTTTTCCCTCTCATGGTCATAAGAGTTTCTGTTTATTGATAGATGTTGATCTATGTGGTATATTAATTCAGGAAGACATTTATCTGGAGATCCCACAAGCTTTTTTTGGTGCAAGGACTAATAAAAACCTTTCACTTCAGTATGCTGCTGTTGAAGAATAAAAATTAAGATGGACATTCACCAAGATGTTTCTTTCATTGTGTTTTAGACTTGGTATGGCAGTGAAGTGGTATGATTTATGGCAAACGCTACATCCAGCTCTAGGCTAGTGTGAGCTATGTAAGTGTGTGTTTTTATAAAGAGATTACATTTATCTCAAAGCCAGAAGGCTGATGGGGGAACTTTCCCAGGGTCCTGACAGTATTTTGCATAGAAAGGAGGAAAAAAAAACAACAGAAAACCTTACAAAAATATATCACACTGCAGTTTTGGAACAGCTTACACTACAAAAACCTGACCTACCTGAGAATAAACCTCAATCAGACTAAATGAGTCTGCTTTTTTTGAAATAAAAGCTAGCTTTCTTTTGAAAGAAAACAGTCCATGCCGCATCCCAAGAAACTGACCTACAACCGAGTGCCGGAGGGATGGGAGGCTTGAGAGATAATTCGCTAACCAACACTCTGTTATCATTATGGCTCAAACGTGATTAATTCCTGTGGAATTTGTTGTAATAATATTAGTCCTGGTGACCTCATTTGTTCTACATGTTGCTGCCGTTAGGACTCCAATGGGTTACCTAAAAGATACTGAGCTCATAGCCATCTGTGCTGTACCTGCTGTGAGGATATCTGAATCTCTGCATCTGCAATTGCTGCCCAATTCTTCCCCCTTGGCAGCTGAAGCTGTCAAAGGAAAACCACTGGCAGTGATTCAGATGGTTCGGGGTTCGGGACTGGCCCAATGTCCCAGCACGTTTTGACTTTGCTTTGCTGCTGCTCCACTCACTGAGAAATCCCCACTTTATTTAATTTGTCTTTGTTGAGTTTTGGTATCAAATTTGTTGTCATCTTTCATCACCCTGGTCAAATCTCTCCTCTTTATCCGTCTTCTTATCTCTCTCTCCTGATGGATACTGGGGTCTGCTGACCTGGACTGTTCCTTTCATCCACAGCATGACTCTCATCTGAACTTGATTATTAAAAAAAACAGGAAAGATTAAATCAGGTTGAAACTCTTTCGTTTGCCAAATGTATGTGGGATGATCACAGCTACTGTCAGAGGTTGCTGGACTCAGATCATCTATACTCAAGGTTTAGAATAGTAATCCATTTTCAATGAAGTGACCACTACAATTCCCTCTATACTGTTCAACTCTCTCATACAATTAAACAAGGTTTGTCGGATACTTAAAGTCAGATTAAAGCACTTTTCTTAAATTTGAGCTCTGCTCCGAAAAGTTACCCACTTGCTGTGTGCATCCAGCAAACCAGCAGGTCCAGAAGGTTCCCCTGTGGGTGCCCAGTGCTGGAGAAGACCTTCTGACTGTGTGGTGGCAGGACTTGGGGCTGCTCGGTGCTCCACAAGATCTAGACACACCCCCTGTAATCTCGTACCTTGAGCTACTTTGATGCCTGTGCTCGCTTTGCAGGTCTGCACTACAAGGTTAACACACACTGACTTCACACCAGTTGTAAAACATCTTTGGTGTCCGCACCATGACATATATTATTAACGATCAATTTCTTCGTCCATCCAAGGACGTTTTGTCCTGTTCTCTCAATGTGCTCTGCAAAAATGACTTAATGCATTTCCCTTGGCTTCATTTCATGTCGTTCTTTTTAATTTTAGTCTCTATCTGAAACCAGTGGCATGAAACTGTGCAAAAGGACATTTAAGATTGAAACCCAGTTAGAAAAATGTCCTAGCAGCAAGATCTGTAAAACCTTGGCAGCATTTCCCAAGGTGAGAGGATGGAAGGCCTCCCATTTAAATCATGTTAATCTGGGCTTGGTAAGCAGCTCGGGAATGTGCTGCAGGGGACCAATTTACACTGGGCCAAAGTGCCTTTCCATTCATATGAATCTTCCCACCCCAGATGTGAGGCTTGAAGCAGATGCCACAGAGGGCAGGCATCTCTTTGTAGTCTCCCTTTTTGAAAATAAAAGAGAGTTTGATTTTCTTCTGCCCTCACTTTCCACAAACAGTGCCTGGAAGAACTGACTGGTAGAAATATCTAAGAAAACATGAACTAATGTCGAAGCTTGCTGAGAACAAATTATAAATTAGGGAACGGCAGCAGAAAAGGCAGTCCCTTGGTAATGGCCATCTCATTGGGAAGAGACACACGCCGTATGAGCAAGGTGTATTCACTGGCGAGATCAGGTTCTGACTAGTGCATCTGAGCTGGGAGCTGCCTGCGAAGTGACTGCACACAGAGGATGTGTTCCCAGACTGGAACAAGCAAATAGTTTTAAATAATGAGTCAAATAGAGAAAATAAGTGTGTGTGTGTGTGTGTGTGTGTCAGAACAGAAAACGTGCAGAGGGTGAACTGTACTGAATGCATTACTGACGATGAGTAATTCCTGCTGCGCTCAAGAGAAGCAAATGAGCTGCTTAAAAGATTCTTATGTCCTCCAAAACACATTAGAAGTCTTTGTTCTTCAACGCTTTTTCTTTTAGCTTAATGACCCTGAAATGTTTTTAACTACTTTTCCACGAAGTGTGGACCACCCTGGGTTTTAGGAATAATCAGCAATAATTCCTTCCCAATCCCAGTACTGCTCCCATAGTATTTCTGTTCCATATTAATAGTGGGAGCAAAGTAGGTTACTAGGCATTTGAAGAACAACAACCAAGGCAGCCTTTCAAAATCTTCATTGTTGCATGCAGCCCTGATGCCTGTTGCTTTAGCACCCACAATACCTGAGCATGACACCACCGATGCTACCTGTGATGCTCAAATGATGTCTCTCTCGTTGGAGAAAAGCCTCCTCCTGCTTTCCAGGTGGCAATGCTCTGCTTGCTGCACAGACCTAGCACGTCCACCACATCCCGTTCCTGCCCTCACACCATGTGCAATACTTCATTGCTCATATTCTTGCTCTTTTGTATCAAAACAACCTTCATAGTAGAGCTAATTTTGTGATGCTTTAGACAAGGATATAAATGTTACAGTGCTTGAACCGCAGTATAGCAGCTGATGGTCACTGAAAAAGAAGAAAAAAAGAGCAGTGTAGGAAGGCCCGAGGTGTCCTGATACTCTGGGATGTCCCAGTTGGCAGAGAAGTGTATAAACTACATACTTCCCTGATCACGTCCCTCTAGCTTCAGTTGATTCCCAGGCTATGTCTATGCTGCTGAACAAAACATCGCCAGTTTGAGAGCTTAAGCACTGGACCAGTGATCATCTGTCCTGCTTAATTATTAGCTCACACCCTGGCACTATTTTAGCCTCTGCTAATAGTACTCTCCAAAATGATGCCTGGACATTGTTTGGACAGTATCATAAATCAGGAACCACTGCCAATAGGCAGCACGGGCAAGCGTACAGTTTCATGCTATGAAAATACTGCTGTGATGGATTGCAGCACAGGATGTCTGTTCTTCCATGTGCTTTGAACTAAAAAAAAAGCCACATGAAAAATTAAGGCTTATGCCTTAGGACCACAAGGCCTCCACATGCTGGAGACCAAGGACTAAGATCTTCATAATGTGGACGCAGCCAAATCCATGCTGTTTGACCCCAGGGCTCAGGAAATGGCCTGTTCTATTCAGTGGTGTCGGCAGAGCTGCGTGCTCCTCACAGAAACTGAGTTTGGTCCTGGTGAAAGCAACGTGATGGGGAAGGGCCGTGCCACACTCTGTGCGAACCGCCCTGTGCTGTGGACATGGGTGACAGCTGGGTGGGAAGGTGCTGCCTTCCCCTCCTCTTCTCCCGGCTGGGAGGTGGAATGGTCGGCACATCGCCTCCCGCCCGTCAGTGCTGGGCTGCACCGGCCAGATCGTGTCCGACTGCGGGCACCCAGGCTGCCCGGTCTACTCTGCGCGATCCGGGGCTCCCCGGGGCACTGCTGCACCACACTATGGGCTGCAGGTTAGGAGGGAGGAAGCTTTTGTTTTGGAAGAAAAACTCTCCTTTAAAGCCTGATAAAGGCCAGCCAGGAATGAAAGAAAATGGGAAGCAGTCCCATTGTGCCACTTCAGCCTTTACTGGACCTTATCAGACTCTTTTGCTAATACATAATACATACATCTGTAATGAAGAAGGTTTTAGGGGCGTTTGCCATTCAAGTTCTCCCTGCCAGAAAGAGTTTTCACTGTGTTGGTCCCCAGGACCTCTTTTCTAACCAGATGGGCAGGAGAACCGCCTGTCAGTGGCAGCGGAAGCAGACTGGGCACTGGGCAGCGCTGGCAGGGCTGCCCCAGCCCCCCCCAGCAGCAGCTCCCACGGCCACCACAGCTCCTGCCCTGTCTCCGGCCTCTCGGGCCCTGGAGGACTCAAGCCCCTTTCAGAGACGGCGTCTGCCTCGGTCCCTGCATCTCTCTGCTGCGCTGTGCAGAGGGAGGGAGAGGAGAGCTGCATGATAACACTGAGGCCGGTGGCCGGTTCTGCCTAGCAGGTACCCCCCAAAAGTGGCAGGTCATGGGGAGGTACGATCTAACCGGTCAAACGTTTTCAGCATGTGGCAAGCTCAAGAGAGATGCTGAAGCCAGGATTTTGTCAGAAGGTAAATGCTTCCAATCTTTTTTATGTGAACTAAAAAACCAGGGGAAGACAAACTTGTTTTCAAGCTATGGTCACAGTGTGTGTGCGTCTGTATAAAGTGAGAAAAGGTTTAAAAGACAAAAAAAAACAAACTCTCAGGTCATGTGAAGTAAGAAATGGTTTTTATTTTTCTCACGGGAACATGATGCAAAAGGCTAAGAATCAATAGCTGAAAGAATAAAGTATCCGAAATATGCATTTATTTTATTCTTCCCATGTTTTTTCAAATGAAAAATGTTACATATGGAAAGAAAGTGGAGAACCCTTTCACTTTATCAAATAAATGAAAGGAAATTTGAGGAGGACCGTGCCCCACTCTGTATGCATATATATTTTTATTGATCTGCAAAAGATTGATTAAAGTGAAAAAATGTGGCCCTGAATAGAGAAACAAAATGTTTCAGTCCCTGAGAAAACGACATTGCAAACCACATTTTCATTGACAAACTGCACCATTGACAGTGTGACTTGGGAGCTGCTCAGAGGGGATGAATGACCTCTGGGTAGCTATGAGCAGGAAAGCTTGTGGGACCCCAAGAATGGGAACCAGAGCCCTGCACATATCGGCAGGGGAGCTCCAGGTCTGCTGCGGGAGTGAAGCACATTGGCACAGCCATGCAGCTTACGGAACAGGCACTGCCATTTCATCCGCGTTATCCTTTGCTCTCCCTCCCCATAAGCTCATGGGAACTCTGATCCCCACTGTGAAGTGCGGATGCTCTTGACAATTCAGCTCAGGTGTCCTTGCAGAGTAATAACATCCTTTTTTTGCGCCTGCTCCACTATGACTTGCAGCTGCCATCACTCTCCGCAGCCCAGCCAAACCCACCTGTTTGTACTTACTTATAGAGTCAA
The DNA here is from genome assembly GCA_003993805.1 of Himantopus leucocephalus. Taxonomy (NCBI): domain Eukaryota; kingdom Metazoa; phylum Chordata; class Aves; order Charadriiformes; family Recurvirostridae; genus Himantopus; species Himantopus leucocephalus. The sequence continues at coordinate 1,269,600 of RSEF01000004.1, forward strand.
ATGCTAGCACTGCTCTCCCCTGGGGCTGGCTCCCCTCTCTCAGGATGCCAGCAGCCTGTGGGTCAGCTCAGTTCCTCACCTCGTTTCACATCCTCTTGGTCCCGGCGCTGCCATTGGCCCCTTTCCTGCGGGACATTCCAGTGGTGAGTACTCACTGGCACCGCAGCTGACGCTGCATCCGCACGCCCAGTGCTGGCTGTGTGCTGTGGTCTCTCACTTATCCCTTTTGTTCCTCAAGTTTTCTCTGTCTCAAGGCGTTAGTAGCATAAAGCTTGTTACAGTGCTCATCCCAACTGGAAACACCTGCAAAACTTGTGGGACTGTAACTACCAGATAGTGAGAAGAACCTTTGCAAGGGTCAGGCTGAAGGATTGCAAAGCTATGCCAGCGGGGAAAGATGGTAGAGCTGATTTCTGTGCCTTGACAGTCAAAGCTGCTCTGCCTCTGTGTGCTGAAAGTCTGCTTTGCCACTGAAGAGTGGATCCTGTACCTGTCCTTGTGAAGGTTGTCTATTTGCTGTCACTTGCCTCTGACCACTGAGATAAGTTGGGAAGGTTGAGTGTGCATCTCCAGGTCTTGGGGTGTAAAAATCATACAGGGATTCCTGCACATGTCTTCCATTAAGGCAATGATGAGTATAGATCACCTTTGGACCTCACACAAAATATAATTCTAGAGAAATTTTGCATGAACTCCCAAAGGGGCCCAAGAAGAGCCGCACAAATATGATATGGGCAGTTCGGAATCTTTTAAAGAGGAATCAGACTGAGAGTAGTTAAACCATGTAATGCAAGCATGTCCAGTGGAGCTAAAGTTGGAAGTCTCGGCTCTCTCTGTGGTATTTCTCTCTCTCTGTGGCAGGAGGGAAAGTCTTTCCAGAGGCCAGCTCAGGATAGGCAGCAGTTATGGTACATCTTCTGGAGGCACTTCTAGCAAAATGGGATCTACATTTCTACATCAATGATGTGCCGAGCAAAGGAGCTAGGCTCTTAGCTTGGGAAGTTAAATTAGGTGCCTGGTATCAGACGGCGGCAACAGTAGGAGTAAGAAGTTTTAGGTGTGTTAATTAGGAGCTGAGCAATTAAAAATCATTACTTTATTTAAGATGCAATTTGCCATGGAGGCCTGGGGCTGTCATCAACAGTTCAGGGGTTGAACTCGAGGACCACTCATGTGATCCGGCTCCCGGTAATTCAATCACGGTGATTGCTGCCTTCTCAGTTTCGTCTGTGCTCCATAGTCTGTATGTCCTCTGGGGCAGAGATCACCTCCCTCCTCTCTGTTTATAGGCCCTGGTAGAGTCAGGCCCTGACCTCTCATACAAATATATATGAAAATATGATTGTATTGCATCACGGTTCAGCGGAGTGATTGTGATAAATACTACCCCTGCCTTGAAGAGTTTGAAACGCAAGATGGATGAACTGCTAAGAGCAAGGGGAAGACCTTGCTTTCAAGGTATAAAGTCCAATATGACAATGAATCCACGTTGTGGGTCTGTCCAGTGATAGTATTAAAGTCAATTAATACTGCCTGCCTCCAATCAGGTAGCATAAGAGATAGAGGTTTGGAGGTGGGACGTGCAGGAGAGGGTGCTGCAGTCCTGTTGAGGGCAGGTATTCGAAATATTTGGGGTATGACAGGCAGCTGTAGGCTTGAGAAAGATTTTCACTTATAATTGCCATTAAGAACACACATGGCTGAAAACAGGGCTGGAGAACGAGTCAGAGAGCCCTGACCTCCTGGTATCTGTATTCCTGTTCCCTGTTGGACCTCTGTGAGGGTCCCTCACTGGCCTTATGCCACAAGGGACAGTAAAGGCGGCAGCATGGACGGGTTTAAGCAAGAAGCTGATAAGGCAAGACCACCTCTGGTTGCTTTCCCTGGATGCAGTGCCTACATTTACCTGTTTTCTAGAAGAAGCAGAAATGTTTCTGTTTCATTCCCTACTGCTGTCCCAATTTCTCTGTCTCCAGACCCTAAAGAAAGCAATTCATTACTCCTGCCAAGGTGAACCAGAGACAGCGCTTGCACAAAAATAACTGACAGTTCACTTCTGCAAGTTTGCTTTCTTGGTGTCCCTGCTTTTCTGCTGAGGGAGGCAGTCACTGCCTGCCTGCCTGGCAAAGCCACCCCCTGCTCGTCTCTGTGCAGGGGCTCAGCGAGGTGACAGAAGCTTGACAAGAAGGCAGTCCGGTGCGGACATACGTGCTCTGTGACTGGGCATCAGACCCAGCACCTCTGCTCAGAGACACTCCCAGGGAACGCTGCTGCTGATGGTCTCTGAAAGCCCGTTGTGCTTTAGGGAGAAGTGCTGGGATGGGGACGGATGGGGCGGGCAGCGGCTGTGGTGGTTTTGTTCATTGCTTGGTTTGGAGGTCGACAAGAACCAGGTTCTGTAAGATTACTGTAACTAGCAGACCCTTCTGTTTTCTTTTCTTAAGCGGGTCCTGCTATAGCTGACATAATGATACCAGAGGTCACATTTTAGCTGGTAGGAAGGCGATTCCCAGGGCAAAGAATTCGGTAGTGCTGCTTTGACTTCAGTTGCAGTCATTCAGCAGGACTGCTTGAAGCTGCCTGGGAAAATGTCTCTGCTACTGCTCCACCGCTCCGTCTTCTGGGCCCACAAGCAGGCACATACCTTTATTTACATTATTTTTACATGGACTTTAAAAATAAAATCCAGCCCCCAGACTGAAAAGTCCTCCTTGTATTTTTCTGGCCAGCAGCTCTTTCCCTGGAGAGATTGTAAGCCCAGGATCGCAAAGAATGTTCCCATGCAGTTTCCACAGCACCACCCGTCATGGAAATCGGGTCTCTGCCAACTATCGGGCCATCGGAGAAGCAGCGAGGGCAGCCCGGGACCCCCCCGGCGGCCTTGCCGGGCAGAGGGGGGAGCGGAGACCGGTTCCCCTGCCCCGGCTTCGGCAGCCGCCCTCTGGCACAGGCGGAGCCGGGGCGGGGGGCTGGAGCTCTTCCAGAGCTGGAAACGGCAGCGGGACAGCCGCACCGACGGCGAGGCCCGGGGAGCGGAGCGGCGGCGACACCCGGCGGCGGCGGGAGGGAGGACGGGGCCGGGCCGGGGGGTCGGTGAGCGCTCCGGGCCGTCGGTGCCCTCAGTGCCCCGGACCCCCGTTTGCGGAGGGGGGAGCCCGACGCTGCCGCTCTGCGGGCCCGGGGAGCGGCTGCAGTCGCCGTTTCCCCCCGAACCGCTGGAGTCTCTCTGTGCCCGGTGTGACTCTCCCCTCCTGCGACCGAAGCCGTTTGTCTCGGCCAGGCGGATATAGGGGTAACACTTGGAGCGAGAGGGAGCCTTGCAAGAGCTGGGCACGGAGGCTGAGCCCTTGGAGAGGATCTGCTCATTTCAAACTCTAACTCCGGCTCTCAAGGAACGTGCTCGCTGTGGACTTCTGCTCCCTTAGCTGTTCTGTGGGCTCTGGTCAGGTCTGGCTGCGTCTCCGTGCTCTCTAGTCTTGGCTAAAGTGTGCGTGCTTTTCCTCAGGGCTTCTACTGACCATCTCTATGAGCAAGGTCACAGCTAAAGATGGGCTGTTGAGGACCCTGTGTGTTTTAACAGCTACGTTATCTGGATGTGCAGTGAGCAGATTGATTTGGGTATGGAGAGGGAAGGAGGACAACGCAAATACAATCCTAGAGGAGGCTAGAGCAATGTGAGCACGGAGCGGTGGGTTTTCATGCAAAGTGTGTTCCTGCCACGTTTCTTTCCCCTTCCTTGCATCATTTAACCTAAATTTGGTATTGTGTCTACTAAAAAGTTGCAAGTCCTTAGGAAAAACCTTAATATAACATATAGAAGTGATGCACCGCAGAACAGTTTTTAAAATATTCATGCCTGTGTCTGGGCCCTGCTGAATTCTGTGCTGAGGTTTCCCCTATACAACACTGCAAGAGCAGCTTTGTTCTTGCTCGAGAGCTCAACATCTGCAAAGCCTACCCATCAGGCTAGAAATTTACCTGCTTAGAAAAATTACCTTGCCTCACAAACTTACCCTGTCTGCTCTAATTTTAAGATTCAACGTTCGTATTTACTCAACCTTTGACAGGAAGCCCTGAGAACAGCCCTGACCCTATCAAGACCTCCGATCTGCCCTGCAGGCAGCCTGTAGAGCGCCTGTCTGGTTGCCTGCTGGCGTTTTAACCTGCTCAGCGGGATAATCAGTGTTCTGATGCTAATACCTTGCTCAGGCAATGTGCTCTGATGGGCAATTTGTTGTCTCTCTTGGTGCCAAGTGTGTAAGTTCACTGTCTGGATAAGGCTGGGGTGCTGCTTAAAATACACTTTTTATGTGCATTGTTGGATTTGTGCAATGTTCCGTCAGCTGCTTTGAAAGGAGATAGTTTGTTTATATACTTGAACTCTTCAGACTGAGGGTTTTCAAAGCTCATTGATGTTCACATCCCGGGATAAGATTAAGCCATCAGGTTCAGTAAAACCTCTTCCCTTTCTCATTTTCCCGTGTTCTTGCCTGAAGGAGTCTGATTCATACCTGATGTCAAGCAACTCAGCTGCTCTGGGACAGGGGGAGAAATCCCCAGTTACTACATGCTGGCATTTCAGCCTGCATCCGTGCTCTAGGCAGTATCATGTGAAGCGTTGCAGTGGGAAGAGGTGTTCTGATGGAATTTCACTGGAGTGGAAAGTGCCCTGGAACATCCCAAGAGCTCCATGGCACAAGGGAAGATGTGCTGGAATAGATACTGCGTGTTGGAGGTATTCTGGTCTGTTTGGTGGGTCCGTCCCAGTTCAGCTATAGTGTGGAGGCATGAGATTTAATGAATACTCTCTTAAGGGTCTCAGAAGAAGATAAAGGGCTGCCCAGGTTATGAGGTCTGCGATCTTCTTTCAAAGCCTAGTATTCCTCTTGGGAAGGGTGAGAAACATTGCAGGAAGCCAAGGAAATGCTTATGAAAAACAGGGCTCCCACTTTTACAAAACTTGTTGGCAATTGTATCAACCCACACAATTTTGTTTGGACTTTTCTTGTCCCACTGTGAAGAGGTCTGATGAAGCAGGTGATCCTGCTATGAGAGGCGGGTTTGGGGGACAAGAGCTGCAAAAGTCTTCTGTGTCCAAACAGGAGAGGACAATGCAATGGTTATAGGGAGGCCCAGCAGTGTGATACCTCATGGACTGAGAGGTCAGTCTGTACGTTGTACAGCAAAACCCCCTTTTGTTCTGTTACAATGGTTTCTGCAGCTGAAGAGCAGCTCTGGTCTTGGGGAAGCACTTCATTGCCACAGAGGATGATGGCTGATGTAAACCCAACTGTCACTGTTGAGCAACACAGCGCGGTAGCTGCGAGCTGGAGCCTAGTGGTCACATACTTCCCTAGGACAATGACTCTGCAAGCAAAGACAGCGGTGTTGAAATGCCCTCTGTGTGCTAGAAGTGGGGTGAGTGATAAGCTACACATCTGCCTCCTCCCGGAAGCCCAAAGTGAAGGGTCCGAGAACGTCAAATGCTAACATTTTGGTGATGCTGTGGTGGCTGCCTGTGGGAGGGCAGGACTGATAAACACACCATTTTGGTATTGTAGGTATTCCTGGTACTGTTGGTCCCATGTTGTTTTTGCAGTTGTTTCTGAGGCTTAACCGAAGAGCAGAACATCTGCCCAGGGTCTGATGAGGCGCCGGCCAACCCGGCACCCTATCGCTTGGGGTTCTCCAGCAGCAGATGCCAAGGGAAGAGTGGAAGAACAGGGCAACGGGTATCTCTCTAGTGCAGTCCTGCTCTCCAGTTATCTGTGACTCAGGAGCCTTTCAGAAGTGGTATCTCTGAGCTTAAAAGGCCTGATGTGTTTTTCTTCCCTGACTTTCCCAATTGCTTTTGCCAGCAACAGGAGGGGAGCAGTCTGAAACCGCCACCTCGGAAGGCCACTCTGCAAAGCTGCTTTTTCTGGCACATTCCCATGCAGGAGAGAGCCCGGTATAGTTCAGAGACTGTAGTGTCAGAGCAAGAGTGTGCGAGTTTAACATAGGCCTTTGCTTTCTATGCCACATAGTAATCAGCAGTGCTTTGTATCCAGGATGTTCATTTGATAAGATCTTCAGAAACTGGCAACAGAGAAACTTGGCTAATACTTTTTTCTGAAAGTAATATGCAGAGAAATGTAATTTAGCATGTTCAGTAAAAGACAACGATTAGCATCAGAAGCACAATCTCTCCCTTCCTTCATTGGCTGTGGAAAAAGAATCAGCACAATCCTGTCTTTTTGACAACTGAAATGAAACTTTCTGATGTTTAAAAAAAAAAAAAAAAAGGGAATCCATGGCTGTCTTTCCAGTATGCCAGGGCTGGATTCTGTTCTCAGGGATAATGTGTATGGAGTAACTGTATTGACATTAGCAGTGAATAAAGTGCAGCTCCATAGCTCCTAATTTCTTTAAGAGATAAGGTGTGTCAATCTTTCACACCGAAATTAAGACTTTACTCTTTCCCTAGCCACGTAACAAGATTACTGCAAAAGAAAAGATAGTCCTTTGAGAGAGTAAATATGGGAAAATACGGCTTTATTTTGCAATGTGCTGGAATTAAGGAGATAGATGGCTGCAATATGAGCTTATTTTGAGGCAAAACCTCTAGGCAAGGTTGTGATTCTTACTCAGCAGCTGCGAACAGAGGACTGGTCTTGACTGAACAGGGATGGCAGACTTGGGGAAAACAAATGGAAGTTTGGTTTTCCTCTACTCATGTCAAAATCTAGATGTACTAATTAAGATGGAATAAGAATGAGGCCAAGCTACCTGAACCCACTTGACCTCTGTCTGGTACTTTTTTTCTGCTTCGTTAGAATTACAATATTAACACTACTATTACTCGTTGTATACTATTATTATTAATAGTGTGTGCTGTACAGGATGTCTCTTGGGTCATTCAATGGCTGTGACAGTTAAGTGGGGTTTCTTTATCTGTCACTGTCCATCTGAAAAACAGCTTTGAACCTCCTGGTTTGTGTCTTTCCTTTTCCCTCGCACTCTTTTTTTTTCTTAACCAGAGGTCTAAAATAAAAGTGACAGATGCATAATCAACCATGAACAGAAATATCCTCCATTTGCTGGAGTCCAGCCTCTGACTCTCACTGCTGTGCACCCCCCTGAAAAGAGGGCAGGAGGGGAGGGAGGTATCGCTTGCAGCAAAACTGAAAGGTCTACGTGGTGTGTTGATTTGTTTTTTCTTTTCTGAATGAGGTAAAGGATGGAAATGGAAACAAGGTGTTCGCGCGACTCAAAGCCCAGGTTAGCCAGTGAGGCAGGGTTCAGCTGAGCATGCATTTTGCTGAAGGAACTAGCGAGCAGGCAGACTAGTGATGAAGTCTTGTGAGCACAGGCAGACTGGTGGTGAGGATGCAATTTCTCTGACCTAGCTTGCTGGCTGAAGAGATTCCTCCCCAGCTGCAGAGGTTAAAGGCCAGGGTTGCGGGAAGATCTCCCCAGTGAGTTCCTCCATGCACAGTTCAGCCTTCAAGGAATAGTTGTCATTTTTTCTTGCATTGTTGTAGGGTTTTTTAGTGCCTAGAGCTAAGCTGTGGCTTCATCAACCACCTTCTGGAGGGAAGGAACTGTGACAACACTCACCCCATCTTGCTCCCTGGAGAATCCAGAACCATGAGTGCTTCCATATGTAAGGCTCAGGACTGCTCCTGGCCTCCCATTTCCTCCTCCCCTCCCCTCACTCCACTATGGTCACTCACGTGAAAGACCTTCTTTGTACTGTTTTTCCCCTGCGTGCGTTCATGCTAGGCTCACACTGGACCCCTCGGCTTCACCCAAACAGCACCTGTAATGCTGAGGAGTGTCAGAGTTCAGCAACATCTGGACAAATTGCCAAGGGTGGTCTTTAGAGCTGACTGCTGGAGGATTTGCTGCTGGCTTCTTCAGAGCCCGGGGCACTGACACCGTGCTGCAGGGCAAGTCAGCAGCTGCTGTTCACAGAGGCAGCTCAGGAGAAAGTCCAGTAGCAACTGGCTCTTCAAGATTAAATCTGAAAGCTCTCCAAGACCCAAGGATGGAGGAAAATAATTTGAAAATGATACCTAAAACAGTTTGCCAACGCAGGAGTAAATAGTATTCTTCACCTGGGAGAACAATCTGAGGGAGAGTGGTTTGGCATTTTTGAGGCTGGTGTATGAATAATTTGTATTTGCATCTCTTCATACAGCGGCTCCAGAACTGATGGCCTCAATTCTGGATGCTGCTGCATGGCAGAACTGGGTTGACTGAGCAAACTGAAATGACAGACAGCCACCGATGACTGGCATCATGCCTGACTTGGTAACATAGAGCTTCAGTTCCTCCATCAAGAGGGGTATGTTGGCTTTGAAGATATTTGTGCAAGGAACTCACCCAAGGAAAAATCTCCTGGCATCCTGTGAAGGTATGCTGACCCATGGATCAAACTCTGCATTCATCTGGCCTTGGCTAAGCTGGTATGGATTAATGAGTGCAGAGTGCAATTGTAGAATGAGCCCCAATTTGTCTGTGTCTGGTACAAACCTTTTAATCCTTCATGTTTTACTCCACGGCAGGTAAAAAGTACAAGAACTTGAAACTACAATGCGAGAGAACTTGCCGCATCCTAATCAAGCGGCCTGTGTGACTCATTTTTAGCAATTTTTTTTCAAGCTGTTTTCCAAGAAAACTTTGTGGTCTGGGGAACAGTATGCAGAAACCTCTGAGACAGTATTTGCTGGCAGTCTGTAATCCCCCCAGCTTCTCTGCCTCCTTTCTTCCTCTTCCCAGAGCAAGCCACAGGGCTGCATGCTGCAAACGTGCTGAAAAAAAACTAGCTTGATTAGGAAATGTTGAGTGCAATTTCAAGACTATTGCACAGAGCAGAGTAGTGTGGTGACATTTGCAAACTATAGAGGAAATCAGCTTCGCTGTGAAACATCCACCTGGGACATGAATATCGGCCTATAGGACTGTGCAGCAATTAGGTGCAGTGCAAAGCAGGGTGTCCTGGCCGGAGGGAGACACTTGATCTCCTGCTGTCCCTATTCATGAGGCTCAGGTTTGTGGTGACATGTTTGCTAGAAAGTCTTCATTGACTGAAGCTGATGCTGGCATATGTAAATAAGCTTTAAGCTAGCGGGTTTGGACAGTGCCATGGGATGCAGGTGAGGGATTCAATGCAGGTTGACAGTGAAGAATCTCAGCTTCTAACGAGAGGTTCGCAGACGCGCCCTTAGGCCTTTTTGTTGAGCGTGCAAGGGTCTTGCTTCTTTTCACACTGATGCAGTTTCATTACTGTTTCAGTAATTTTTTATTGGTCTGTTTCTTGACCTGGATATGTAAAATCAGTACTGATTTGTGTGACCACCCGAGGGGAGTATGAAATATCCAAAGAGCATTTTTCCATGTGACGCAGATCCCAGATTTGCAAGGCTTGCTGCCAGGTGTGACCAGATGCCACAAAAATGAGGAGGCCAAAATCACTAAAGTTGTGAAGAGTCTCCTAAACTCCTAAGATCTGAAGGGCCTGCAGGAGTCGGCAGTTTGGAGGCCAGGGATCCATGTCTTTGGCTGGTTTTACCTACCAGGCTATCTGCAGATTTAATACCCTATGTTTGGGCATCTGAGTTTGATGCTTCACAATTCATTTTTGAGATGCAGGGGCCAAAAAAGATCATTTTGATTAACTGCTTTGACCTCCTGAGTAACAACTGCAGCACACTTTGACAGTTAACTTTAGAGCAATACGGGGATGTGTACCGTGAAGATGAAGCCAGTCTTGCTCTGAGCATTGCAGTTCATTCAGGGCAATTTAATTTGTGGAGTGTGTTGACACTGCTCTTATTCTCCTAATGAAAGCATTTGAATAGTCTATACAGTTTGCATATGTATATATACATAGTCCTGAGTTTGTTTGTTCTTTGCCTGGGGACCTGAATCCATTCTGATCCGCACTGTTGTATATCAGCACTAGTCCCAGTAAAGTGCCAGGAGTCCCATAGATGTAAATGGCATATGAGCAAGATCAGAAATAACTCGCAATATTTTATCAATCATGTTGCAAATTTGGTGTAGAAACTAGAAAAAAGGAGTGAGTAGTTCAAATCTTCTGTTTATGTAGCAGAAAATGAAGGGAGAAGCATAGTTAGCTGCTGCTATTTGAGAAGATAATTGGGAAGATCTCTGCCAGAGATTTTGGATCTGAATTTAGGTCTGGGCTTTTAGAAATTACAAAACGTAGTGGTCTTTGCTTTGGATGTTTTCAGTCACTCATGATCTTTTAAAATTCAGCACTGACTTATGTTCCAATAAGAGTGACCAAACATTTTGTTTTTCAGCACTTTATTTGCGCTGCGTCCCCACAAAGAATGGAAATAAAGCATCTGCCCTTTTTTCTTTCCATAGACCTTGACCTGTAAGTTCACCCATTTCAAAGTCTTTTGGGTACAAGTAGGAGAAAGAGAGAGTGAAAAAGAAAGCCTAGAAAAACCTACACAAACTACATGAACAAATCTACTTCGTTCCCCCAATTAAAACCAAAGTAAAAACAAACCAAAACCACCCAGGCCTTTCCATTCCTCTTTTATTGTATATTTTAAAACTTAGCCAGATGAAAGAGGAACTGGGCAGTAACTGTATTCCTCATTATCAAACTATCCCTTGGGCACAAGGGCCAGGCTTTGCTTTTAGCAGGAAGGTTGGCCTCACTAAGTGTCTGCATGCAGGCTCAGGAGTAGTGCGTGAGCGCTCCCAGGGATCTCAGTGCGCAGAGTTACTCAGAGGCATAAGTGTTTTCCAGATCTGGGGGTTGGACAGAGCTGCAGGAACATAATAAAATATGTGGCTGCAGCCCAAGCGTGCTGATAACATAACTGAAACCTGCTGTATTACTGCAGGCCCCGGCAGCAAGCACCAGAGGATCTCCGTGAGGTTTGGCTGCAGAGCCGGACAGCAGTGGGAAGGCCAGGAAAGGAAAACCTGAGGGGCAAAAACTGGAATGGAAGCGCAGCAGCTGAGTGTTGGGAGTGAGAAATCCGGTCCTACGAGAAGGAACCGAAAGTCTCCATCGCACTGGCATGGCTAGCTGATGGCAAACATGCTTGTTATAGCGCAGACGCAGAGTGACATACTTTTAATGAGTCCTGGGCTTACAAAATATGCTATACACCATACTGGTGTATGACACTAGGACACTAGGAATGTCACTCTAAAATTCCCGCTTTTGCTTTGAAGCGGTTTGGCTTCTGCATCGCTAGTTGTGCTGCCAGCTTGAGCACAGACAACTTGTTGGCCTCTGTCTCCAGAGCTGCGTTGACTGGTCTTGCTCCCAGACAGGTTAGATGAAAATAGTGCTAAGAGACGATGGGGTGTGCACCTTAGAGCACCTCGTATTGCAGGTGGTCCAGGAGAGGACAGGAGGGGAGAAACAGCGGAACTTGCTTTGGATGTAGCTCTATACAAAACACTGGTGTTTAGTTTTCTGCGTGGGCACTGTGGCTGTCGAGCTGCTCCAGAGACAGGGACCTTGGCTGACGCTGGCGGGTGTCGGAGGGACTGGCAGTGGCGGGAGCAGAGGACCAGCGCCGGCTTTTCCATCAGGCGCTGTCACCCACTTGAGTGCCAGGGAACAGAGGCATTGCTGCCCTCATCCATGCGCTCAAAAGGGAGATGAGCTCTGTGTGGAACCTTTCAGAGTAAAACCACCTGCACAGGCTGCAGAGTCACCTCTCCCCTGCGAGCAGAGCCTTGCTCCTTACGCAGCCAGAGCGGTAAGAGATCCCTCTGGGCAGAGCATAGAAATGAGCCTGTCTTCCGAGCCAAAGCCTTTCTGGCACGCTCTGCCTCCACAGCACTCCCCATGGCTCCTCTGGTCCTCCCCAGCTGGTGGAGCAGGGCCTGACTGCTGCGGGACGGATGGCCACGAGGTGGCCGGAGTTGGGGCAGCCGGTGCAGCTGCTCGCATGGCTTCCCTGGTGACCTGCGCTGCACCGCCTTCGGCTCAGGTGTGAGGAGGGCGGCTGCCAGCTCCATGCAGCCCAGGGCAGCTGAGGTGACATGGCTGCACAGGGTGAAGGCGTGAGGTGCTTGCCCTCCCCCAGCCCCCTCTCGCCCCTGCTTGTGAGCTTTGTGCCCTGGTGGCAGGATGGGGAGAGCTGCTTTCACAACCTGGACGTGTTGTCACTCACATCCAGACATTTCCTGTTATCTAACCTCAGCCTTATCTTCCCCATTCGCAGCTTCCTCTCGAAGGAGGAGCGGCCCCTTCAAAAACGAGCTCTGTGCCTGGGCTGTGCCCCCACCGCGCTCGTCCTGCGCCGGCCCCACGCCACGCCAGCCCCACACCACGCCAGCCCTGCCTGCCTTGGGCCAGGCTGGCTCAGCACGGTAGGTGCCAGCTCCCCGTCCTTCCTGGCAGAAGGGATGGCTGGGGACAGGGGAGGATCGGTCCCTCAGGGGTGACGTCCCTTTTCTCCTCCGTGAGGTCCCAGAGGACCACAGGGGTTGGGACACCGAATCCTGCAGAGTGTCCGTGTTGCTGGCAATGCAGAAAGCTGTCCTCCCACCCCACATTATGCCTTGAGCTTCGGGGTGACTGAAGCCAGCTTGGGTTTGAACTGCCTCCCCTCGGTGTTGGGAGCACGTCTGCCTGAGCTAGAAGAGCTTTTTGGTACCTGCCTTCAGGAGAAAATGGTGGCGTTGGGCTGGGTGTACTTTGGTAAGGGTAGGTTAGGGGATGTGAACATTGCCGGTCCCAGCCAGGGACCATGATTTGTTGACGAGGTTGAGTTACAATTAATAGCAATAGGGATGTGTACGTAGCCCTGCTTGGTACCGGGATGCACGTGAGCGGGCTCCCCCCGGCTTGCACGCACGCACACGCTGCAGATGAGTTGCTGGCAGTAGGGAGATTTTGATCTAAATTAGTCATAGATGAGACAGCGCACAAAGAGCAGGGGAAGTTGCGGCATGGAGGAGGGTTTTACCAGGGAGAGACGGTGTCCCAGCTGGGTGTGAGCGTGCTCTCCACTCCTTTTCTCGCTGTCCTGATGGCTTCAGGACGGCTGACAAAGGTTTACTGCGCACCCCTCTTCCCTCTCTTCGGGCGCCGGGGTGCAAGCAGGAGCAGGGACAGAGTCCACGCTGGGGTGGGGGCTCAGGTGAGTGCGGGGGCTGCGGGATGGCATACAGTCAGTGCCTCCAGGTGACAGGGGGTTTATCGGGCCCTTCCCGGGTGCTTTTGGGCAAGCCATGAGGTGCCAGCTGCAGCGTTTCTGGTTCCTGGCCTCGCGAACCCTTCCTGCAGCCCTTGCTGAAACCCACAACCTCCTCACTGAAGTGTTTGCCGGCTGTTGGAACGGTGCCTTCCCTTTCTGTCCCGGAGAGCCAGCCCAGGCCTGGGGTCTGGATCTGACTTTTGAACGTCCCCAGCCCCAGTGGTGGTTGGGCTCTCCTCCCGCGGGGCAGGTTTTTGCTGGGAATGGCTGCCTGCCGGGAGGGGATGGTTTGCTCCCGGGCACTGCAGGAAAACCTCCCCAGGATTTGGGGTCTGAACCCCTGTGTCAGGAGGGGGGTGGCTCTGTCAGCGTCAGCCGGGTGCCTCTGGAGACTGCACGAAATGAGGGCACCTGCGCGGTGTCAGTGTTTCCGCACAGCATGGGGCAGAGGGGAGCGCAGCGTTCGGCGGCTGCTGGGAGAGGAGCGCGGGGCTGTGCAGGCAAGTGGTTGGCGGTGCCCCCCAGCAGCAATGCTGAGGGCATGGGGAGGGGTGTCAGGGTACGAGGTATGAAACCGTGTGGTTTCTTGTCAGAAGCGGGGCATGTTTCTCTGCGGGGGAGAGTGCTGAATTAAGGTTTTCACTTTTTGGAGCAAATTTGAAGAGGAAGTTGGGACTCATAGGACAAAATGGAGGAGAAGTTCATCATGAAGCAGGGCTAGGCAGAGGGGATGTCCACCTTGGGCTGAGGAAGGAGGGGTTGCTTTTAGCCTTGTGAGAAAAGCAAGGAAAAAAAAATCAGCGTGCTTAGGGCTGCAGGGTTGTTGGGGTGACAGGGTGGCATGGGTGGCGGTAGTGGGAGCACGTGGCTGGTTTTATGCTTTCCACAGTTGCTTGGGGCCAGTCCTTACTGGAGGACTTTGGGCTCTCTCTCACCTAGGTCCTCTCCAAAGCTGGGACAACCGCCACACTTGCCAGATCACAGTGTGCAGGAGCCTTTCTTAGGACAGGGCAGCTGCTCACCACACTGGCCTGTAAACTGCAGCCCAAAGTCATCTGAAAGCCCGGGGTGAGGTGGCCAGGGACATCCCAGTCACTCTAGAGCCGGAGGGAGGGGGCATCACCTCCCGCCTGACACCTCCTGGTTTTAATGAGGGCAGGAACAAGGGTGTCACAAAAGCTGTTTCCCTGTGCTGCTGTTGCTCTGCTCGTGCTGGGGAACAAGTGATTTGTGTGCCACTGAGATGGTTCCCTCTCTGCCCACGTGAGCCCTCTTGGAAAGTGGAGCATGGCCCCGTCGGCAGCAATAGCATCCTTAGCCTGGAGTTGCTCCCTGCGACAGAGCAGGCAGCCACGGAGCTGCTTTGGCACCTGCCAGCTAAGGAGCAGGAGTTATTAATTAACTGGCTGCACCATTTGGCCTCTTGCTCTGTTTTTGTATGGTTAACTGTCTCATCCAAGTCAGCAGATGCGCTACAGAGAAGTATGCTTGAGTATACAAGCCCGGCTTGCCTGGGATGAAGCAAGCCCTTTGGGCTGCAGCTCCAGGCTTTGCTGGAGCCTGCCTGATAGATGAGATCGACCTTACTGAGCCAAATATTCCAACGTTTGTCAGGCAAAGCTCCCAGCAGTGTCAGCTGCAGGGCTGGGAGCATGGGAACATCCTATAAGGAGCAGGATGGCATCCAGTGGAAGTCTGCCATGAGCAAAGCCTCATTTGAGTTTGACTCTTCTATAACGAAGGCTTCCAGCTCCTGGGAGAAGCATGGCCCGAGGTAACTGATGGGCAGGGATTCAGCAGACCCTGTTGCCCACGGATCTGTGGGCATTCTTGCTTTCAATCCAGGCCATGATTTGGGTTTCACTAAGTGGAAAACA
The DNA here is from genome assembly GCA_003993805.1 of Himantopus leucocephalus. Taxonomy (NCBI): domain Eukaryota; kingdom Metazoa; phylum Chordata; class Aves; order Charadriiformes; family Recurvirostridae; genus Himantopus; species Himantopus leucocephalus. Next base: position 1,284,667 of record RSEF01000004.1, read on the forward strand.
GAGATGGCCTTGATTCCAGTTCAAGTCCTGCATAATAAGTGCATGTCTTGAAATGGCTGCAGCCTGGGTCTTGGGGCAGTGCTACTCAGCACGTGAAAACCACACAGCCACACTGTTATGCATTAGGTTTATAGTCAAGTCTATCCAATAGTTTTACTTTTCACTTAATTTCATCACAAGTTGTGGAGCAATCTGACAGGCCTGTAAAAATACCTGAGCGATGACACACAGCTTGGCGGGAGGGGGGGGGAAAGCTGAAGGTTTTTGTGACTTTGATAAGGGACTGACTGAAGAATGCAGGAAGAAGCGCGCTTTCTGTTTTCCCCTCAGAGTATGCAGTTGATTGCTCAGTCTGCTTTATAACACTGAGCTTTTACTTGGAAATACCCATTTCAGCTTGAAACCAGAAGTTCTGACAATGACAAATCCATTCAGATCAGATACTATCATTATGGGGTAGGGTAGCAAGCTCCATTCCCATCTGCTGATAGAATTATCTCCACTGTGTACCCTCCTCTTATCTGTCACTGACAGCAACATTTCAAGTGGCTGTTTTTCCCCTCAGAAAGCCACAGTGGGGGATTATTTTAAGCTGCAATTGCAGAAGCAGTGCTGTCTTGCTTTTTGTTGGTGTTTTTGTTTGTTTGTTTGTTTTTTCTCTCCCTCTCAAGGCCAGACCTTCCACTGTTAGAAACCAGCATTGAAGTTGAGGGAAGTCTGGTCACTGATACCCGCTGAAGAGCCCACTCGGTCTTTCCTCATGCAGCCTCCCCATCACACTTTGATATGGCTGAGAGTCCTTTTGGGGATGACAGGTTCATTTTTAATTTTACCCCTGTGCTGTCGTTAGTGTGCGGTGGCTAACTCTCACTGAAAATCCTTTTCAGGCAGAGAGAGTGCATCCCTGCTTTATTAACATCAGCAACAACTATGCAAACCATTCCAGAGCTTGCAAAAAACCCCAAACCTTTTACTTTTCATGGTACAGCAGAGTTCAATGTGGAAGAAGAGTAATTTGACCAACCACACAGACAGACAGACTTGAGACAAGGACCCAGTCGTCTTTATAACTGGTTTGTTGCTGAAACCCACAGATCAGAGTATTTTGGATTAAGAAATGTTAACCTGGAGTCTTGGCTACATTAAAACATCTGCACAAGGGTGACAAAATGTGGGGAAGGCCCAAGTCCCCAAAGACAGCTTGGCACCCCTCTCCCACGGCCAGTGCCTGGCTGCTTTGTGCTGCAGAGAGAATCTCTACAGTGGTGCAAGAGCTTGAGAGAGATAACAGAAATCAGTTTTAATTGTGCTTAAACCAGTATGTCTTTTGCTAGGCTGATCTTAAATCAGCTTATTAACACCGTTTTCTAATGCTCATGAAATACACATGCTTCTTCTATCCATTGCAACATGATTCTTTTATCTACTATGGTTGAAGTTCATTCTGAATTAGGAACCAGAACAAAGAACCATTCACTATCTACATCTCACCAAAGGCCTAATGTGGAGGGCAGGGGGAATGTAAGAATTGCTAAGCCTTTGTAGTAACCCAGTCTAGAAACTGATTTTTATCTTTAAAGCTGTAGCTGTTCCCTTGCTGCTATATCTTATTTCACTCTCTGCTGGTTTCGGAGCATGTATAAAGAATATGTATTTGACATTACCATTTATTTTGTGCTTTCACATGAAAAACCCTTGCTCTTTCCAGGTATGTTTCTATGTGTGGAATATTAGATCAGATCCTATGGTAATGGATTATGTCAGCATATGGGGGTGGAAACCTCCATTTATTGCCAGAGAGGCTATTTCTGCATGCTGGCAATGAAGCAGAAGGGGGTTAGTTTGACAAGGGAAGAGAAAGTTTCACTTCATTCCCCGAAGATCATTGTTTCCCTACGTGGCAGTTTGGTTTTCATTTAGCATCACGATCCTCACAGCGATTCTGCCGAACAGTGCAGCTTCCTGCTGGCAGGCAGAGATGGGGGCTGCAGTTTGCGGGAACAGGAGGCTGCTGTGGCTGCTTTTTGTTGCAAAAGCGAACACGTATGGCATTGGACTTTGAGCCAGTGCTGGCACCTGACCTTGCCTCCAACAGAGTCAACAATGAACCTCTACATGTATGCCCAGGGGCAGAGTTGTACCTCTTTTTCAGACAGGCTTGAAGAGGTGCTCCTTCAGATCTGAGGTCTAGGTAAAAAAAAAATTATTTTAGCTATCAGTGGTACAATAAGAGGTAAAACAGAGCCTATAAAAATAAAAATTTTGTCTTTGGCATGCATAGAGCCGCCAATGTTCTTGGGCTTCATCCCATGTTCTTTGGGATCTGTCAGACTGGTTACAACTGAAATATTCACATATCTACAATTAGGCACTCAGATGAAGTACCTTACGATACAAGGACACCTGGGCATGCATGACTGCTTGAATGCAAAATTACCACAGGGACCCAAATAGAAGGGATTAAATGTCAGAAGCCTGAATAACTTACTGAAATTTAGGAAATTAAAAATGAAAGCTGTGAAAAGTCTGTTAGATTATCGTGCTCTTATCTCTGTCCAGTGCAAAATTGCTCCCTCTCAATATGTTCTCTGGGTCTTTGTCTAGACGCCATGTGTCTAGAGAGACATTGATCTTCATGATGTTTTACCCAAATAGCATGGCTGAGTGTTTGCATGGACAGTCTGTCAATATTTCAAGCTACAGTGTAGCCATGTAGCTAAGCCAGAAGGTTAGTCTGGAGGTCTCAGCATCATTTTCAGCTCCACAGAGCTTCAGCCTTTGAATTAACATAACGGACATTTTCCTCAGCGGAAGGCTGAAGAAAGGTGTAGTTCTCTCTCACCCAAAGAAAAGCATTGGCGGGACGGGGAGGAGATACGGGGAGGGATAATCATGAGTTTTGCTAACTGGAAAAAGCCTCTGAAGATAACAGCAGCTTCAGCCCTTCTTTTCCCTCTGTGTTTGCCCAGGGTGGCACTCCGGCGAAGACCTCTGCGTCCCCCACCGAGAGCTGCAGTGCAGCACTGCGTGTATTTGACAAGCTGAGTCCGACACTCAGTGTGCAGAGTGTCAGTTTGTCAAATACCCCAAGTGAGGCATTTGCTGAGCAGCGCGGAGGCACACCGAGGGCACCGGCTCCTTCCTCTCCGTATCCTGCTTCTCTCCAATAACCCAGCGAGGTATCAAACAACCCATCCCATCGTTACTGAATGCTTGACTCTGATCCTGTGCTGTCAGGTTTCCCTTCCACCCCAATTTCAGAAGCACCTATAGGGGTACTCCTCCTAAGGGCAAATCTGTACAGAAGTGGTGCTGGTACAGTTTCTCTGTGTTGTGAAAGCAGAGAATTGGGCCCTGGCTCCTTATTCTGTGCAGCCAAAGACAATGCTGTTCTCTTCCACAGCATTAACTACCCAGCTGTTAATTAATAATCCTGCTCAGTTAACAAGGATCCTGGCAACTATAATCACAACATCATAGGTAAGGGCAGCATTATGCATAATACAGAATCTTTTCTTTGAACATGTAGGAATCTTTTTTTTATTTGAAGTTGGAGTACAAACAAATGAGGCTGCTGATTAACTTCCCTCTAGCCCATTAGCCAGTGAAAAATGCTTATATGCTCAGCCTGTTTTTAGATTAGGCCATGGAGTCCATCACTTCTCCTTAAAGCCTTGTTGTTTGGAGAAGGCTCCTTGGTTTTGGATGGTTATTCCTAGTCAGCACTTGCAGCAAGGTTGCCTATTGCTTTCCTTGCATTTCTGCTATCTAGTTAAAGTAATTCCCTCTAAATTATCCCACTTGAAGATCTAAAGATTGGTAAGCATTTTTAATAACTGACTTGTACCATGTCAGATCTGCAGCTTGAGATACCTCAGGGTGAGGGGAATGACAAGGGGGAGTGCACAGCTCAGTTTGACAAATCAAACTCTCTGAAAGTGTTTAACATTGAAAACTCAGAAAAAATCCCAAGACCCTACTGACTTGTTTTAAGCAAATTTTGCAGTATTTGAGAATATTGATTAACTTTTGGGTTTTTCGTTGCAGCTATTTCTTGCTAAATATTTTGAAGAAGTTGGAGTTTGTACAAAGCTGGGACGAATGAGTGTATATCATTGCCTAAGCAAATTGTGTTCTGCTTTTCGAATAGGTCCTATCAGTAGGGCTTATTGTGCACTGCTGGACAAACATGGTCCTACTCCTTATGACTCACGCTCCCGTGGTCTCTCTCGAGCACCTACTCATGACTCACAGACATCACCCTGATCTTTATCACTGAGGTCAGCTTCAAAAGAGAACAAAGTCTATTATTTCAGGGTTTGTTTTGTCAACCCCAACCCTTTCTGCCATCACAGATCTCAAGGTTTAAATGGACCTGAACTCTTCTGCACCAGACCTGGCCAAGTGTTCGTTCATGTTTGTGTTCATCATTTTCTCATGCATTTCCAGTTTTTGCTTTCAGTAGAGTTTGCCCCTCTGCTTTTTAGATAACTCCTCCAGCCCCCAGTTCCTTCTAGATGGTTGGGGGGAAGGGGAAGAAAATTAACCCCTTCCTCTCTTACAAGAACAAAGACCAAATTGTGGTGGGACAAATTTCTTGAAGAGAGACTTCCTCTCCCTTCTCCCTGCTGAGAATGGCAGGTTCAGAAGACTCTAAAGACTACGTCAAACCTGGCAAGTGTAAAAGCCAACAGGCCCCCTCCGTTGTACATGCACTTCTGTTGCTCTGAAGCAAGGGGAGCTGCAAGTCTCATGACATTGTGCTGGCCACTAGAAATAGTGTGTTTTTTGGAGGCGGTGTAGTTTCGGAGCGGAAGCTGAGGTTTCCCTTCGGTGCTGGAGCAGAGCTGGTGCTCAGCACATGAGTCATGTCACTGGGTGAGTGACCAGTGCAAGGAAACGAGAAGTTCTTTTGTCTGATGGTGATACAACACAGCAAAGCCCTCCCTGACTGGCAGAAGAAAAATGTTCTGTTTCCAACAGGTTTTACTACCAAACATGCAAAAAATATAAATAAAAAAATAATCACACACTGGCTGCATAGGGAGAAACAACCACCTCGGCACTGGAGAAAGGCTTTCTGTTTCCACTGTTTTGCTGCTTATGACCAAAGTTGTTTTGCTGCCCGAACTAGAGGCAGTGCCACCATGAAGTACGTAGTGTCTGCTCCAGCTGGGGTATCTGCTACCCCTGTCTTAACTCCTGTTGCCTTCTTCCTCTGCAGCTTCTCCCAGGCTTCAGGTCTTCTGAGGAAGTTGCCCGGATCTTCTCAGAGCGGATCAGCACTGGGAAGAATCAAAAGTTGGAAAAAATCATGGTGTTACACAGTCAGTGAGGGAAGTTGGAGGTGGGAGCTTATAATGGCAGCAAATCTTGCATAAAACACTCAGCTAATTGAAAATTAATGAGGATTGCACTTGGGGGGTAAAAGAGAGCTCCGTGTCCTGTGTTTTGGGCCTGGATCTGCTGAGATGAGGATGGGGAAGCTGAGAAGTTTTCAGTTCCCTTCCCACACGGCGTTGACCTCGCATAACACACTTCTGCCCTGTGTAAGCACAGCAGCAGCTCCCCATTCCCCTCATTTCTTTTGTTCGGCACCACCTCTGAGACCGCTGATGCTCCAGCCTGGTGTCTCCAAGGCCAGCTTCAGGGAGCGTATGCGCTAGCTACAGCTAACGCGCTGCCGGGTGGTGCGAAGCACCTCACCGCAGGTGCAAAGCACGGGAAACCCTCACACACATTTCTAATGGTCCCCGCACTTCTTGTCCTTGGTCAGGGCACAGCTCCTCTCCTCTCCAGCTGGGACTGGGGAGCTGGCCAGGTCTGAGAGCTAATAGACCAGTGCTTGGAGTGGAGCCTGGCACTGCCATAGTCCCTACAAGGACAGGCAGTCCCTGCCGGCTGCTGCCTGCCTGCCTCCCCCAGGAAGCGCAGCAGCCTTACGCTGCACCACAACTGTCCCTGCCTGCCCACTGCTGGGTTTATGAAACCTCCATAGTACAGGCAGAAGACTTTTCTCTCTGACCTCGCCTGATAATCACTTCATGTCCTGAAGAAGAAATGTCATTGTAATTCAGAGCACCAAGGGTAAAAGTAAGGCTCTTCCCAGTGCTCAGGCCATAAAAAGCTAGGTGAACCTGCTGACCTGGGAAGGGAAGATCCATGGTGGCACACACAAAAACCATGTGGGTCCAAGTCAGTGCCAAGAAGGAGGGCTTGCCTGACCCAGAGCTCATGTGCTCCCCCATGCTCCCCCACCTGCACTGACTGATTTAATAAAAGCCAATAACTCTCCCTACAAATTTGCTTTGCTAAATCCAGGTGGCATCCCCCTCCCTGCCTGTGGGCTGTTTGTCAAGCCTGTAGGACAGAGGGATGCTTCCTGGAGGTCTCCAACAGACAGGGAGGGCAGACCGCCACCACCAGTACATGTAAGATGCAAACGATTAACCATGCGTAAGCGAACCAGGCTGTTGAGTAACAGAGTATATTGCAGGAAACACGCTTCAGCTGAAGGCAGGAACAGCTAAGCAGGCAGCCTTGCTGCTTTTGTAAAAAGGACCTTCTCTTCTGTTTTAGTTATTCTTGCCAGAGATCCAGGAATGCCCTGGAGTGGGTTTAAGCAGCAGTGACAGACTGCACAGCCCCCAGCAAAGCCTGCACCCCATTAGCACGGGGCTCACAGTCTGGGGGCTCCTCGTTAGGACTGCACAAAATCCAGGGCTAATGAAAGTGACAGGTTCTGCATTACAGACCGTACAGTTCGGCCCTCCTGCTTGAGAGGAAGACTTTGGAAACGTGAAGCATAGCCTTGTAGCTCAGGAACCAGCTGGCAAAAAGGAGAAACCAAAATGCATATTCCAAGAAGAGTCTTAAACCTAATGTAGGGCACGTGGGCTTCTTATTTTTAAGATGATCTTGTGATTTTAGAGCAGTCAGCAGAAGGAGCATGGCTGATCTAGAAGAGACACTGACCAAACAGCTCCAAAGCCTGCAAGAACTGGAAGAGGAGGAAAATAATGCCCCCCCGCCCCCTCGCCCCAGTCTCTTGAGCACACATCTGCAGTGCTTCCTCACTTCTCCTGCCTTACAGAGGTCTCCCTCAGCTTCAGGCATCCTCCCTGGGAGTCAGTGTCTCTCTCTGAGCCCTGACATGACTCAGCTGAGGAAGGGTATTTCTTCCCCACAGGCTTTCCAATGCCACTAATGGAGCTGGACCCCATCTCTTGCTGCCCCATGTCCGCAAAGCACACACCATTGCTCCTGGACGATTAGCTTCCTCCTCTCCCCTGTCTGCAAGACTGCTCAGGTCCCAGCCGCTTCCTCCTGGTAGCCCCCTCCCCTGCCCTCCTGGGCTCAGGTGGGAGCTGTGGTCCTTCAGACAAGGTCCAGGGAGAAGCCAACAGCAGCAGTACAGTGAACGCGTGCACCATCACAACAGCTCTGCCCTTCCTGCAGAACAACCTAGCTGTCCACCCCTTTCACCCTCCAGAAATGCCAGGGCTTCCGTGTGGACTCTGTACAGCCTTCTGCTGGGCTGGGTCAGCCGTGTCCCTTCCCCAGAGGCCTCCAGGGTGGTGGTGCGGGACCTGCTCTGCCCTCCTTCCAGCAGCGCTTGTGCATTCGCTGCCATGGTGTTTCCAAAGCCACAGTCACGGTGCTTTGCAGCAACTTGGCCTGGCCCTGGCATGGAAGATGTGTGTAGGAAACAGTTTCTCAGGAGCAAGCAAATTCCCGTGTCTGACTGTCGATGTCTTCTGCCTTGCTCTGTGTCTTATCCTCCTAGCTTCTCTGTGCTCAAAAAGTGGATAGGAAATGGTTTTTTAGCATGCAGTGCTGTCTTTCCTCACCATGGCTCTCTGGGATCAGGTTCAATGGTCGGGGCGTTAATTCACTGAGGTAGCAGCGCACTCATAAGGCTTCATGTGCTCCCGTCAGCCCTGAGGAGCCAACACAGCCGTCACCTTCCCGCGAGACTGCTACCATAGCATGCTCAGCCGTGGCCCAGGTTGGCCACTGATCTATTTTCCACTTGGAAGAGAATATTTGATTTGAGTCATCAAGAGCCAAAATATAGGAAGGTGCAGAACATTTTTTTAAAATAACTGCTTTTTAGAGCAAACCAATGTGTTGAGCAATGACATGAAATTAAAGTCAAGGATTTTAACTCCTGATCCATCCAAATCACAAGCAAGTTTGTAATACTGTTTAGATGATGCCTCTTCTCAGGCTCTTGAGTATACTTTAGCCTTCCGCTGGCAATGAAGGAAGACTTGGTATTAAGCATCCTCAGAGTCCTTCTAACCTCTGACAGCAATTTAGTAGCATAACACCTTACATGCTGCTGCGAGTGATAAATTTCTAAAATAACTTGAACTAGCTGAAGTGTCTGGAAGAAAGGTGCTAATGGCAGACCTTCAGCCCTAAATGTGCCCAGCTCAAGCACTGATGCTCTAACCAGCTCACTGAAATGAGAGTTTTTCCATTGGCTCCAGGTCTCAGCCTGACGTCCTCACTGTTTGGAGCATTGACTCACTGCGCTCTCCCTGCAGTAGTAGGTGGCTGCAGTTTTGTGACTTTGCATATGGAGGCAGCACCAAGACCCTGACAACTAGCTTTGGGGGCTGTGGAGTCATACCAAGAGTCTGGTGTGGGCTCACTTGATGCCTGCTCCTGTCCTCTCCTCTTTAAACGAGAAACCCAAGTCAAACACCCAAGTCAAACGACGGCCATGACTGTACCCCTGCCTGTTCAAAAGAATTAAATCAGAAGACTGAGAAAAAGCATAAATTTGCTGGGAACAGAAAAATGACAGCACTGGGTGGTGAAATACCAAGGAAGTCAGAATTCATATGCAACAAAATCCTTTGAAGCCTTTTGTATTTGCCCTGGGAAAGAAAATATATTGTACTAATCAAGCACTTTTCAAGGTATTTTACAAACATGAGCACTCACAGCATCCCCATAACACAGGTCAGCATTAATATCTCTGTTGTAATCAGATAGATTGACTCACGTCCCACAGAGTGAATCACTGTCCGTCTTTTACATCCAGGGAGATCCCTTGCTCAATTATTATTCCAAATGCCTCAAATTTATCTCTATTTTATTATGCTTCTGGCCCCCACACTGTAAAAATAAAATGCTTCCATACCAATTCTACTTTTCCAGGAGAAAAGCAGTGTGGCAATTAGGAGGCTCATCACCTACAGGGACATTGCCTCTTTCTCTGTCAATGAGCTCCAGTCTCATAGCAAAAATGACATTCGTGGGACATCTGTAGTACCTTTCCCATGCTCTAACAAACAAGACTCAAGGACAAGCAGGATGTACAACCAGTATTTGTTGAGCTGTAAAAGCCAGAGGACGTCCATTTCCAGCACAATCCCTGGCTCCTTGCAGTCTGGGATGTCCTAACAGGGGAACATGCACTTAAAGAGTACACCTTGCTGGTGTTACTCGCTAGCAGCATTGCACCCAGCTACACCTTGATTTGCAGGCTAAAGACATCTGTGTTTCCACTCCTTCAGATCATGTCTTCCTCACCTTAGTCCTTCAGGCTGCTCAGAAATTATTCGCTCTATAAAAGTAGGTGGATAACCACTTGGCTGAGGGTTTCTGCACCAACGGGCAGGCTCTCATTTGCCAAAGCCCAAGAGGGTTATGCAGTTCCCCCGGGTCAAAGAAAGCAGTGAGACCGGTATATTTATCAGAGCAGAAGGCAGACAAGAAGAAGAATTTCCTTTGGTAAAGTTTACCACTCGATATCTGCAGCCCTGCACGGCTGCTCATGTGGAAAAGCTGGTGCTCTAGTAATTTTTTTCTATTTCAAATTCTAATTCCATTGCATTCATAAGGTTCTCATACTCGGGATTTTTCCTGATGCATATGCTGTCATGGCCATTGCTTTTCATGGTGGAAGTGTCAGTGGATGCTTCAGTCTTAGAATTTGTCTCCTTCTGTAAGCATCTAACAGGGACTTCCACATCAGTCTCCAACCCCGTGACATCTGCAGTGCTATGGCTGAAACAACAGAGAGACATCATTGAGAAGGGCAACTAAATCAGAAGTAATTTGATTTACATCTTAGTCAAAGACAAGATCTACCACATCATCTGTGGAACAACAACAATTATATTAATCTAGTGAGGGCCTGGGATGCTCTGAAAGACACTAGAAAGTATCATTAGAAGAATTACACACCAAAGAAAGGCAATAAACAGTTAACATTGGTACCATAAACTGTCACAGTATTATCATATTATACTCAAAAGTTACCAGCAGATAGTCTAGCCTTCAGAAAGTAACCACCAGTAATAACTGGGAAAAATGGCAATATGTGAGGCTACAGATGGCTAAGGTACATCTCTGAATAGGAAAGTAGTATGAAGTGATTAAGGGTTGAGATTACGACAGGGCAGAAGGTATGTTCATATAATTGTAAGCAAATAGGAATTGCACAAAATAATACTTGGATAAGCACTGAGATGTGTCTCTTAAAGAGGAAGGCAGAACTTACCTTGAAGATAAGTTCCTAAAGAGGAGGAACTTATCTTGAGGGAAGAGCTGAGAATTCCTGTCCTTTGCTTTGTGAAATAATGTTGGGAATTTACTGCAGAGAACAGTTTTCCCATGGCATCTACAAGGCAGACCGAAGGACCCAGAATATCTTTCTCTCATTCTAACATATTAAAGAACAGAATCTTGCTATCTCCAGCACTAAAATGTTAATGTCCTCATGCTGCTAGCTAAATGGACTGTCAAGGTATTCAGATCCTCCCCCTGCAAGTCAAAGAAATCTTTGGCTTTTCACTGAGCAAAGAGGCTTTTCAGAAACAGACATCAGTACGACGCCCTCAAAGTCTTAATGTCCCAGTTGAAAAACTGTACTCACAAAGCAACTTCATAGAGAGGTTCTGGAAAAAAGAGAAGAATCAAAGATGTGCATCAACGTATTTTATGATTAATGCGCCACAGCTGCTCCCAGGTATTCCCACCTTTGGGAACAGCCCTCCCACCCTGCCTCTGCCTAGAAGGGACCAGCTGGGGCTGGGGTTGATGGGCATGATGGGCGTGATGGAGGTGATGGGGATGGGGATGATGGAGGTGATGGGGGAGGTGGAGGTGATGGGGGGGGTTGATGGGGGGGTGGGATGATGGGGATGGGGATGTTGGGGGTGATGGGCGTGATGGTGATGATGATGACGGGGATGTTGGGGCCGTCCCGCCCGCCCCGTCCCCTCGGACCAGGGCTGCCCTCTACCGCCCGTCCCGCCCGCGCGCCGGGTTTCTCTCCGCTCACGCCGCCGCCCCATCCCCGTCCCCGTCCCCGTGCCCGCATCGCTCCCCCCAGCGCTCACCCTCCTTCCTCCGCCGCCGGCGCAGCAGCGCGACCAGCAGCGCCCCGAGCGCGGCGCCGCCCAGCGCGGCCGCCAGCGCGTAGAGATGCGGGGGCAGCGCGGCCGGCGGGGGACCTGCGGGAGGGGAGGGGAGCGCTGTGACAGCGGCGGCCGTCAGCCTGCCCTCGCCAGCGCAAATCTCGTGTTTTTCCAGCACGAAGCTCCACTCACCTGTGGCGACGGGAGGCCCCTCGCGAACGGCATCCCTCCCGGAGACCGGCGTTGCTGCCGCGGGCGGATCTGGCAAAGCGCAAGGGTGAACGCATTGCAACCCTCCCCGGAGCTGCGCGGCGGCGTGGGGAGAGCTGGGTTTGCTCTGCAAAGCGGCAGCGGGGCCGGCAGCGATCTCCGCTCGCCGGTGAGCCCCTCCGGCTGCCCGGTGCCGGGGGGTCACCGGCACAGCTCTCCTGAGCTGGACGGAACCGCTGCCCTGAAGCTGCCCGCCCCGTTTTGACGAGCGCGCCGCTTTGATTCTCTCAGGCTAACGCGTCTGAGGTGGACGGAAAGAAAACACCCGGTGGACCTGCTCTGGGAGTGACAAGCCAGATTTTTACCCTTGATGTGTTGTCCTGTGTGTGTTCTGCCAGCAGGCTTGCAGGCAAGCGTGTGGCACTGGCGTCCCCCCGGGTCCCTGGCAGGGACCCCCAGGGTCCTCTGGGGACCAGCACTTGTGGCTGGCTACAGCACGGCCAGGGAATGCTTCAGCTCTGTCTTGCTGGGACTCATCAGGTTTCCACAGGACTTTCTCACTTCATCTCTGCTGTGGTGACTCCCTGGCCCGTCCGGGGTGGTTTACCATCAGCAGCTATGCCGTAAGGCTCCCTGATGCATGGAGCCCTGAGCCAGGTTTCTTGCCCCAGGTGACCTCCCACTGAAGCTGTGCAACCCTCTGGTTTCCCAGGACATGGTCCCTCTAGCACTGGCTCTGCTGCTCTCCCGGGGGCTCCGACCCAGCTACCCACAGCTGAGCACCTGCACCCGGCGGACAAAGAGGGTCTGCAGCCCAAAAGGCATGTCAAGTACATTTGTCTCACCTTCTCCGTCACTCACAGAGCGCCAGGGTGCAAGCAGCCCTTCCCCTGCAGCCCAGGTCATTTACCTGTGGGCACTGGCTAGGGTGCATTGCCTCGGGGGGTGGGCAGGGGTCTGCTGTGCCTACTGGTCCCAGAGCTGGGCTGCTGTCTGACTGGGGACTCTGGGGGAGACTGGTCGTCAGGCCATTTCCCCCACACCCTGTCTGCAGTACAAGCCAGGTAAGAGCAAGACATGCAAAGGGTGGGAGCCAGGTAACATCCTGCACAGTCCTGGTCCCAGAGGGACACAGGGGACATTTTCCCGACCCCTGCTGTGATCAGGCACACTCTGAAGCAGGGGGGATGCCAGCCCCTGTGGTTTTCTCTCTGGGCGGCAATCAAGACACAGTTCATATTCAGTGTTATTTGTCTGATCTTGCTATGAAAGAGGAAACTCCCTGCTTCAGTCTTGTGCAGCGGAGATGAGGAGCTCTAGGCTGGGGACTCACCTCTCACCATCAGCTCAACGGCATCGCTCTGCTGCACAGCCCCGGCCCCAACCCTGTTTTCTGCCTCACAGTAGTACTTCCCGGCGTCGGAAGGCTGCACGCTGTCCCACGCCAGCTCGGCCTGGCTGCTCAGGAGCTGGGCTTTCCCTCCCGGGGTGCTCCTGAACCAGCGGTACCTGATGGGGGGGGACCCGCTGGCCACACAGGTCAGGCTGGTCCTGGCTCCCACCGGGACCATCAGCCCCAGCTCGCCGGCCCTGATGACGGGCTTGGTCGCTGCCACTGGAAGACAAAGCAGATGGGGCCAAGGTCACACTGGCCCCGGTTGCAGTGGGGAAGGTTCTTTCCCCCTCTCCGCAGCAGTTCTTGCTCTGGCTTTCAGTGCTTTCCCAGGAGGGAGAGGGGCACTGCTCCCACATCACCGCTCTGCACGGGTTAAGCTCAGTTCACCTGTGCCCAAAGCCAGGTTTACACCAGCTATGTCACCATTGCTACTGCCGTATCAGACAAGTCCTGCTCTGTTGGGTGGATATCCCCCTTGCAGAAAGCCAGTTCTTTCTAGCACACACTGAGGATGCTCGGGAAGGGGAGAAGGCAGATTTGGCCAGTACAACACCCACTTGCTACAAGAACCACAGAGAAGTTGGCTACCTGTGCAAAACCAAAACCAGACCTGGATGTTGTCTCAAGCACCACGGGCTCAAGTGGCCCATCAGTAGATCCAGATTGGGGTGTAAACTAACTGATCCCCCTTCCCCAGTCCATCCCTACACCTCCAAAGGTGGAGAAGAAGGGTGAACATAGCAAGGGAGGAGGATGCCTCAACACTCAACCTGGATGTGGGTAGACAGTATGGTGTGAAAGACTATTCCCACCAGCTGCTTCTCCTACATGCTCTCTGGATTAGACTGGCTACACAGGAGCAGGGCTTTACTGCTGGATTTACCTTTGACAACTTTAACTGCAGTGGTCACCTCCTTTGTTATCAAGCTGTTATTTTTAGACCTCCAGATGACTTGACAGGTGTAGTATCCACTGTCGGGGATTTCAAGGTTCTCGATTAGGAGTGAGGCATCCCCTGGGCTGTGCTTTGGGACACTGACCCGTTCTCGGAACTGAGACAACAAGACGTGATCACCAGAATCGTCCCTCTGAAAGATGGTAGAGGTGCTATAGTCTCGCTCTATGCTCCATCTGAGCATTTGCTGTGTGAAACCTTCTGAGGGCGTGTAGGTACACGGTAAAGTGGTGGATCCCATCCATGTGCCCTTGACCTGGTGGACACCAGACAGATCCAGGAGGGCTGCAGGGAACAACAGTTGAAGGGAAGAAATAAGAACGCAGCAGAAGAGGAGAACATTCTTAGGATAGATGGGAATCACTAAGCGGTGGAAGTCAGCATGCAGCCACGTCTTAGATATGCTGTAGACCACAGCCAGCTAAACCAGGGCCTGTCCCCACCTCCCTGAGCATTGAGGAGTGAACAGTTGCTTTGACCTCATGGCTATTTTTATTGCTTCTCTCTGGATACTTGCCAGTTCTCAATTCCTTCTTGTTACAGAGAGACACAAATCCTGCTCCTGGTGGCAGCATCACAGCTACAGTCTTCACAAGACCTTGAGGAGCATCTCTTATTCCTGCTCTCTAGCCCCAGCCTTTACACCCTACTTCTGCTGCTGAACTTTCTGCTTACACTTGCCACATGATGAATCAAAAAGCAACAGCCTTCCCCCCCCGACAGGGGATGCTCTGACAACACCACCTGCAGTGTTGACTTCTGCCTTCTATATGGGAGGAAGTATGAATAAATTTAAGTTTACAGCTTCACTGCAATTAACAATGAATGCAACATGTTTGCATTCATTAATGTCACTATTTTTTTATGCAACTTCCCTGGTGCTCACAGGACCCAGCAGTACAGCTGAGAGGGGAGAAGCACTTCTGCGTGCAACAGCCTGTCCCAGAGCTAACAGGAGGTGTCAGCTGGGGGAAGGCAAGCATCTGTGGATCTGTGCCCATGGGCACCGCTGAGGGGACTGCTGAGCATAGTGGAAGCTTGTTTCTGACATGGAGCTTTGGTTTTCCTTTATCAGCTGATTTTGAGAGGGCAGGCACGACTCCATTCTTCAAATCTCACATCCCAGTCAAACATGACTCCTTCATATATATCAGTTTTTAAAGGTTTTCCATTTCTCTTCTTCCTCTTTTCACAGACTGCCACCAAAAAATCTAAGAAGGGCGGAAGCTATTTAGAAAACTGCTCAGAAATAGTCAAGGCATTTGGTGCATTCAAGTTCAAGTATGTTTGCTATCCAGTATATTTATCTGGACACAATTTTGTTTAAACCTTTCTCCCATACTGTTTTGCATTGCTGTATGCCATGAAATGGCTGCCAACATCCACTGATTCCCTGTGGAAGAGCTGCATATATGTATAAATATATACATATATATCTGTGTATGACCAATTTCAACATAGAATCATAGAATCGTTAAGGTTGGAAGGGACCTTTC
>RSEF01000004.1:1300201-1398990 GCA_003993805.1 Himantopus leucocephalus
ATAAGACTTGTCCCCCAGACCCCTCACCAGCTTTGTAGCCCTTATAGCAGCATTGCCTCCAATCCAGGCAGAGTTACAGAGGCAGCAAAAGGTATGTAAGCAACACAGGCATTACCACCATTTCCTGGAATGGCACAACCAGACAACTGCTCTTTGCAAGATAAATATATGTATATACATAAATATATATATGTATTTTAAGAAGTGGTGGAGGAATGATAAGTGGTGAACTGAATACAGCCGACATCCACAATGTGGCTTCTGATATTAGATATCTTTAAAATGAAGGTAAATCCTCTGAGTTGAAATGCCATCACACCATTTATTCAGTTGCTCAGGGTTCAGCTACTACTTGAGCATGCTGCTTTATAAAGTGCTTGGGAAGCACAGCACCTGGGCAAACACTGCTGGCATGGTTCTACCATGGCACTCAAGTCATCACCACTTTAATTAATATCTAGATAGGTTGTTCTCCTTGTATGTTTTGACTGGATTATTAGCCTTTTCAGTATGGCTTGCATAGGTTTCAGGATGCTGAAACCTGAGTTTAGAAATAGCTATAACTTCCTACCACAGCTATGATTAAAAGACGCAAGTTCAGCCAAGGATATTTCAGGGATAAGTCAGAGTCTAATCTGTGCATCAGGAGCTTTAGCTCTCTAGAAGGGGAATTCCCGTTCTTTGCATTTGAAAAAGCACTGGGAATTTATCCTTGGCAATGATCTTCAATAGACTTCATTGGGCTTAGGAGTTAATGAACAGCTCTTGCTCATTTTTATGGTTCTAGTATTGCAAAGGAAAAGATCTTTCTTCCTACATTACGTTTTGATGTGGCAAGCCCACAGATTATCAGTACAAAGTACTACCGAGCTAACTTTGAACCTCTTCATCTATACTGCTTAAGAGGCTTTTCATTTTGGCAGCTAAGTAGCACAATTGGTTTTTTTTTTCTGCTCTGTTATGTTCCCCAAAGACTTATCAATATGTTAGATAAAGGGTTATACTCACAATTTTACATCATAGACTTGAGCTGGAAAAGAATAATCAGAAATGTGTGTCAATAATTTGCATTCATATTCTCAAAAAAAAATTCTACTATGTCTCTTCTTGATATAAGAAAGTGACCTCTGAAGACAGAATAAAAATAGAAACCTTAGAGATCATGTTAGGTGGGTGATGACTTCTATTCCCAGGATTGAGTCCAAGAAAATGAAAACAACCCATATCCCAGCTGCAGCACAACTGGGTCAAAATAACTGGCCCAAGGTCAAAGGTAAAGCTGAGTTTAGAAACCAGAAGCTCCCAGTTCCCACAATTTTCTTATTCATTAAGTTCAATAAAAAAGAATTTAGAAAGAGGTTATTCTGTATTCTTTAGAAAAACCCAAACATACAACAGAAAAAAGGTATTTGATAATAATTATTATTAATTGGTAGGACAGAGTTATAGGAAGGTAATTAAAGAAAAAGACAAGGAGAAGACTATGGCCATCGGTATTAAAAAACCCCAAACCAAAACCCCAATGTGTTCTCTGCACACTGCTGAGTGCTGTTAATGAGAAAGGGGACTCTAAGAAAAGCGTTTGCTCAGGAATTTTCTAGTATCAGTGCAGAAAAGACAGAAGTGTTCAGTAAATACATCCTACTCCTGAAGACTAGAAAGGAAATGAATTCACATTGAATAGGGAGAATTAATGATGACCTCTTTTCCTCCAGGTTCTAAGTAAGGGAAATATTAAACAGCAGCTGGTGCAAGCAGGTATTTTAAAGTAGCAGGACAAGATTAACTTGCTACCAGATCCCTTGAAAGATCGGATCAACAGACTGAGTCGAGCAGCTAAGTTTGAGACCCACAGGATGTCCCTGAGGACCAGAGGGAAACGACCGTTCCTCAGTAACCATGGCAGAGCGGAGGACAGCGTGGCAGAGAAGCTGAGCACTTCGGGATGGCCCGGGGCGGGGGCAGAGACCGAGATCCCCCCTGGAACCAGCACAGGGAGGAGTGCTGCAGATGCCGCTTCACCAACGTGCCAGCCCTTCCCGCGGCGGGGGAGCACCCAGCGGGGCCTCCCCGACTGGTTTTCCCTGAGGGGAAAGGGGCTTCTCTGCCTCTTTTGACCTCCCACCACCTATTTTGACCCATGCACGTTTTGACCGAGTGCCTGTACGATGCGGGTGCCAGAGCTGCTGCAGGTAGCTGCGTGCACAGTACCGGCCCCAGCCCCACGAGCCCTCAAAGGTAAAACCAAGCTGGGCATGCACAACACATTCAAGGTTTCCAGAACATTCCACTCACCATCTTTGGGCTTTCTAATGCAAATGGTAAGAAAGATGACAAGGAAGACCACAGCACTGCAAACCACGGCAATCAGGATGACCAGGTACAGGGACAGGTGAGTCCCCTGAGAACCTAGAGCAATACAGCAGAAGACTTTCAAACAGAGAAGCCCTCCTGGGTCACAGTAGCAGCAGCAGTTACGTGACACTGACCACTTCCCTGAGGACACCAGCAGCCAGCCCTGTGGTGGGTACACAGGGTTGTATCGCCCCCACCCTAACAGCGCCTGGCTCTGAGCAGGGACGTTTGTGTGCGCCGGCCAGACTTACTGCGCACACATCTCGCTGAGGGACTGTGGCCATAAAGACAACGGGCAGACAACTGACAGCTCCTAATGCTAACTGAGGCTGTGAGCTGGGCGGAAGAGTTGCAGTACACTTCAGGAAATAGAGAGCCCTAGCTTTTCATTCCAGGCTACTCCTCAGTTGTATTTGGACCATGTTTAAACCTACCACGGCACTGCAAAGCTAGAGGAGGTATAGAAGATCTGCTTGAGTTGCACACTGAGGCTTTTCTGCTGTTCCAGCTTTGACACTCAAAGAAAAGATCAAAATGGACTATTGTTTGGGAACACAGTGACAACTCTGTACGCTCCAACTATGAAAGCTTCTCCCCCCAACACCCAGAGTCTTTTAAAGAGTGACTGTGAATCATTTAGGTCCCTTGAGAACAGCCATTAATACGATTTGCAGCCAAAAGACAGAAGACTAATTTTGAGGCTGAAGGTACTAACTACTTAGTGGCTGGTTTGGGTCCCTAATCTCATTTTTAGCTTTGTTTTGCTCTCCACATACTCTGAGTTGTATAATTCTTTTCTGGATATCTCGCACCGTTCTCAGCAGTCGCTACTGGTATGAGCGGATCTGCAAAACAAACAGGAGTGAAAGGCTCACAGTGCATTTCCAATCCTCGTTTTAGCACCAGGAGATCCGGGATTATAGCTGTAGGATCAAAAGATCTCCATCACCTTTACAAAGCAGTGAAAATAGGCAAACTCTAGAAACCAGTACGATATATATACACTATAATATATAGAGAGTATATATAGTACTATATAGAAGCACTAGAGAGATACTATACATAGTATCTATACTATGTATACACAAACTATGTATATATACACTAGAGATATATGTATGTCTATACACACCCCACACCCCCAACCTCCCCCCCGTAATAGTGGTAGAGCCCCATGGAGTCCAAGAGATTACTGAAGTACCTCTGAACACCAGCTCCCTTTGGTTTTTTTTCTATAAGAATAGTCAACAATTGTCAACATTTTCCCTCAGCTTCTGGTCACTGATGCTGATTCCCACAACCTGCTGTGTGATTGGTGGGGCACTATAAATTCAAATGAAACTTAACCCCAAAATACAAATTTTCCACAAGCAGACCCACTCTATCCCAGGTCTGAATTCCTGCATCCCACAGAAACAAAATGGGAATCACAAGACCTCCCTCAAAACAACTGTCCTTGGTAAGGTAGACTGTTTCCAGTCAGGCCTGAAGCAGCTTTTGCATCACTTGTATCTGCTACTAGAGATACTAACTCTGCCTCCCACTCCAGTGGCTTTCATTCAGGACCAGAAAACAAGGAAAAAAGCCCTTAAAAAAAAAGAACAGAACCCAGAACATCCTGTATAGTCTACAAGTTAGGAAATGGTATTTCTAGCAGCCCCAAGACACATAGAGAGTTTCTCATACAGAGACACCACCTCCCGAAGAGCCAGCTAAAAGCCCACTGCAGACTGAGGAAAAGGGGATGTTCTATGTTCAGAAACATCTGGATTAAAACCTGAGGGGTACAGACTAAAGTAGAATATTGTCAAGACTGTATCCCCCAGCAACAAAATCCACTGTTAAACACAGTGTCAAACCCTCCCCTGACTCCTCGTCCTTGCTGTCAGCCGTAACTGCTGTTACCCCAGCCTGTGGTTGGGTGGTGTCTCCTCAAGGTTCCCACATCCCTCTGGGAGGCCACTGTTGTTGTGGGCAGATCTGCAAGGTGAACGAGACAGAGGCTCACTCAGGAGTTTGACCATGCTTGTGATGCTGCTGCAATACAGGAGAACTTCTCCACTGGCAGAGTAAGACCACGAGGAACCAGCCACCACCCAGAGGACAGGTAGGGACCTCACACTAGCAGCATTAACAAGCACGGCCATCATGAATTCCTGTTCCCCTGCGGTACACTTTCACATGTAGCTGCTATGAAAAGCAACATGTTGTTTTAGCCGTAGTCTTCATCCTTCTGGGAGCTCAGCAGGCTTTGTCTCTTTCAAAAGTCACCATGTGGCATCTGTGCTTGGCTCTGTGATCACAGGCTTCATGGCTCTGATGACTGAGTTACCAGCCAAGGAAAGTAGCAAGCCTTCCACAAGGCACTCATCATGCACCATCTTGCAGAGCCTGGATACGTCAGAGCACGAGAGCGTGTATGAAGTGCAGTGTGTTTTCCTGAAACACGTGGCATCATAAGGAACAAAGGCCAGTTTGATTTTTTCACCTACTGAATTACCACTCATGTTCCTCATATTCAAAATGAAGTCCTGATTCCTCATCTAAACTTGCTAAACCGCAATAGGCAGAATTAAACAGCCAGCAAGAGTTTCAAAAAAGCCAAAGAGGAATAAATATGTGTTTTAAATACAAAACCTCTTTTGCATCAGAAAAGAGCAGTTCCCCTAAAGAGGAGGAGGGGAATTGAGTACAGGAAATGAAAAAGGATAGAAAGCCAGAGCCAGAAGTGCTTCAGAGCGCAGAAGGCCGAGGCTTTCTGTGTTTTCTTCTTTCACAGAAGGGAAGTAGAAACGTTGTTCCGTTCCAGTACGGAAGGACTCCAGGTGTTTTCCATCCAGCTGTGGCTCTGGGGACTCACCTCTCACCATCAGCTCAACAGCATCGCTCTGCTGCACAGCCCCGGCCCCAACCCTGTTTTCTGCCTCACAGTAGTACTTCCCGGCGTCGGAGGGCTGCACGCTGTCCCATGCCAGCTCGGCCTGGCTGCTCAGGAGCTGGGCTTTCCCTCCCGGGGTGCTCCTGAACCAGCGGTACCTGATGGGGGGGGACCCACTGGCCACACAGGTCAGGCTGGTCCTGGCTCCCACCGGGACCGTCAGCCCCAGCTCGCCGGCCCTGATGACGGGCTTGGTCGCTGCCACTGGAAGACAAAGCAGATAGGGCCAAGGTCACACTGGCTCCGGTTGCAGTGGGGAAGGTTCTTTCCCCCTCTCCGCAGCAGTTCTTGCTCTGGCTTTCAGTGCTTTCCCGCACCACCGCTCTCACATCACCGCTCTGCGCAGGTGAAGCTTGGCTTAGCTGTGCCTGTACCAGCCGTGCCACCCATTGCACCTCCTACACGAAGGCCTGCTCTGCTGGGTTGATGCTATCTCCGTTCCTCTATAAATCACCACTGCCCAGGCAAAGGGAGAGCAGGCACGTGCTGATGGAGTTTGGTCAAAGAAAAGCAATGCAATATCCCAGGGACTTCCCCTCTGGTGTGCGTCCCTTGGAAACATTGAGCCATTGGATACAGGTAGAGCCAGGGACAAATTGGTAAGTGCAAGGCCACAAATCTTCCCCCAGCCCCTGAACTGCAGGGCGCAGTATGGTGGGCAGAATTCCTCTCTCTGACCTATTCGCTGCTTCTCATCGGAGTCTGACACCACTCAGCAGAACACTTCTGCATCGGAAGCAGGTCATCACTGCCTACCCGGTCTATTCAATTCCTAAAAGCCTTCCTGAGCCAAGCTTTCCACTCCCGCACAGCTTCCTTGTTGGGGTTACCTTTAACAACCTCCACTTTAGTGGTGATCTCCTTTGCTATCAGGCTGTTGTTGCTGGCTCTCCAAGTGACCTGGCAAGTGTAGGTTCCCCTGTCAGAGACTTCCAGGTTCAGAATGTGGAGAGACACATTCCCTGGGGCATCCTTCAGGACACTGACCCTGCCTCTGTACTCGGACAGGAGAATGTGGTCGCCAGAGCCATCCCTCCGAAAAATGGTGCCAGAGCTCTGGTCGTGTACCACAGTCCAAATGAGCATTTGCTGCACAAAGTCCTTCACAGGCACATAGGCACACGGCAAGACGATTGATCCCTTCCATGTACCTTCGATCTCATTGGGGCCAGTCAGGTCCAAAAAAGCTGCAGGAAAGAATGAAGAAAGAAAATTAGAAAAAAGCACTCACGGTGAAGGCAGCTCCTGGGTGACGAAGCAGCGGCGAGAGCATCAGCAAGTGGAATCCACCAAATCAAAAGCCTGGGCAGTCAGTGGAGACAACGAGGGATGGATGGTCTGCTCAGGGATGGGCGTGAGGAAGCCAGATGGGAGAGCGCTGATTGCCGGGGGCACTGACACCTGCCACACGTGCCGTTTGGTTCTCATGCTCTGCCTGGTGCTTACCTGCAAGCAAGTGAACAGCAGGCAGAGCATGGGAAGGGAAGGAGTTTGTCTCAAGCCCGAGTTGCAGAGCTCCCCAGTCACAGCTGGCGTCTGCCCCCACCACCTGACACCACTCTCTGGGCTTTCCTGGAAAGCACCACACATTAACAGCAAAACATAGTTTTCATGGTTTTCTCTCCTCCACTGCCTGTTTGTTCTTCTGAAAGACAGTGTTTTTTCAGACTAACTTGAATTTAAGCAACTTAAGCAATGGATCAAAGAAGTCTAAAGCTCTTTAAATTTTCCCACGTTGACCTTGTCCCAGTACATTTTTGTCACTCTTAGGGCTGCACCTATGCTTCCATACACACTTCTTTACCCTTTTCTCCTGGTTTCCAAAACTCCCCCTTCCTGGGAACACAAAGAGTAACCAGACCCTTCGTGCTGGGCTGTTTGCTGTGCTCTGTGAAATAACTGTCGCAACAGTGGGATCTCGATACTCTAAGTACGTGGGCAGCGTTTCCATAGCCTTCATGCACCGTTGCCCTCCGCAGCCACTGGATTTGAAACAACTGAACACCGAGCCACCAGCATGCAAAGGCGTTGACCTTTTTGCCATATTTCTATTCCCAAAAGAGAACCACCCTTGTACAAATACACACAGACACACCAGTGCTGGAGAAGGAACTGCCTCGAGAAGTAGATCTTTCTATATACTCACCATTGCAGAAGAGAAGGGGACTCATAAGCACAGCTGCTCTCACCAGCATTCCCATCCTTCCCAGGGCTGCAGCTTCTCCCTCCTGAGTAGAACAGACCTGCTCTCTGCTTGTCAGGGGGTAAACACTTCCCTTTCTTCACTCACTTTGTCATCAAGAACCCAAGACAGCTGCTGATAGTTTTTCCTTCCTCTTTTTCAGAAAAAAAGTGTCTCAATGATGACTGTCAGAGGTGTGGGCAGAACAGAAGCCCTCAGGGAGGGTGAAAAGAGAAAAGTTTAAGAATTACTTCTACTCTATTTCACATTTTCTGCTGAGTATGCTTCCCCCCCCTTCTGTTTTTTAATTCAAGTTTAAAAAAAAAAGTTTCCTTTGTTTCTTCTTATTCCTAAACACCTATTTCTTCTTCTTTTCCTCCTTGCATTGCTTTCTAAATAATAACTTTTAACACATGTTACACACAAGAAGATCTGAGAGAGTACTCTTAAGGAGCTAAACAAGGTACTTACTATTCATTTTCTTAACAGCTTTTCAATGGAACTCACCACTGTGTTTTAAATTAAGATTCATGAAACACCCTAAATCTTTACATTACCAGTGTGAAACAAATTATCGTTGTAGGTCCCTTCCAACTGAAACATTCTATTCTATTTTATTGTATCCCATTTAAGAGGTAGAGAATTTAGGTATACAAATCCAAAACCAAATAATTTCCAAGAGCTGCAAGCACCTGGTTTGACCACCCCACTCTATGTCACAGGTTGATCTTCCTTTCTCACATAGCAATTTAGCTGCTTGGTTGAATTGGTTAATTGCAGTCAATTAAAAGCATAGATTAGAGCCATATGCACCTGCATTTCCCTGTGGATTACTCTGGAAACAGGTAAACAATTATATGCCTAGAGAGAAAAAAAAAGGAATTTATCAAAGCAGAAGATCTTTGAGACTATGAAATTGTAACTTCTTACCAGTGATAACAGTGTTATTATTAGTTAAAGGTAATATTAGTTATATTAATCTGTATTATTAAGTAATTGAGCACTAGACTCACCTAGGAGAAGTACCTGTTCTCTACCGAAACATTATCTTCAAGAGATTTTACATGTCTTTTTCTGTCTTCTGCAGCTCTTAATTTTTCTGGTGCCCTAATGACAGAAATCTCTTCTGCTCCATTGTATACAGCTAAATTGATGTGAGCGCTTTGCTATTGTTACATCCAAATTCAACATCCAGTCCTCAAATGCAAGTAACCTGAATAACTGAACGCAGCCAACAAAACCCGAGACCGTATTCTAAAGTAAAACCCTCCCTTAACAATAGTGAGACAATGTTTGCAGCCACAGAAGCACAGAACAGGATACCAGAGCAATCAATCAGTGCTGCCTACCTGATTCTGAAGTTGTGGCAACATCGGGGAAAAAATATTTCACATAGTCTCATATATGGCTTAAAGACAGCTCCACCTACATCGTCATTTGTCAGCAGCTTCATTAGGTTGTTACGTAATTTAACATTAAAACCCAGAGATTTGTGTATACAGCCCTGGGAGCTCTGATATTATCTTGTTCCTCTTCTTTCTAGGTCTTTGCTTTCATCGTGATTGCTTGCTTTTACATATATTCTTATTTTAGAGTCATTGATCGTTCATTCTGCAAAACAATGGTGCTTAAAAGCATATATGCATACGGAAGTGTGATTTTTTTTTTACTACTTGTTATTAACATCGGTCTAATTATGACTATGTTATTGGTATTTGTTTGAATTTGGTTGTTTTCAGGCTATAACATTCTGATCTCTGTTTCCCTGAAGCCAGTGATTTTACTACACGCAATTTTCATGCCTTTATTTGGTTAGAAAATCTCCATGTCCTTGTGGTTGTTTATCAGTCTCGACCTAGACAATCATCTGTTCATTTCTTACTATCTACTATATTTGCAGTTATACCTGTGATTAAAGAGGACATCTAACCAGCTTAAGGTCTACAACGCTTCTGAAAATATCCTACTTGATAAAGCTGAGAAAAAGGTTTGACAGAGATTCAAGAGATTTTGGGACCTGATTTCACATGCTCTTCCCTTGTAGCCCTGTATTCCTCCGTCAGAAATTTTCCATCAGATGCAACTCCAATCTGCAGTCCCTGGGATGGGGAGAAGCAGGAAAAGCTTGTGTGGGTTGCAGTGTTCACATACTTCTCGGTTCAAAAAAAGAAGAGAAAAGAACATGTTAAGTTCAAGTTAATGATACTCCTTCCTGGGGAACGTGGCTCACTGGACAGGAGGGCAGAAGCCTAACTGACTCGGACTAAGTCATAAGGAAACCTACCACTGGAAGGGTACGTACCCACCAGGAAGCTAAAAATTCAAACTGCATGACAAAAAAAAAAAGTGTATACTTTTGTATATTTATTTATATATCTATATTTACATTTACATTTTTGGTTGGGGGACAGTGGCAGGAGAAATCTCTTGTCCTTTAGTTGATGCAAGAATGGACACCTGTATGCTAAGATGACCCGTGGTAGCAATCTCTTGCTTCTGCTTTGGGGAACTATGATAAGAGATAACACGCATACTACTTTTCAAAATGGCAATCTTGTTTTAGGGGACAGCAAAGCATTCTGAGTATGGACTGGATGAGGTGGCATCACACCATGAGAGACAGATCAAAATAAGTTTTTCTCGTATTCTGCAAAACTCTGTGTTAGCAAGTGCAAAGCAATAGGAGATAAAAAATTGATGGCTAGGCTGACATGGTCTGCGTGGGGAGGGCTGGTCTGAAACAGTATGAAAAATAGTAATGAAAGGAGCGTGTGAGGGGCACTTTCCCCTTTCTCACACTGTGCTCGCCACGCCTGGGTGCGTTCTGTAAATTCTCAGCACATGGGAGTCAAAGAAAAGACACTTTTCCTTCTGCAGGTACAGGACACTAAAACCAACCAGTAAAAGCGTCAGCCACGTGCGTTGATGCTGGAGGAGGAAGGAAACTTGCGTTATAGTGATGCAACTGTGGTCATGGATAACACAAACTTGTTACGCATCAAGCTGCAGCGCGTAGTAGCCCTAACCAGCAGGAGCTCGTTACATCAAGGGGTTAGCGACCCGCTGCCGTCTGGCCTGTTGCGCTGCAGATATCGCCTGGCTGCAGACAAACTTGTCCAGCTAATCCTAACGGAGTCCTCTGGCTGTGGCTCCCAGTGATGACACTACTGCTGTGTCCTTGTCCTTATCTTGAAGCGGAGCAGCACTTTTTTCATATAAACATCCTTTTTCTTAGCAGTGGAAATGATGAATGGAGTTCTCTACTTCTAGGAAAACGCTGCAAAAACTGTAGAGCCCCCAGTGCCGGTTAACCCTGGCGTGGGCTCTGCACAGCGTGCCATGCCCCGACCAGATGTCTGCCTGATGCTAAGGTTATCTGTGCTGTCCCTAAACATTTTAATCTGTACCTTATGGAGCTGAGAGCCTTTCTTACCAGACAGCATAAAGAATACTTGTGCTGGTGCATTACATCTGGCATAGCTGGCAGAGCTCTGGTGACAAACGGCTTTTTGGGAAAGGCTGGTGTGGTGAGGACAGGGCGGGTGCCCGCTGGCCCCGCACGTGGGCACTTGCACAGTCTGTGGGCTGAGTGACCGCCCTGTGAGTTGGCAAACAGGGAAAGAGTAATGTGGGTGACCCATCCCAGCTGAAATACTAACTTGTCTCCAAAAGGACAAGGAAAGGGTGGCAAAAAAACTCCCAGCAGCATTTATGTTGTAGTTGGTTGTTATCAACACACTTCCCAAAGAGTGCTGGAAAGTTTTGACCAGGCAGAGAGTTACAAAAGCCTGAGCGACAGGAAGAGCTGGTGTGGATACGCCAGCAAGAAGAAGAACTGGTGAAAGAGCAGAGAGCTGCTGGGCCAGGTGGGGGGGGGGCGGGGGGCAGCCACAGCCGTAGCAGCAGGTAGCAACCTGGTCTAGTGGGAGGTGTCCCTGCCCATGGCAGGGGGGTTGGAACTGGATGATCCTTAAGGTCCCTTCCAACCTAAACCATTCTGTGACTGCTCCAGGTTATTAAAGGGGACAGATGGTTCCTACACCTTGGCAGTGCAGCTGAGGGCATCCAGAGTTTTCCTTCAACTTTGTCCTAACCGTTTTTGTTCTTTCATCTAACTCTCCCTTTCGCTTCCCATGCATTCACTCCAGTTGATTTGTGTTTACATAGACCTCGTATTACTCAGAGGATACCTCTGTTCCTCTGCGTAATATAAGAGGATTCAAGGATACTTGTTCCTTTGAAACAGCAGTAGCATTTGTTTTGCTGAGCTTGGGGCATGGTGGTGATCTTTACAACAGCACTTGTTCGCACATCGAGGTCCTGAAGTGGTTCCTGAAGTTGCCATTTCACAGCACACATCATGACTTCCAGTTGTCAGCTGGGGAGCTTTCCATCACAGGTCCATTTCTCACTAGCACCCAACACAGTATTTTGATCTTTTACATCACCACCTACAAAAAAATGCTTAATATCATGTTCTCTCATTGCCTAGATGTGAAGGCTGGCTCCCAGCAAGCTACACACATATAGGCAATGAACAAATGCCCAAAGCCCACCTGGCCCTATGCCGTCAGTGGCGGTCAGTCCCCTTCCCACAAGCTTTGATTCCATGGCATGTTGAATATGGGTTAACAATAAACCTAAAACTTCCTTCTTTCTCAGGCTGACAGCTCTGAAAACAGGTGCCAGACTAACCTTAGCATTTCAGTTAGTTTTGAACCAGCAGCAGCTGCACGATGAGCATTAAAGCTCCCCTTTCTAGAAAATTCAGTAAACAGGTATTGGCACACACAGGAACGCACACAAAAAGAACGTACAAAAAACACAGTAATGGTTTTGCAATTCTTGAGTTTAATTACTTCAGCATGTGGGTTTTTCTTACTGTTCAGCCTTCCCCTTTCCACTGCAATCTTTCTTAGGAAACTTGCATCAATAAACACTTTTCCTAGACCAGTACATAAACCAGACACAGATGCACAAGTTTTTATTTGCAGTTTTCTCAAGCCTTGGTTTTTTAACTTCTTAAGAGAGAAAGTGTATTAAAAAACTATTATGCAATCAGATCAAATATCTGACAGTGAGATGCACTGAGAGCAGAGGACTCCATGATGGAAGAACACAACAGTAATCTGTAACGGGAACTACACTTCAGTCTAACCTGTTCAGGAAGTCAGAGTTACAGAAGATCAGCCCACTCAAAGAACCTCGTTGTCTGCACTGTGCTGTCAAAGCAGCACAGAAGAAAAGTCTGTTTTTTACTGTTTCACTCTTGGCAAAATTGAGGCCTTTGGGAAGAAATGAAAAAAAAGCAGAACCCAAGGCAGACACGCAATTCACTCATTTCCCCCCCTCCCTTTAGCTCACAAAAACTCGAGACTATTCAGCTCTCTGTCTCAAGAAGTAAGCAAAAGAAAGACTAGAAAAGGCTAGAATAAGACATACTTGACAAAAGGCAATTCAAAAGATGCAAACATGAAGGGTCACGAGGTTAAGAACAGTTACAGAAACATGGGAATAAAATGACACTGTGAAGGCGTTACACATATACAGACACTCAGTAGCAAGATCCTCCTCCGCAACTCAAAAGACTGGACAAGGAAGCACAAATCCAATTAAGCAACGCCAGCACAGATAACGGGCATTATCTAGTAGGCTTTAGAATATCAGATTAACTTGGATTCTTGAATATCAAAGATCTCAAAACTTATTAGTTCAGAAACTTTGGAGAAAACAAAGCCTGTAGGTAGCCCGAATTCATAAAACTGAAAAAATTTTCAAGTAATTGCACTGGTAAGAATATCATGTGGCATCATACAATGGGTGTTCTACCTGCCTCCAGGCCCCTTCCAGCCCCAACAGTTTTGTATCACTACAGCGAATTTCAGGTTTGTGTGGGCTAGTGGTAGACTGTTACAAACTCGGTATCAGCGAAGGAGAACTTGCTCCTCCACTGACACCAGGGGCTGACGTCTACATTACAGCTCCTCAAAAAAGTTAGGAAAACAGTGTAGAAAGGAAATTTGGGGAAAGATTTTTTGATTAAGGAGACACTAGTTTTTCTAATTCACCGTGAAAGGACTCAAATGCCTCTAGTTAACTTAGCTTTAAGATTCCACAAGCAGAAAATGCAGGAAGAAGTCCAGTGTACATATAGGATCAGGTAAACAAGCAGCTGCTGCAAGCAGAAGAGAAATCTTAATGTAATGTCCTATGTCAACGCAAGTTACCCCATGACTCTTCCCCCTCCCCCCGCCCCATTTTAAGGGCAGCTGCTGGACTTTGCTACACATGAGTCAGTTCTACTCAAAATTTCTGAGGACACATAACCCGTGAGCTAGGTGCAAGTTACCCTAGAAGAACTGCCATGCAATGTGCATGAGAAATCAGCATTATGCAGGGTGGCAAGCACTTCCTACCACAACACCTACAATCCGTGGCAATGGATGTGTGTTAGCATGTTAAAAAGTAATATTCCACAGTTAAAATGTAATTTTCCATAGGAAAAATGTTCCCTGTACCTAGGAGCGAATCTAGGAGTACGAAAGTGATCTAAGCAGATGCAAACACTTGTAGCCACAAACTATCAAAAAAGAAATCTCAAATTAAAAACAAAATTTAAAAAAAAAAATCTTACTTCCAAACAGTAGACAAGCCACCTATTGAAACAGGCTCTCAGAAAGAGTAAAACCCATGTTTAAAATATTACATGCTACATTACTATCCAGCTAATAAAAAAACCACAA
The DNA here is from genome assembly GCA_003993805.1 of Himantopus leucocephalus. Lineage (NCBI taxonomy): Eukaryota > Metazoa > Chordata > Aves > Charadriiformes > Recurvirostridae > Himantopus > Himantopus leucocephalus. Next base: position 1,314,420 of record RSEF01000004.1, read on the forward strand.
TAAAAAAAACCCAGCCAAACTTTACAAACAGGATACAAACAGATTTCCTTTTGCAATAAGGATATTGGATAAAAAGCTATGGAATACATTGCGGTATGTTTACAGGGAGGTTTTTCTTCCCCTCCGCCCAGGGCCTTCACTCCCACCAGCTCTTGTTTTGAGCTTGTTTTCAGTTTTTCCAGATGTGCTCTTTGCTTGTAGGAAGAGAATTTTCTTTTGTCTATACAGACTAGGACACCCAGGAAGCAGGTGAGGAGAGAGGTCAAACTTCTTGCCGATTCATTTCTTTGTTGTCTATTTCACATCACTAAGCCAGTTACAGATGTTATGCGAGTTCAAGAAGTTTCTATCTCAGAGGCCTCTTCTATGAAGTTGGCAACAGGACTGAGGAGCAAAAGTGGAAACAGTTTATACTCTCCATTCCCATCTTCTGAGAGGAGGGGCGGATCACCCATTCCCAGAGCATCCAGAGGCTCAGCCTGGCTTGCTGGAGCTGCTACCGGCAAGACAGTTTCACTACCCGACGGAGGCTGAAGAGCAGGTTTCTCCTCCAGAGGGGGCAGCAGAAGGTCTTTCGGATCCTCTATCTTCCCTGCAGCTTCACTCGAAGGTAGTTCTTCAAATAATGAAAGCAGAGGATTGGCCCTGTACTGTATCAGCTGCATATCTGAAGGAAAACAAAGAGTTTAAACTCCAGGCTGCTGTGTCACCTAAGCGAAGGCTCTTATTCAAGACAAGGAAAACTGGAGAGGCTGCTTCAAAACACGGTTCGCTAAAGAAAGCCATACAGCTGAGCTCTGACAGACTACATCCACAGCTGCAAGAGGGGAGCTAAGGCTCCGGTGTCTGTTAAGATCAGTACCTGAAGCACACTTCAAGGCCCCAATACATATGGCACACAGTGGCAACACTGAAGTAGTAAAATGAGTAGCACTGCATTTGTGGGGGTCATAGCCCATATAGGAGACACTTCCACAAGGACATTTGCAGTTCTGCTCCCTATTGTGGCACTCTGTCACATATAAGAAAAAGGAAACGGTTAACACCAACACGGGGCATAGGATGGAGCCTCTTAAGATTGAGGCAAAGCTTCATCAAGATCAGTGAAACATCCCAGTCTTCACAAAAATTTTAAGCCCAGACCAAAGGAGGAGATAAACCACATTACAGGCTACAGAAATTCCACTTCAACACACAGTTTTGGAAGAGTTTCGAACTGCCACAGCTCTCAGTGTTCCTTCCTGCCCACCTTTGCTTCCTGCTGTTTCTCTCTCACTCGCTCCCAGATCTTCAGTGCTCTCTGCCAAGTTTGCAATCTGAAGCAAAATGGACAGAGAATAAGACAGAATGCTTAACAACAACAACAAAATCCAAGGCTTCACTGACTGGTTAACAAAATTAAAGGTGAAAGGAGGAGAGAAGAGAAATGGAACAGTTGACCAATGAGCCCATTGTCGCACATGAGGGCCAGCAAACAGGAGCTCCCAGAAGAAGGGAGGGTTTTTTTCAAACACAGGTCAATTTTACAAACTAGACCAAGAGAAGTAAATTTGCACTGGACTTTTGTATGCCCTCTGATGAAATTCCATATAGCCATGTTCAGAATAAATACAGTAGATTGCATTATATTTTCCATTTAGTACTTTTCCTTCCATCTTCAGAGACTGAAGACACACCTGAACTATAACTGCAGACCTAATTATTACTTGGCTAAAAGACATCAAGGGACTCCCTGAGGCTAGGAGAAACAGGCCAAGAAACTGTTCTCACACAGTTAGACCAAAAAAGGTCACGATTTTCTACCCTCCTCATTCTAAACAGAAGGTACAGAAGTAATAGATAAGAAAAACAATTCCTCAATACAGACAGCTGATTCAACAAATGCCAGTTTGTTTCACTCTTCCTTATGTTCTCAGGTGTATTCAGCAAGCAAAGAACACGTTATTCAAAGCAAAGTGAGAGTTTAAATCAGCCCACTGAGTGTATTACTGCAGCTAGGGATGGAAGACTTGGAATTATCTTGAGAACCCTCTTAAATTCATATATGCCAACAGCGATAACTGAAACCATTAAGTCAGCAGGACTAGATAGAATGGCAGTTTCATCCTGTGCTATCAATCCAGTCCCTACCCTCAAACGGCATCAGTCAAAATTTAGCTCTCACCATCGCGTTAACCCTCCCCATCACAGAAGCAAATCTTACTCTTACATTTTCCATGCCAGGGGAAGTTTCCATCAAGCTCATATCCAGGGCTGGCAGCTCAGGATTAAGTGTCTGAAAATAAAAACAGACCATATGTCGTATAATAAGGTCCTTAAAACAAATCTTCAGAGAGCTCCTGAAATGACAGCAGAGTCCAGCGCACCACTCCATCCACCGAAGCACAGGGAAAGTGGCTCCTCCACAGGCCTACAGCAATACACTTTCAACCCATGGCAGTAAACTGAGGTCACAGAAGAAAAGGACACCATATTTCCCAGCGATTCCAGGATAATCAGGATGTGATGATATGTGACAAAGGCTTGAGAAGGAGAAGGGTCCAATTTTTTTTCCTTTTTTTTGTCCCCTTGAGTTACGCGTAACAGAAATACTGTATGAACTGAAAAAGGCTCTCAACGTTACCTTGTACATTGTTAGACTCCTGGAATGACTATCATTCTATCCATAACTATTTGCTTTTCAGGATTTTCCCCCCTCCTGCCCGTTACAACATGGAATAAAACAGTAAAATTTCATAATGCAACCTAATCAGTATTTTTCACAAATCAGAAAAAGCAAAGAGAGAGACTCACATCGCTGAAAGCTTCAGAACCAAAGTTATACTGCTTCCCAGATAACATTGCTTGAAGCTCTTCAAGGCTGGCATCAATGCAATTAAGAAAATCCTGAATTTCTTCTCTAAAAGACAAAATGATACAGTACTGTAAGAAACAGTTGGCAGTTAGGGCCTTCTTTTGCACCCCAAAGCAGGAAAAACTTTTAGAAATGATCTGCTAACCTCGCAGTTACTACAGCTGTGGGCAAGACGAGAGCCAGACTACACTGCTCCCAATCCAGACCAGCTTATTGCCAAATGAACAACACCGCATTCCTCTATCGCTTTTCACGGTCCAACTCTTTGAAGGACAGGTACAAGGAAGACTATCTGAGCAGCAAGTATAGTAACAGCTATCATATCAAAAAGCAGTTCCTCCTTCCATACCTACTTCCTCCTTCATTTTACTATCTTTTGAATGTTCTCAGATCCCAGCCTATATACCAATATCTGTTTAAACTAAGGTGTGATGGCTTTCACCTGGGGATGATGAATGATAAGCAAAGGGCTAGAAATAATCTGGATCTGAAGGAACACTACCTATTTTCGTTGCCAAACTGTACATGTTTCCAAGGACAGTGGGCAGGATACAAGGGACAGTGAATGAAGTAGAAAGGACGCTGCACGCACGGCACCAGTACTGAACTTCTCCCTGTGCTGCAAGCTGCCTCCTATGCTGGAATAGTCAGCTACAAGCAACAGAAAGCTCCAAGGCACTGCCTCGCACTTTGCGGTGCCGATGAGGTAAGATATTTCAGGGCCTTCAGACTACACTGAGAGCTGTGACACATACTTCTACTGAAGTTAACCACAGCAGAAGAGCTGTCAGGAGAAAGAACTAAAGTTTGTTCCTTGATCCGGCTCATCCTGCAGCCACACAGATGACGGCACTGATAAAGCTCAGGGGCCAGCGCAGAGCTGGGAACTGCTCAAGCAGCAGGGCTGCTGAGTGTGAAACCACAGCCGGCATGGGTTTGATTCCAGGGCTGAGTCTGATCTGACAATGCGCAAGGGAAAGGAACCTTTGCAAAAATGAGGGGCAAAGAAAGGAAGCAACAGCGAAACAACATCAGACTACCACCGATACAAATCCATATCCAGTTCTACAAAACAAAGCAGCACATGGTGCCCTTCTGAGATCACTACCCTCTATCTCCTGTTTGGCAGCACTTGGCAGTGCCAGTAGTTGGTGATACGAGGGCTGATGTGACAGACTGACCTCACCCATCCTCAGCCTGACTCATCAGAAGTCAGGCACGCTTATTATCAGAGATGAGACAGATGAACCTGTCCTGCTTTTAGTGTATGATGCTAACACTTGTCTTTTTCAAGACCTGCTAACAAAAGGGCAGAAAATGCAGTTCATCAACGACATTTAAAAAGCTAATTCACTATGTTCTGCTAAACACATCTTCTAAAACTTTTGACAAGATCCCACAAGATGACGACAGCATAACAGTTTCCAGAAACAAGTTAATACCTGTCCAGTAAAGGATCATTTTGATTTCCAGAGTTGTTCTCGTTCAAGATGGAGTCAATCACTGACACGGGGTCTTCTGGAGCATTAGGTTGTGCAGTATGGAGTTCCACAGCAACGTTTTCTGTTTCACTGGATTTATTGACATCATTTATATGAACCGGTGGGATCGGTTCTGCACAACTTAACTCATTTGGCTGCGATACTTGACAAATAGGCAAGCCAGGATCCAGAGCTGCCTGTGTCTCTCTAAAATAGGACCCAAAGAGAAACAACACACAGGAGAATTCATCAACAGTATTACCACTCATTTCCAGTTTAGTATCTCAAATCTTAGTACCTAATAAAGTCAAGCCAGTCAAGGGTTCAAACAAACAACTGGCCGTTAAGAAAAGTACCTTCCTAAAGGCAGACGAAGAATCTCTTATTACAGCTTATACAGATAGCACGTATCAGAGCAAAACACTCCATTTTGCCAGGCCAAAAGTGGCAAAATAGTACATGGAAATTAGGGAGGAGGGAAACTCCTAACATTGTATCTCTGGAAATTTTAGATTCCAAATTGGCCCATATTTCACTCTGGATGTTAACTAAATGGGTTTTCACAAGAATCTGATGCTACACAGAAGAATGCCTTCCCTTCAGTAATGTTCAGCATAAAATCAGCGAGAGTAGTACTGAAACTGGAGATAAAACTATACATCTTGGTTTGTTAATTAGTAACCTATATACATTTTGGATTTTTTATTAGTAACCTATAAATGCATTCAGGTCCCTGTTCAGTCGAGAAGTTAAGTATGTGCTTATTTCTTGAACAGACAGAAAAGTCTCAGCAAATTAAACTTCAACTGCCAATCAGCTTGACAGGCCTTCAGGCACTCCTGAAGAGACGTGAGCTCTAAAAAAGCTTTGCTGACCACGACCAACGCTACATGCTGTAGAAAAGACAGCCTACAAACAGGCCTGTCATGCACAAGTAGGTAAGAATTTCAGAGAGGCTGTTTCCCAGAATACGGATCGCTCACACTAACATAACGACCTAGCTAACAACCCAAGCATAAATACTCCACATCCTTTAAACGTACCTGGCTCTGCCACTTGTGTGTGCCACAGCAAGGAGACCATCGGTGGCATTTTCCAGGGTATCAGTGATATCTCGAATGATGAGACCTGTACCATTTCCATCCTCATCATCTGCATTATGTTCAGAAAAAGCCATCTGCAGGATACAGCAAACAGAATGAGTAACCCAAAAGGTCTGAACTTTTTGATGTTCAAGCTCCATTATTCTTGCAGCTGCTCTTTCCTGTTCAGATTTCATCTATGACTAGTTGTACTGATTTGCATGGTTTTACAGACAGAGCAATGCTCTAAAGCTGCCCATTTCAAAATGCAGTGCATTTGATTATAAGATTAGGGTATTAACTGTTATAAGGAAGACTTTGAGACCACTGTGTATCATCCTGTCCAACCCATTGTCCCTTTCCCTGGGAAGACTTACTGCTTGGCCGCTCTCCACAGGTATGCGAACATACTGACGACTGTATTTGGAAGGTGAAGCACCTGCAGCATCCGTTAGAGACCTGAGACAAAATATGGCGTCAGCATATAGGTCCGCAGTAAAAAGCCGTAGCAATGCCAAATACGTGCAGTAATTGTAAGAACAATCATTCTCCCAATGATTCCAATCATTCTTGGAAATGTTTTTTAGTAAGTGTACTGCAGGTGGGTTGCATTCTAAACATACTTTTTGTTCTGAATAAGACAGTCACATTTGCACATCTTGAAAGAGTTACCATTTCTGTTAACTGTGCCCTTTGAAATTTAAAATGTATAGTATATTCTCTTCCCACACTTTTTTTTTGGTGATAAAGAAGAGGAAATCTTTATTTCATACTTCACTAAACTTCCATCAGCTTTCTCAACTTTGAATATACAAGTGATAAAAATACTCTTCGTACACTTTAAGTATCTTGCTTCTAGAAGCTGATTTATCGGTATAATTCACATCTGACACTGATTTGTGACCTATCCAGTAATTACCTTTTTCTTTTGACCCCAACAATATAATTTCCTTGCATCAAACTTAGTATAAATTGAAGAATCTAAAAAGCAAAAACAAAAAACCAAAAAAGTGGTCAGTATAGCAATCCTAACGTTAAATTACTAATTCAAATAGGTAAATTAAAAATCCATATGTGTTCACATCTTAATAAACAAAATTATAGTTACAAATGGCATTGAAAAGTTATCTCACTTGGACAGGTTTGGTGGTTTTTGTTTTTTTTAAAATGTAATATAACACCATAAGTCACTAGAGGATTCCAGACCAGAAACAGCTGAGGGACAAACCAGAGAAAACATGTTCCAGTGCAGAAGCTCCTATAGTTTCTGGGTTCCAAGTTGACTTCTTAAGTGGTCTAAGTATGTCTTGGTCCAAGATCTTTCACAGACTCCACTCCATGTGCCTGCAATCTCTTGTTTTAGGGTCCTGTTACCACGCACTGCCTCCAACCCCATGGTTACCCCAGGTCAGCTTTTACTAATTTCTCTCCAAATAAGATTCACTGAGATTTCAAACATGTTGAAATCCTTTTTACTATGACTTTGCTTTAGTATTTTGCTCGTGGTTCTTTGCTGTGCTACTTCTGGGACACTCAGGAACTGTGAACATTTTCTTTATGCTGTATTAATATAGCCTGTTCAGCTCTGTGTCATTTGTCATTCTACATAAGCAAAGAATGCCATCAAGTCTCACAGAGGCAGGAATAAGGATGGTAGCACTGAAGATGCTGCAATGGTACCTTAGACAGCAGCTTCTGTTGTTGACTGTGCTTCTGCCTTAGAACTGCCACTTCTTTCCACAGGGCCTTATTTTCTCTGCAATGCAGAATAAATCAGAAGACAGAGGATGAACAGAGTTTACTTTATATGCTTTAGTTTTACAGCTTTCAAACTTTCACAGTACCTTGCAGGACCAAAGGCAACATTCCTTCTGTGGATAACTAACATTCAGTTAACCCAATCCACTAGTATAAACTCTGGGTTAAATTAACTCCATTTTCCATCAGGCAGGACTAAACACTCACTAATAAGGACATTCTCACCCTCTGCTGCTCCACCAATAATCTTGATCTGAGGTATTCCTTCAAAGCCTCAAAGCTTTAGTGTTTGGAAACTTGGTGTTTGGAAACAGGCTGAGTGTAACACAGACCACCTCAGAACAGCTTCAAAGTTTGTTGTCACTCACTGCATGTAACCCTGTTTTGTGTTTAGAAAAGGAAATGCTTTGATTGCCCTAAAAAGCTAGGACAAGTGATGGCAACCAAAATGAAACCTCAGGATAGTCAAACAGTCTTAATCTCTGGTCTGTGACTGAATTATAGAAACAAACAAGATTCAGAATGTTGTGTGGGGTTGGAATGGGGATTCTTAGAAAAAAAAAACAAAACAGCTTCACCTGTTTCCAGTTCAAATGAAACCCACATTTAGAGTCAAGCTCCATTAGATACAAGCAACATTCAATGTGTAAGTGCCTCTGAAACAGACGGGAGTCTACCTCCTCATGTTAGCCAGCCTGACATCCATGTTGTTCTGCTGCTCTCTCATTTCCTGGACTTCAGAGAGTACTTTGTGCAAATCCTCTGTACAGACCTTGAGATCCTCAGTTCTTACTGCAGATACCTAAAATAGGACCAGGTTACACATGCTTTACTATGAACAGTGCCTTGCAGACTCCTTTCTACAGTGTAGTTAGTCTGTAGAAGAACAGGTACAAAGTCCCTTAAAAGATTAGGTAACACTATAATTCTTACGTATCACAAAACACTGCAATTGCTATAGATGACAGACCTTAGGACAGTCTACAGTGCCCTAAGTACGAAAAAACCAAGATGTCAATGAAAACATGAGACTACCACTTTGTACGCGTAGACAGTACATTCACCATTGTAACTCAGGACAAAAACCTACCACTGATTGAAAATGGCCTTCCTTAGGGGGTTCTCTCTGACAGGTCAGCTTGCCCTCTAGTGACAGAGTAAGACACAGACCAGGCAAAACCGAACCAGAATTGATATTGGAGTAAAAATGAGATGATCGTGTTCCTTTTAGGTGTGGGTAAATCTGCCAGCACAGGACTAACAAATTTCCATTAAGTTACTGGGAAGGGGGGGAGGGAAAACAAAAAGGTATGTAATTAGACGCATCCTATTCGATTTGAAAATTTGTCCCACACCACCCAAATTGCAGATTCCTATACTGGTGTTTCTTCTATTACCTCTCAGCTCAATGACGTTCCAAAATTATGGAGACTTGTCTCCAGAAAGTCAGAGTCCAAACTGCTCTGCTACCAACAGCAGAATCCATGAATGTCACCTCTTCAAATGATGGCGGAAGAGTCATCAGAAAGCAAAAAGCTCACTCTCTCCTCCCCACACTTCCATATCCAAAATTTCCCTATTCCTTCAGCAGCTCTTTCTGCGGTGGTGGCACTGATGACTAACACACAATTCAGGATTTTGAAAAAGATAGGTCTGGTGCCTCACGCGTCTGAATGACATGTCCACGTTTTCCGGGCACAATTTTAAATATCATTTAGCCAAATACTGACCATAATTGTACCAAATGGAGTTGCACCAGGTGACCACCAGATGTCTCTTCTAACCTACTGCATGCTACGATTTTTCTTATTATTCTACTAAATTCCAAGGGGGAGGTGAAAGCATCTGGGACTGGCCCGCTGAAGTGCTACATAACTTCCATGCAGGTTGGCTCACAGATCCCTTTTTCCCAAAGGAGAATGAGATGGCCAGAAATGGACCTACGGTGTTATTTTATAACATCCCATCACTTCATGATGAAAGAGAACATAATTGTTACGTAATCACTCCACAGAAATAACTAACCACTTTCTTAACATAACCCAGTGCTACAAAGGACAGACTGAATGACCTGACAGTTCTGTCTATATTTTTAGATGCTTTGTTATTCGTGGCTGATAATACCTTATGCTAAGGTACACGAGCTGTATCCCAAATGAAATTCATGGCTGTCTGCTTTCTCTTCATCATACCACCTCTCCATGGGGAAGATACCCAAAAGATGTAGACAGCCGGTGGACATTTCAAATGCAGCCAGTCTGCCTCCAAAAAAAGGGCCAAGCTAAAAACATTCTGCCCCAGTGCAAGGAATTGCTCTCTTCAGAGTCTCTAACTAGATAATAAGGATGTCAAGACTGAAGCACACCAGCAGAGCTAACACTAAAAGGGAGTTAATAAAGGAAGTCCTGCATTCAAACTTGCATTCCTGTTAGGGGCTTGAAATCCAGTTTACAGCAAGTACTGAACTACAACTCTGTTCTAGACAGTAAAAGGAGCNTAAAAAAAAAAAAAAAAAAAAATCACAAACATTTCCTGTGCAACAAAGAATACGTTTCACCAACCTATTCAATAGTTTCATATGAATGCCTCTGGTACCAACTAGAGCTTTTGTCTTTCCATCTAGAATACTCCACCCAGTGCAACACTCCTGGGATGCACGGTGCGGTACATAACACCATCAGCTGACTGCCCCAACATACCAGCAAGCAAGGTGTGCAAGCCGAGACAAGTTAGCGATTACGGCATCTGGGAAGAGCACAGGCCTGAGTCAGAGAAGCAACTGTACGGCTATATTTAATGAATTGTGATTCTGAGCTGAGACAGCTCAGTGAAGAATCGATCAAAACACAATTGTGACTCTCAAGCCTGCTCTGTGCTTTTATTAACTTGGGCGATGTAGCTACCACATTACGACATCCTAAAGAAAAGATTCTGCAGTTGAAATGTCAACATGATGTATCATGATACTCTCTTTCCCTGGCAGCCAGGATATTATGGGCTGTAATGTGCCAATAGAGGATAGATATCTGTGCAGAAACAGGTCAGACAAGGCCTGAATGTACAAAAGAAGACTGGAAAGTGCTAATAAAGATGTAGCTTAGTGGCAAGACAGTTTTGGAGGAATGATGTAACCTATGCAAACCCACCCAAATGAACCGATTACTAATGCCCTTGCTCATTTTCAATGAGCACCAAATGGGAATGTATTTTATTTTACTTCTTTCACTTTGTGACTCTTTCCAACTCTGCTATGCTGGCAGAATTGAAGGCCACGCTAAGCTGTAATCGGGTATATAAACTCTCTGTGGAGAAAGGGCTCTAGTTCGACAGCTCTGAAGAATGTGGTCCTACTCCAGTGCACTGCTAAACAACAGCAGGGTGTGTTTTGTCTAAGAGCTGGCATGAGAAGGCCAAGCCAAGCATCACCCTGGCATTCAGGAGGGAGTTACGAAGGCTTGCATCATGATGCACAACCTTGGTTCCCATGGAATTTGTTGGCTGTGAAGTGTTTGAAAAACCCCCAGACATGCTCTTGATAAGCTACTTTTCATAACAAAGTGAAGTAAACACATGCTTAGACTGTACCTTGCGCTTGATGTTTTCCAGTAAATGTGCCTTCCCTTGCTTGAAGAAAGGGTGCTGGAACTCAATGACCGAGCTTTTCTCTGCTGTAATCATACCATTCTCCAGAGCAATCACCTTCCTGAAACCATCTGTGGAGAGGCATTAAAGTAATTTCTTTCAATGCAAAGCTGACAACACACAGCTTACAACACACAGCTAAAGAAAACCCCAAGGCTACTGAAATATCTACAGCACTACAGTTACTGGGAGCAGAAACAATGAAAAACAGCCAAAGGAGCTTTTCTTTGGTGCTCAATGATTTGACTGCTCCGACCCTCGCAGCTAAGGAACACGTCCACAATACCATCAAATGGCCTTGCAGGCTGTATGAACTGCATGCATGGCAGAGGCCAGCTAATGTCCGCAAGCAAGTCAGTGATGTCCAAATAATCACAAAAATTAGTTAGAACTGAGATTTATTAGGACATCTTGAATAAAATCTTGTCCCAGTGGAAGCAGTGGAGCAGTGCACCTTCCCTTTCATTCCTATAATCCCAGACAACTACATATCAAAACAAATGCTGTCATGTACCACCAGGATCTACAGAATAAAGTAAGGAAGAGAAATTAGTTCTCAGCCTATGCAAACACATGCACACAGAATACTTTCTCCATACCGGACTGCCTGCATGAAATAAGGCATTGCCAGCTCTATTTCCATCACTGCTTCAAGTACCACAGGGTAGATACAAAATACAGTTGACAGACTGATCCATATCTCTCCTCATTCAAGTTTTTAACATAGTTACTGTATTCCAGTTTCACAGTACCTCAACAGCGCTATCATTAGAAAACTTTACTCGAAGCTAGGATAGGTCCAGCAGGAAAAGGCCATCGCACTGCATGTCTTCATAGGAATATTTGCATTTTAGCATTTACCCTTGCTACAAGGCAACTGGTGACTGTTTGTTTACATTATCCTTTGACACTTGAGTGATGGAGTCTCAACACTTGACACAAACAGCAGCATCTAGCCTGTGTCAAGAGGCTTAAACGTATGCTTTCTCTCTCACGTCTGACAAAATCTAAATAGGCATCAGCTAGAGAGACCAGGCAAACCTACAGGGCAAGGACAGAGAGCTCCTCCCCCTTACTCTGAATGGAAATTCTAAATTAGGCGGCCATCTTCTATGCAGTTTGTACCTTCACCCAGCCCATAAGCTATCTGCTGCAAAACCACTATTTGTTCTGTGTGTTGCAGCCCCGCACGTTGTGCTATACCTCTGAATAACCACCTCACTCCAGCTTCTTTGCCTGAGCAAGTTGTACATGTGTCCTATAACAGATGCCACATGATGCTGACAACTTGAGCACAGAAAACATAATGAGAAACTTAGTTCAGCTCTATCCATCAGTGTGACTAATCTTGTTTCAACACAGCAATGCAGGCAACAGCATAATCCAGGCAATTTTTTTTCATATACTACATGCATGGGTGTAGCTTATGGCCTCTAGCGAGGCATAAGTTTGCTGTTACTGTTACCATTAACACTACGACCACTGGAGCGCAGTGAACTCTATGCAAGCTTTAGGTACCAACGCATGAAACAACATTTTTACAGCTGTTGCTCAAAAGGACTCAGAGCTGAAACACAGAAAACAAAGACTAAGCCAAGCTCTACTGTTATTTTCTTTTGCAAAGCAAACTCAAGACCAGAATTCAGGTTTGCAGGCATGAAAGACCTGCCAAGTCAATTGCTTTGCTTAAAGAAATTCAAATCCATGCCAAGTAGCAATGAACTTGGCAGAAAATACATAAGAACAGCCAATACTTACACATGTTAAGCTGTCGTATGAAGCTGGAGATATTGTTGTGTTTGAAGTACTTGGGGAGTAGCTCCTTGGCAAACCTCTGCTCATCCAGAATGCAAAAATTCTCACCATTCTAGGAAATAAGCAGAAGTAACAGTTAGAGAACAAGTGTAATTTTTTTAAGGTGTTACTCATATGTCAAGATCATAAATCAACAGAGACAGTTCCTACAACAAGGAAGGGCAAAACACTTAGCAAAGGAAATTGTCTGTGTGAGCACTTTTGAGTACTTGGAACTGCACTGAAAAGTTTGAATCCAAAGAGACAGTTACACAGATCACTTCTATTGAATGGGAGATTTTTTTAAAGCCCTGAAGTTTCAAACTTAATCCAAAGACAAATTGTTCTAAAACCCCACATATCGGCTGCTCTCTTCATCCACAGGAAACATAAATATTGCCCAAGTACAATGGAATTATGCCACTAGAGGGCTTTTATCTCCCTTGATCAGTTTGCCCAGCTCCTGACGAGATTCTTCCATTGTATGTACTATGTCACCACTAAAAATAACCAAGTAACATTGCAGAGTTACTGAAAGTTCAGACACCACCACCCAGCAATGACAAAGGGTAACTGTGACAAGCACAGTTTCACATTTATCGTACTCTCAAGTTCAAATTTCCCAAAACCCAGCGGGTCTTTGTATCGTTTTTACACTGTCCACAAAGAGAACGAAAATACTCTACGTTCCTTTTCATCTTTGCCTTTGTAAAGGCCAAACCTCCGAAAAAAAGCGGAGAAAAACCTACGGATTTAAAAGCGACAGGGGACAAAAAACAAACACCGCGTTTGTGTCGGATGTCATATTAGTGTGTGTGTGTGTGTGTCTGTAATGTCCCACGCCTGGAGGCGCACCGGAACAACGAGGCCTGTCTCCCTAATCTTAGCGAGAAAAGAATTAAAAGTTAATTACTTCTTAAAGTCCCTTTCCTACCGAGCGCCACCGCTTTGAGCTAATTACGCGTAGTTTAGAGGTTTTTAACAGGCGGCTGTGCTCCGCTGTGCGATGCCGGGTCCCTTTGAGCCCTCACGCGTGGGCACTGCGCAGCCCCGCACCGGGGGCACCGGGTACCCGCCGCCCCCCCCGCCNCAGCGGGGCCGCCACCCCCGCCCTGAGGCACACAGAGCCCCGGCCCAGCCCTCCCCGGGGCGCCCAGAGCCCTCCCCGCGGGCCGCCCCGGCCCCGCCGCCCGCTCCGTGCCGCCCCGGCCCCGCCGCCCCCCCGAGGGCCCCGCGGGCCGCCCTCACCCTGCTCCAGCAGATGACGTCGTCGCTCTGCGGGTCCTCCACCAGCGCCCAGAGCTTGGCCAGGAAGCCGGGCACCCCGGCGGCGCCGGGGGCGGCGGGCAGCGCCGGCCCTTCCCGCATCTTCGGGCCGGGCCGCGCTCCCGTGCAACGGGCCGGGAAGGGCGGGGCGGGGCGGGCGACGGCAGCCGTGACGCTACGCGGGGCGTTGCCTCCGCCCCGGAGAGCCCGCTCATTGGTCCGCGCCGCCTGGCCCCGCCCCCTGCCCCGCCCCCGCCCGGGGGCTGCGAGCGTGACTCTTGTTGTGCTCCCGAGGGAGCGCGGCGCGCGGCCCCGTGACATCACCGGGCAGCTTTAAAGGGGCCGCCCCGCCCCGCCGCGCCGCGCCCGCCGCCTCCCCGGGGAGGGCTCCCGCGCCGGCCCGGTGTCCCCCCCATCCCCCCCCTCCCCGGCTCCGGCTGCGGGGCAGCGAGCCCGGTGCCGGCAGGTGCGGCCGCCGTGGCGGGGCGGAGGTCTGGTGGGGCCCCGCCGCCCGGGCTCCGTGTGCGCTCCGTGGGACCGGGGCCGGGCCTGGGCCTGGCGAGGCAGCGCCCCTCTTTACAGCCCAGAACTTTGTCCCCTCGTCACTCTGCAGGCTCCCGCCGCCGCCGGAGGTGTCTCCCCGCTGACGGTGTCGCCCTTCCAGCAGAGCCCGCGGCCAGCCCCGCTCCGCACGTAAGGGATGAAGCGGTGTCCGTCGCTCCTTTAGCGCTTTTTTTTTTTGTTTCCCTCCTCTTTTCTGGGCAGTGGTTTCTCCGCAGTCGGGTGTCGGGAAAGAGCCCCGCGTTCGGCCTCTCTGCCTTCGTAAAACGCAGGTTGGTTAACTACCCAACAGGCTGAAATCTCAATTTCTGTTCATTCGCAATTCCTGTGCTATTAATGAATCGGCGAGGGGAAGTCCTGGGAGTAAAGATTCTGCTATAAAGTCGCAAGGGTTGGGGATGAATGTACTGCAAAGTTTGGGGTTTTTTTGTTCTTTAATTAAGGCATATATTTCAAAGAAAAATTTAACTTTTTTGAAAAGAATTTAAGGTTGTTAGTTTCCTTCACCTTGCACTAGTAGAGTAACTAAATGGTGACTAGTCACTGTAAAGGGAACGCGAGAGCTGGATCAGTCTAGCCTGCTGAATGCTCACTGAGTGCTGTTGCTTTGCTCTTTCTGAAAATTGCCACAGAGGTATGTGCAATGTCACGTTCAAACTCCAGCCTGAGGTCCAGACAGGACTTTTGTAAGGCTGTCCCAAAGACTTTGTCCTTGATTTTTTTTCAATGCCAGAGCACATTCACAAGGCATTTAGATTGCCGTGACTTCTGGTCGAGTCTGATCTATCTGATAAGTATCTTGATGCTCCAGTGGGGAGCTTTGATGTGGTAAGTGGGGAGTCTGCCAGGTAGAAATAGTGGGCTGACACAGTGGGGATTTGTCTCAGTAGGCAGTTTTCACACCCACCTTTAAGAGTCACTGTTCATCCTTGGTGTGAAGTCTAAGCTTTGCCCTTTCCTAGGATTTGATATTGCTTGCAAAAACTATGAGAGGACATAAAGATCAGCCCACACTGACTGCCCAGGCTCAGCTGCTCCCAGTCCTTGGGGATGGCCACCCCATGCACTGGGCATGCTTTCCCTGCTCCTGTGTACTTTGACCCGCATTGACAAGAAGGCCACTTCTCTGGCTGAGTCAAAAGCATCCCCTTGCCCTTCCCAGCAGGGTGTGTGCGGACAGGATGGGAGGTTTCGGGCTGAGCACTGGCACCGCTGGCTTTATCTTTCCCCATTGCTGTCACCAGTGCCTTTTTCTATTTGTACCGGGGGGTGGGGTGTGAAGCACCATGAATACAGGTTTCTGAACTCCTTGCTTTGAAGCACCTTTATTGGCACGGAACGAGCAGCAGAGAATAAGGTCGGTGAGGACAGCAGACAGTGTGTAGCAGCGGCATTGAGCAAGCGCTCTGCCATTGTCCCTGCTCTGCCAGGGCCACGGGGAAGGGGCTGTTCTGTACCTGAGTTTCTTCAGGTGCGTGACAGGACCTTCTGGGTGAAGGTCCCCGTGACAGGGCTTGCTGCTGGAGCAGAGCTGTACCATCTTGATGGATCAAAAACATCTTAGATTTAGAGATCTCTGCAACCTCCTTTTGAGAAAGTAGGGAAAAAAGTTTTGTCCTAGTTGAGAGTTGGTTCCTCTCAACTTCGCAATTTAATGACTGTTTGGAATTGGTAATACTTGATCATCATTAGCTTCTAAGAATGGTACAGCATGTTTTGAAATCAGAAATACCTGTTCCTATCACTTCCAAAACTGTATCTAGTCTGTTGCCATGTGCTGGGGTTGAATCCCGTGTATATGGTATCAGATGTGGAAGAGATTTCACAGCTTGTCTAGGAAAGCTGTTCTAGTGTGATGCTGTGGTAGCTGAAAGCTTACAGAATATCCAGCTTTGCTGCAAATAAACCTGATATATTCATATTGCTATTACCAAAGACAGGGGAGAACAAATAATGACAACCTCTCTATAAAAAAACATTCTGTATTTGATGTGGTGGTATGTCACCGTCCCCTTGGTTTTGAGGTTAAAGAAAACTGATTCCTTTAAGCTTTCTTGCTAGGTCCCTTTTTTCTAATCCTCTTGCTTTCCTTTTCTCACTGAACTTTTTCTGCTGTTACGTGTCTCAAGAGCTGGACATCTATTTTAGATGACAGTTTGATTATTGGTTACATCTAGCTTTGTTAGTTGTATCACTGAATGAGATCTTTCCTAAGCATTTTCACATGGGTTTTCGTTTAGTCATCCATTTTAACCCTAAGCTATTTTCTTATCCTTTGGTGTAATTCTGCTGTCCCATATTGCATCAATTTCTCCTTCATACAGGTAGTTCTTTGAACTTGTATTTACAAAATTGTGTTTTGATGATTTCAGACAGTTTCTGCAACTTGCCCTGGATCTCTCTTCAGAGTATTATTCACACCCAGCTTGGTGTCGATTGGAAGGTTTATAAGTAAGCTCCTTACTTCATGATCTAAATCATGGGGAAAATACTTAATGGAACTAGACTAAGCAAAAAGCCTTGTGCAGCCCATTTGCGATGCACTCCCTGCGTTACAGAGAACCGCTCTTTAAGAGCAATCTTTAAAGAAGTTAAAATTTAAAATGACTTCACAGTGACTAAATCGCACTTCCTCAGGTGGCTTAGTAGAACAGACAGATCTTGGCAACAGTTTAAAATATAAAGATACTTGTTCAGGATTATTTCCCTGATCTTTGTATATGGTCCTTTAAGATGATTTGGGACACCAGAGGTGGTGGAAAACCAGTCACTTGAAATGACACTTTCTGCTCAGGACCCCGCTGCCCTAAGGCAGTTACGCAGTGTATGGATTTGCAGGTGCCTTTTCTGCTAATACAGTGCTTGCTGCGAAGCTGTTCACCTCATGTCCTACTGGGTGAAACCTTACCGAATTAATAGTATTTTCTCAACACTATGGAACAAAGCATTTGGACGAATACTACAGGCAAAAAAAAAAACAACGTTAATCAAAAAAGTTAATTGAACTGTCATGAGAGAAGTGCATTTGGTATTGGGGACTGATTAGCGAGGCATAATCTCCATCCACCTTGTGCGTTAATTTTGTTATGGGAGAGATTTCCTTGTCTCGGAACCCATGGATGTTTGAATAATGATCCCAATAGGACTTCTACCTGATTTCTTCATACCCTCTCAGAATGTCCAGTACCTTCAAAACATGTGGTCATATTCTATTTCTGTTTCATTATGTTTGTTTTTCTTTTCTCCCAAATAGGTGTAACCTCCAAAAGAGCCTTCACTTCAGCCTATGATGGGACTGTTTTGGTTGCTGCTGCTTTACATCCACGTGCTATCACCCACATTTGCTGGAGGAGACACCCGAGTCTATTACCTGGGGATCCGCGAGGTGGATTGGAACTATGCTCCGACAGGGAAGAACGTACTTGCTAACCAAAGCATTGCACATAACCCGTATGTTTAGTTCTGTAAGAATTTAGTCTGGTATTGGCTTAAAATAGTAATTTTATAAGTAATTTCATGCAAGTATTCTGTGGCATCTAAGCAAGCAAGAGACATGATGTGGTAGATGTCTGATCTTTATGAGCTTAATGGTTAACTTACTTTATCGTAGGAACATAGAAACTGTATCAGTGGGAAAACGAATGGGCACTTTAATGGAGCATCCAGTGACCGGTGCCCATACGCTAGAGGGGAGTACAAACACTCTATACTAGAACAGATTGTGCAACACTCTGCCCCGGGGTTTCATTTTCCTTAGTTCCAGCTGGTGATCAGCTTGTGTATCCTGAGGCATGATGACTTTTCACCTTGATGTAAATGACTTCACAGAGCCAACTCGTTTTCCTTTAAATGGAATTTCAAGCATTAGACTTAATGGAACTTCCTGCATGAAATCTTAGGGGTTGTTTGAAAAATGTTTTTGTTGCAAAAGTAGATCTGGAAACTGCAATAATTACTTCGAGTCACTACAAAAACAGGTTTTGGTTTTAGTTTTTGAAACACCAAACCTTCTTCTTTGGTGTGTTTTGGTTTTGGTTTTTTTTTTTGGCATAGTTTTCCACAGGTTTTTAAAGACATTGGTGGCTTTTTCCCACTCGCACCCCCCCATTTTCTGTGGCAAATAACCTGTATTTCTTGGCCTGCTCTCAGTCATTTACCCCTCCATAATAAATAACACTTGGGTTTATACATATCTTCCAGAAACAGCACAGCAGGAATAGGAGGGGTTCACAGGAAAGCATCAAGGTCTGTCAGTTCAGCGTGGAAAAGTCTTTGTTCTCTAGAGATGCTTAATAGACTAAAATTAGTTCATAAAAAAGGAAACCCCCCAAATTTCAGGATTAATAAAGATATTTTTGCTGACTCCTGCAGTGATAACAAATGCAGTATTTTTTGTTTCATTTCCTTCTCTGTGTATTATGAGAAAAAGCAAATTCAAGGCCATTAAACTTAAAAGCAATTTAAAAACTGTTCTGTCACTGCAAATAATTAGCTGATGGGACTTATTTCTACAATGATTGCAGAAACCAAACTGGTAGCAGTAGGAAAAGGATGTGATATTGATATGAATGATATAGGTAGTAAAATGCTTGAAGAATTTTTTTTTTGTTGGGAAGAAATGGATGATGTGGGGGGGGCGGGGGGAGAGGCAGCTCTGCAAAATGAAGAATGAATTATCTGTAAACTCTTTGCTAGTAGTGGCTGCAGGGGTGACTTCTCAAAGGGATGAGCTCTAGATTGTATAGCAGGAGCCCAGCCCTTCACAAATTGGAATGACAAGGGCAATGCCTAATGTTTTGATCTCAACTGTTCATCTTCTGGAGGTACACGTTCGCGTTTGCCTGTACTTATGTTACTGCAGGGTGATTGGTACTAAGGGGGAAGCGGGAGGAGTAACCTCAGCTCTCGTTTAGGCTGGTCCCACTAATACCTAAACCATGATTCATCTCTTTATCTACTAAGAATTAGCCATAAAGAGCAAATATACTCCCGAGTTGAACTTTAGTACCTGTATGAAGTTTTAACTCTGGAAGCTGGTTACGTGCTGGGTATGTACCTGCCTGACTTGTCTGTCATTCTATGAGTAATTCAGAATCTGTTCAGTAGAAAATCAGCTTTTAGACTGTGAATTTCGGCCAGAGAGTTCAGGAGATATTTCCTCCCCCCTCTTGTGATGCCACGAAGGCATGGAAGTGAGTTTCTAAAAGCCCAATGAAAGCTGAAGCAGGTGTGAGAAGGGCTTTGGTCTTCTAGTGGGAGGTGTCCCTGCCTGTGGCAGGGGGTTTGGAACTAGATGGTCTTCAAAGTCCCTTCCAACCTAAACCATTCTATGATTCCCTGTGTCACCCACACGTGATTGTCAGAGAAGCCCCATCCTTCCCATTCCTCGTTTACACTGCACAGTTCAGGGGTGTCTCTTCATGAAGAACTGGGGACGAGGCCGTGGCCACGCATGGCGGCAGGGATCTGACCATACTTGTTCCAGCCTCACCAAGCTCTTCCTGTGCTGATGTCCTGTGTTGTGTTTCACATGCTCAGAAAGCAGACAAGTCTAACGGCCAGCGCTGACTGCTGCTCAAGCAGGCTGTGCTACCCATGTCACAGCAGTCAGGTGTGGGAGGAGGAAGTTCACGGATGCTTAGAGCATGCTAGGGTAGAGCACAGGTGGTCCTCTGTAATGCCAAAGCTTTTGGGCTTACCTGAGAAAGCTGCATGTTGTTGTCACTCTACTGTGTTACTAACCAGCTGTTTAGTATAATGCATGACTCATGGTGCCTTTCCCTTTTCTGAATTTAACAGCAAGGCCTCGGCATTCCTCCGGCCTGGCAAAGACAAGGTGGGAAGCACGTACAAGAAATCTGTCTATAAGCAATACACAGACTCCACGTACACCACTGAGATTCCCAAACCTGGCTGGCTGGGGTTCCTCGGGCCCATCATCCGAGCAGAAGTGGGGGATACCATTAAAGTACACCTAAAAAATTTTGCTAGTCGAGCGTATACAATCCATCCTCATGGTGTTTTCTACGAAAAGGACTCTGAAGGTAAATGAGCCACTGCCATAAAGGAGACAGACTTTTCTCACTGGGAACTTAAGAGTATGCACTGAGGAGAGATACAGCCACAGACTTGGTTAGCCCAAAGCAGTATTGCTGGAAAGCAACTGCGCTTAGGTGATTAGTGAAGTCACCTGATGTTGGGTTAGCAGGTTCATGGGTCTGGGGGTGGTTTCCTGACCTGGGTGTTACAGAACGCAGCCCAGATTTCTTGATTTTAGAAGAATCTCCAAAGCTGGCTAGAGGGAGAGTGGTGCAGAAGGGAAAGAGCTGTATTCGTTATTTGAAGTGCCGTAGTATAAGAGTCATGAGTGTGATGAGCTTCAGGGAGTTCACAAGAACGGTGAAGTATGAGACCAAAGAACTGCTATTGGAAGCAACCCTCAAGCTTGTAGAGAGGCTGACTGTGGCACGTGGCAGAGCTGAAGGCAAAATAGCAATAGGCAGAATGGGAATAATCTTTCTGACTCTGTGCTTACGCATTTACTGGTCAAGTTGCCTTACAATGGCTCTGTGCCTCAGTTTCTCTTTGAGAGAATGATGATTAAACACTATTTCAGCCTTGGGATGGTGAGTCTCACTTTCAAATCTGCTACCCAAGTATATACGTGCAGCTCTACTGAGTGAGAGCGGCTCAGGATAAGGTTACGCGTGTGGACATCTCTGCTGTTCTTGAATAGATGTTGTGATTGCTCAATTGTTCTAGGATCCCTGTATCCCGATATGTCCCCCCAGGATCAGAAGAAGGATGATGCTGTTTTCCCAGGGGGGAATTACACCTATACTTGGACTGTCCGTGAAGATCACAGCCCAACGGCTGATGACCCAAACTGCTTGACCTGGATCTACCACTCTCATATTGATGCACCAAAGGACATTGCATCTGGATTAATTGGGCCATTACTTACATGCAAAAAAGGTACAAACTCCAAGAGAAAACAGCTGAGGGCTGTAGTTTCATACTGTGAAGATTTGGTGGTGACTTGAAGCTCCATGTGAAAATGCAGCATGACTAGAGAAGACAGTACCTGTGTTCTAGCCGGGTTCTGGTCGTTACATTGTCTTTATCCCTTAGTGGCTGGGCAGGTGAGCTTGTAGGCCTCTTGATCTGAGCGAGCTATTTGAATCCATGTTAAAAGCAGGAATGTTGTCCAAGACCTGATTTGTGTATTAAAAAAATGAGGACTGTTTGATTTCAGCAGGAGTAACAACACTGAAGGTGTTGCAGTTCAGCCAAGCAGTGGCAGAGCTGCTTGGGAGCGAGAAACGTATTAGCAGGGATATATTAGAAAAGAGTGAGCTTGCTAGAACTCTGCTATGAGCTCTGCTAGGGTGGTGGGGAAAGCATCTGTCTCTAATTTGTGTGATAAGAGTTACTCTTCTATTGGTGTTTTAATCCCTTGACTGATGTCTGCTTTTCTGCATGGGTAGGTATTCATTCATCTCTTCTTTCACCCTAGGAATACTGACTGGCAATTCTCAAAGGCGCCAGGATGTGGACCTTGATTTCTTTCTGATGTTCAGTGTGGTGGATGAGAACCTCAGCTGGTACCTGGATGAGAACATAGCATTGTTCTGCACAGATCCAGGCTCTGTAGACAAAGAAGATGAGGAATTCCAAGAGAGCAACAAAATGCATGGTCAGTGCCACCTTTGTGAAGCCATGGACTTTGCCCAACACTCCAGGGTTGTCCGTGCTCTGGTATCTTGAAATGCACTTTCTGCTGTTGTATGCCAGGATGTGGGTAGAGGAGAGAAGGGAGACAGCAAGCTCTGAGATCATGTGCCAAGCAAACAATATCACAGGGACACTGCAACAACTCCAGAAAAAAGAAGTGTTGTTATGATTTAATCTCTGCCTTGAGTGAGCCCTTTGTTAGTTGTTTGGAGATTTTGAATACACTTCGTGTTAGGAATGACTTATGGAGCTGGGCTTTCCAGAACAAGAAGAGGAGGATGAGTTCTGGTTAGGTCCATCCTCCAAACATGTCTGTACTGTGACCTGCTGGCAGAAGCTCTAAAGGCCCTTTTTCTAATCTCTGATTTTGACTTGCTTGGTTTGCAGCTATTAATGGTTATGTGTTTGGGAACCTCCCCGACGTGACAATGTGTGCTGGGGATTACGTTTCATGGCACCTCTTTGGGATGGGCAATGAAATGGATGTCCATACAGCCTACTTCCATGGAGAAACGCTCAATATTCGAGGCCATAGGACAGATGTGGCCAGCCTTTTCCCAGCCACTTTTGTTACAGCAGACATGATCCCCAGTAACCCTGGGAGATGGCTACTGAGCTGTCAGATCAATGATCACATACAAGGTAAGGCAAAGTTTGGAATATGTCCTGCGCTTTGTGGCCTCCCTTTTTTCTCCCAGTGTGGTCCCGTGATGTACAGCGTGGTAGCAAACAGTGCCTTAGGCAGCATTCCCACTAAAAACGTCCCTAGATGAATGGAGTGATTCCTTGTCTTGTACAAATTGGGGTGGGTTGTATTAATGTGGAAGCCAGACTTACTGGGGATGACTTACACCACTGATTGATATTCACGTTGATCAGTTGTGAAGACAATAAGTTCGGTACAGCTGAAAGCTAAGACGAGGCAGTGCCTTAAGAGCTCTAGTCCCTATAAGAGGCACTTGCATAGTACATTTGAAGATAGCAGAAGGCTCTATTCGCTCTCTGTCCATACTTCCATAGCATCCAATATCTAAGGTAAGAAGCTCTGCTCACCAACACAAAAGACTCCTTGCTGTGGGAACCACCTAATCACCTTCTCCCAGCCATGTGCCTTTTGGGACAACAGAGGAGGAACAGACTGTTCGTGGTAGGAAGGTGGGACTGTGTTCATTGCCTGGTCAAACTGGCTGAGAGGTTAAGTATGTGTGTCCTCTACCATGTCTTGGACAGCTGGGATGGGGGCACTCTATGAAGTCCGGCCCTGTTCTCGGCAAGCTCCAGCATCCACCCTGAAGGGGAAAGTTCGGAAATACTACATAGCTGCAAAGGAAGTGCAGTGGAACTACGGACCTTCAGGGCTCGACCAAAGCAGTGGGAAACGGCTGACCGAGGCAGGCAGGTAAGCAAGAGGCTGATGGGCCAGGGCAGTGTTTGGGGCTCTCTGGTCTGTGTTGGGGAGGCTGCAAAGGAAAATGTGGAGTTTCTTTCTTATCAAAATACACAACTGCAACTCACGTGGAGTACATTGCCTGGGAAGGCAGATCGCCCTGTCTGGAAATGTAGGCTGCTGTAGCTAGACTGTACCGAGAGCAGTACTGGGTTCATAGCCTTACCCCCAGACCCCAGGAGTCCCAGCTTATGTAGAACATGAGCTGCCACGTTTGTCTCTGGGCTTCACTTCTGCTTGCTGTGCCTGACCTAGGAACAGATCCGTATATTTGATGAAGTATTAAGAAGGCACATCTTTCAGCAGACACAGGGTGGCAGAGCTAGCCTGCAGCTGTGCTTCAGCGTAGCCTTGCTGCAGCGAGTGATTTCTAAGAAATCTAATGCAGTGACCTCGATGACAGCCTTCCATCCCACGTGTCAGAAGGTTGTGATAGCAGTTGGTGAGTGGTTCCCCGTTCAGAGTTTGGCTAGCTGAAACAAAGACATTCCTCCCCCTCCATCCCCTTCCCTGGGAAACTGTTGGAGAGGAGATGGAGAAGTAGAAATGTGGAGCTGTTAATGATTCACCCAAAGCCACGCAGCAACTCTCTTACAGACTTTAGAACTGAAAGCTCTTTAGATCCGTGAGCTGGCCTTGTAACTAAGGTGCCTCTCCTGCAAGGCATGTTATGTCTGTCTGTGTGTTTGGAGAGGGTGGTGGCGGAGGAAGTAAATCTCTCTACAGCTATTGTGTGGTGGTGGGGGTTTTTTCTTTCAGTTATGATTGCAGTTGTCCCCTGACCTCTGAAGAGCTCAGTGTTTTAGACCTGCCTTTCCATTTACTGCACTGCAGTTTTGTTCACTGCCCTCTTGCACATCTTGTATAGAGATGCTGGTCAGACCTGTGCCATGGAACCTGGCTGTTTCAGCTGGGAGGGGGCTGCGTGCCAGAGGTGCCCCCTGAACCTAGATGAGTCTGTAGGACAAAAAAGCTTCAGAGAGACATGCTGTGCTTGTTCTAAAGCGGAGATGCTGTCCTTGTCTGAAAAGCTGCTTGATTTGGAGACGCTGCTGGCATTGCCAGAGGGACGTGGGGAGGGAGCAGGAGAACAGGACTGATTTTCATAGAAATGACCTGACATTTGCTTTTTGCATTTAGCCCTGCTGAGCAGTTTTTCAAGCGTAGCCCCTACCGAATTGGAGGAGTCTATTGGAAGGCAAAGTATGTGGAATATACTGATGAGAGCTTCCGTGAGGAAAAGCAGCGATCAGAAGAAGAGAAACACCTTGGAATACTTGGTAGGAATCATCCAGCAACACCAATCCTCTTTCAGTGCCAGTGAGAACGATGCTGATGTCAGGAGTACCAGTCACCAGGCTGTGACTGTCCTCTTGTTTCGTGGTGCGGGGAGTGGCACAGAGGAGGTGTTTCACAGCAGTTACATCTAAGAGCGAGGGGGACAGACTGAGGACGTGTAGAATGGACAGAATCCCTTTTCTGCCAGGGCAGTCTTCAGAGGTTAGCAGTAAGGGCTGAGGGACACAGTATAGTGTTTGTAATTAGAGTTAAACAGGTCATAGTAATAGCCGCCGGTTATGTGTTTTTGACCGAGCATCTTCAAGGCGTGCTACAAACCCTGCTTTCTCACAGAAGGCCTCCTCCCCCAAGTGGGCATGCTCTGTTATAGCCAGGTAACACTGAGGGTGGAGAAGAAAACAGGGAATCTGCAGGGGCAAATGAATCATGTGTGAAGGCTGAGACGTACACAGTAGAAGCATACAGGTGTGGTCCAATTTCCTGCAGCAGCAATGACTAATAATCTAATGACACCAGAAATTAGCAACAGTGATCCCAGCGGAGGCCACAGAAGGAAAGAGCTTGTGGAGTAAAATACAGATCTAGGAGTGGAGAGAATAGTGAAGAGAAGCAAAAAAAAAAAAANAAAAAAAAAAAAAAAAAACAACTAGCTGAATAGAAGTTAAATGGTGATGTTATGCATAGAAGGAGAGATGTGGTATAACTGTCAGGAGCTGACAGTGTCTTGCTGGACCTTGGAAACCAGGGGCAAAGAAAGGGTTAGCATGACCAGCAACAGCCATGTTCCTGTAGAAAGACAAGTGACTGAGGGAAAACTCTGATATCTATGACTTTGTAGAAAGAAATTACAGGTATTTTCTACTGGTAAACTAAAACCACTGAAGGATTAATTGATGAAAATACCTGGTCAGATAAACAAGTGACATCCTGAGCTCATTTGAATTGGCTGATTAAAGCAGACTCAATAACATGGTTGGGATGTCTAGAAGAGACGTGGGGCTGTGAGGGATGGGGCTCCAGAACAGGGACCTGCTGAATGTGATGTGGTGCAGTGTGGACAACCCACGCTGCATGGGCGTGCGCCAGTGGCTTGTGCTGCCTGTTCTTGCCCTAAAGTACACGAAGCTGTGCTGTGGGGAAGGCTGGGCGGTCGGTTGTTGGCACTGTTTTTCTTCATGGGGCTGTTAGGCACGCTAGCTGTGTGCAGCTGGCAGTTCTTCACCCTGCAGCTTGCTCCTGCTGCCCTCCACGTGCTTTCCCTCGCAGCGGCTGGCTGTGGTGCTGCCCGAAGTCCCATGTGCTTACCAGACACTGTGGGTCTCCAATCCAGGTCACTAACCACACGGCAGGTTGCTTGGTTTTTGTTCTGAGTCTCTTGTCTGTTGGTTTTATGGCCTGTATCAGTTGCCCAAGATGTTTAATGAACAGTAGGGATGGAGTCTGGGCCATCCAGCAGGTGGGAGGGATGTGGAAGAGCAATAGAGCCTCGTCGGTGGAAGAGTTGCAGTGGAACTGCCCTGTGGTAGACCAGCATGCTAATGTTGTCCCTCTGAACTTCAAGGAGCAGTCCAACCCTAAGCTTAATTGATGGAGGGGAGAGGGACGCAGCTCCAGCCCTGCGACGAGCCCTCTCACAGACAGGAAGGCGAGTAGTGTACTTACAGAGGGTATGGCTTGGGGTTCCTCTGAGGAATCAGTGCCATCCAAAGGAGATGTTGGGCCCTGAAGCAGCAGCAGTTGGGGTGCAGAACAGGGACCAGGGAGGCCACGGTTACCCGTGGCTTTCAGATGTTCTCTGCTGGGGGACCCAAGCACATGGAGGCACACAGACATGTGCACATTGAGGTATGGGTCTCTGCCAGGCAGCAGCCTGGTTTTCCTCATTCCCTCCCATGGCTATCAGGAGTGGTCTGTGGACCTGGGGGTCTACAGGCTGGTGGGAACCAATAGGCATATTAAAGACTTGTGGTTTCTTTCTAGCTGGTTGGGGCCGTGGCTCACAGACACAGTGGTGGGCTTAGAGCAACCCGTACCTCTCTTTACATGCCAGACGTCAGGTCTGAGCCATCCGTCTTGGAAAGCTGAGGGGGCCTTATGTAGGTGGACGAGAGACATGGGCGTTTCCTGAGGGCATTTCAGCACATTTGGCCATTTTGTTACTCCGTCTGTGAAGGTCTGAAGCCTCTTCTCTGAGTTCTCCTGCAGACCCAAAATGCTTTCAGATAGTTCTCATCAGCCCCCTGCTCTTGCTGTCGGGGCTGAACAGCCTTAGGTGGTGCTGATGTGTTGAGTTGTCCACCCTTCGTCTTCTGTTCCCCTCAACCTGGGTGAAAGGTGGCCCTGGCTTTTTTCATTTGCTTGGTCACTTGGGGAGTTGCTCCATTGCTGACATTTTCGCTGCTATTTGTGTAGGTCCGGTGATCAAAGCTGAAGTTGGAGACACCATCCTGGTGACGTTTGTTAACAAAGCCTCCTGGCCTTTCAGCATCCAGCCTCACGGAGTGTCCTATGGGAAGGCGTGGGAAGGAATGTGGTACCATGATGGTTTGTGGCTCCTTTTTCTCGAGTAATTCAGTACTAATGCTGGTGGTGGAGCTCCACAGCCCATATCTCCTCTGTGCTGAGGAGTTTCTGCAGCCAAGAAAAACTGGATGTCCTACTGGGTGGAAGCGAGCCTGACCCTCTGAACCTGTCTGAGGCCTCACTGAAGGAAACTTTCCACTGAACTGGTGCTGAGGGAGGGTACCAGAGGGAGTACAGTTCCAGAGGTGCTATTTTTCAGATGAAAACTGTAAAGCAAAGCTCAGACCATTTCTAGCTGTTTGAGACGTCGTGAGCAGAGGAACATGCACAGTGCACTCCGGCTTAGATAACCATGTGCTTCCAACGTTCATGTCCCCAGATGCAGCAGGATCCACTTTGTTATTTCCTGTCACCGTGTCCATCTCTGCCATGGCACCAGTGGGAATTTATGTGGTATTGAGAGCGGCTCCCCATGTGCCTTATAAACATGCCTACATCACACCTTAGAGATGCTGAGTATTAGTGACATGAATGAAGTAAAGCCCAGTATGAATGTAGCTGGTGAGAAGATGTAACCAAGATTGTACAGGGACCTTGGGAATAACCATGCCCATCTCTGTTTTAAAGGGCTGTCCCAGAATGGGGTTTCTGTTGCACCGCTGCACAACTTTACGTACCGCTGGACTGTGCCGGAGCACGTTGGGCCCACATCCAGCGACCCTCCCTGCCTGACCTGGATGTACAGCTCGGCTGTGAATCCCATCAAAGACCCCAGTTCGGGCTTAGTAGGGCCTCTGGTCATCTGCAAGCCCGGCACTTTGGATAACAACAACAAACAGGTAAAAGGGATTTTCCTGCCACGTTCTTACCAGGTTTTTGTCTTGTAAAGAAAGGAAGCATCAGCAAAACGTTAAGGAACATACTGAAAACAAATGTACGACAGCGTGAGTCCAGGAGAGTCTAATCAAAGCCACGCGGCAGTGTAACATTGGGACAGCTGGTGCCCAGGTTGCATGTAGGAATTGCCAGGGTTCTGGGCTTCTGAGGGCTGCCCTTGAAATGGTGTCTGTGCTGTGCTTTAAAACTCAGGCAGGCTTGGCTGAACAGCTGTACCTTGGATGTGGGTTTATAGATAACTTTTGTCCTGAGACTTGCATAGCAGGCTGCTTTCAGAGGCACGTGGAATATTCATTGCAGTCTTAGAAACGCTGAAAAGACATTTTCTTTTGCATGTGGTTTGGTCGAGTGATATAATGCTTTGAGGTTTGGGTGAGACTTATTTCTTCTGCTAGATCAGTTCATTTGCGAGCGGAGCTGACTACAAAAAAGCGTGTGAAAATCTGTGTCAGTCTTCATGCTTCTGATGAAAGAGAGGTGAAATCTGAAGGGCGACCAGAACTTTTGGAATTTCACTCAGGGATAGTCTACTCATGGCAGTAAGCCTAGGGAAAGCAGTAAATTAATATACTGGGGAAATGCAAGACAGATTAGCAGAGCCTTATGGTGGAAAAACAGTAGGCGGCAGAAAAACAACCTACTGCCATCCTGCCTACCTCATGGTGCAGATCAGGGAGCGGCTGACAAGCCTGAAAACAGCTGCCACGAGAGCCATCCTAGAGGGGTTTGCTTTCTGTCTGCTTTCAGTGGTGGCACCATGTGGCTAAGTTAGGAGTGCAGAAGAGATCAGGCTGTTACACGGGGCGGAAATGCGAACCTTCTGAGCAGAGAGGATCATGAATATATACAGCCCACTGTGTGAAGGAGCTGTGATAGCGATAAAACATTTGCAGGTGTTGAGAGGGTGTAAACAAAACACAGACTTGTTTGGAAAGGTGGGACAGGGAAAAATCGCCTGAGGCAGCAATTCTGGCTCCGCAGTCTTAGGCAACCCTTTAATGAATGCTTATTGGGAAAGGTGCATGGCCACTCCTCGTACACCCATGTGCTGCAGAGTGGGAATTGCCCTCCGCAGGGTGTCTTCTTGAGCACGGCTCAGGAATCTGATAGCAGAATGAGAATCTGGATGACACCAGGGATGTTCTTTTAGTGGGGAAACACGCCATGCTTGGGAATGCATTTCTTAGGAGAATTAACATTTTCAAGGATTTAGGGTAACAAAGAGAAGAGAAAAGGAGGAGAAAGGAGGGGTGGAACACAGTCCTCAGCCTGCCCTGTGGGCTGGGCTCTGCTCTCAGGTCTGATTTGGACAGGCAATGAAACCGATGCCTAAATGTAGGGGTGGTGGCAGGAGGAGGCAATGATTTCATATCCTTGGCTGGATTTTGGTCACTTTACTCATGTGAAATATCATGGAAAACCCGCAAGTGGTGCCTCTCGTGGAGCAAAAGAGCACATGAGTAAAGGGACAGAGCCCTGGCCCGCAGCGAGCCAAGTTTTAAGTTAAAGGGGAACATGAGAGTCAGGCAAACAGCTTTAACTGTGAGGGTAATTGGTGCATTTTAAAAAATTAACAGCCATCATTATGATTATATCTTAGAAAGGGATCGACAAAGAATTTTACCTTCTCTTCAGCGTGTTTGACGAGAACCTCAGCTGGTATTTAAATGCAAATATAAAGTACTATTTGAGAACGGAAGAGACTTCTGTGACAAAGGATGATGGCTTCGAGGAATCAAACAGGATGCATGGTATGGCCTGATGCTGTTCCGCAGGCAGCGGGAGCGAACCTGCAAAACATGGGGTGGTGTTCACCGAAAGCCTGAGCTGGGAAGCTGGAGTAGCTGTGATGTATTGGCCTGAAGTTAAGCAAGGCCGGAAGCAGTGGGTGGGACATGGACATGGGACATGGGACAGCACAGCTGTCTCAGGAAGCGTGTCCTGAGCATATTCAGAAGGGAATTGCAAGCAAGCTCCATTTCCACTGGCAGGTCTGCCCTGTCAAAGCCTATGCACAAAATGAATCTTTTGGCTGATACCTGCCTGCAGAGAGTTAATTGTTTTCTCCTTTGCAGCCATCAATGGACTTATGTTTGATAACTTGCCTGGGCTGAATGTGTGTGAAGGAGACAATGTGTCCTGGCACCTTCTGGGCTTGGGCAGTGAAGCAGATGTACATGGAGCTGTGTTTCAAGGGAACACCCTGCAGATGAATGGGATGCGGAGAGACTCAACCAATCTATTCCCCCACACATTTGCTACTGCCTTCATGCAACCTGATAACAAGGGTAAGTGTTGGCACATCTAACTTAGCAGCAGGAAAAGTCTCCCGTTGTAGTATTTGCTCCTGTGGCTGATTCTTTAGCACAGTGTAAACTCTTACAGGGTGAGCTGTGCTTTGGGTCCTGTTTGGTCCCCTTTACGAGGCCACAACTCCTGTCTTTGCAACTGATTCTGGAGCAGAACAGGAGATAGAGGACCTTGTCCTGTGTTGTCCCAGACTGGTTCTCTAGGCTGCCACTTCCTTTTAAATATTTGTAGTAACAGCCCCCATGGACATTGCTGCCTGTGACCTGTAGAAATGTGCAAACACGTCATTCAGAATAAAGTAGCAGAGAGTTGCCAGAGCTTAATTGTCCTGTCCGTGGCTTGCAGAAGTTCCTGTTTATGAGACCCCAGTCTTCGCAGTTTGCAGGATTGGCACACAATACTGTGTCTCCGTCACACAAAGTGATGGCCTCAGCTGCCAGTTTTCTCCTCCCCTTTGGCATTTGCAGGCTACATCTTTTACTTAATCAGCCTCTCAGCAGTGGTAGCACAGTTATGTCACTTTATTAGTTTCTTCACCTCTAATAAGCTGGTTATTGTGTAAGAAGGCCTCCTGAGATGATTTTTGTGTAGAACTTTGTTGTACCATTCCTGCTTGGTTTCTCTAACAACCCCTTTTAATCTCGGCCCGTGGCAACCAAGCTTCCTAAACAAACACCCAGATACACACAACGCACATACCGATGTCAGCCACGTCACAAGCTCTGCATGAGAAGCAGCTGTTTCCTGGGATCTTTAAAAGTAACCGATTTCCTTGTTTGTGCTGCCTCCCTCAGGGATTTTTGAGATATACTGCCAGACGAGCAATCACTACCAGGCTGGGATGAGGGAACGCTACTCTGTTTCCAAGTGCGGAAAAAGGGATCCTGCTCCTGCCGTTCAGTACAAAGGGGTGCGGACGTATTACATCATGGCAGAGGAGGTGGTGTGGGACTACGCGCCTGACCGAAGCTGGGAGAGGGAACGGCACAACCATTCTGCAGAGAGGTAGAGCCCTTCTGGGGAAGCCTTTGGCAAAGTTTCTCAGTAGACTTTGGTGAAGCCTATTAAGTATATTGGCCATCTTGTGACACGGCGCATATGCCACCGCTGGTGGTGCTGCTGATGGGAGCTGCAGCCCCCTGCATCACTGCGCCCACCTTTGCAGCTAAAGTAGGTCCCTGGGAAATCCATTCAACTAGAGAACCCCCTGCTACAAGTTAGCTGTTTATTCCTGGTGAGCTTTTGGGTATCTTAGCACTCATTCTGCATTTCTCAGCTACGCCGATATATTTTTGAGCAATGAGAACGGACTGCTTGGCTCCAGGTACAAGAAAGCAGTTTACAGGGAGTACACCGATGGAACTTTCCAGACCCCCAAGGCCAGGATAAATGGTGACGAACACCTAGGGATATTAGGTAAGGATATGTGCGGAGGGTACGTCTTCCACTCACACAGCAATGGGACTTGGACTCTAGAGCTTCAGTGGCTAAGGGCTGTAATCTGAAGGCCTCCTAGATATTTAGGCATCTGTTGTGTATGCAAGTGAGGAGAAGTTCAGACTGTCTCCTATCCAGGTCTGCCAGCTTTGGAGACAGCAGTAAAGAGGGTCCTGAATGCAGCTTGTAGTAGAGAAGACTGGGTTCTCACGCCTGCCTTCGTGTCAGCTTTTGTTCGTGTCTCAGGCAAAGCATTTTTCACACCTGCATTTCTCTGACTGCAGAACAGAAATAACTGCTGACTTCTAGAGAGCAGTCTGAGAGGTATAGGTGAAAATCTGTAGCTGTGAGAGAAAGTGGGAAGTGGGGGAGCACATTACAATGACCGATGGAAGTCTGTGGATACAGCTCTGTGTTATGAACCCAGGACTATAGGTGGTGCCAGAGCAGGAAGGCTGAGGCAGTATATGCCATTCGAAATAGGCTGCAGCTCTGATTTGTGACACTGTCAGGCATGATCAAGACACTGTGAAATTTAGCATAGCAGTATTCAGAAATCAAGCCTTAGTTGTGCTGGGCACAGTTGAAACGCATAACAACCTTAATTTCCCTCATTGTGAAACTCACAGTCCAGTTTTCTAAGACTTACTTGAATTAGGACTGACCTCCAATTCTCTTTTTGGGAGGCAGAGATAAGGTAGAGAAGAGGGAGGGGAACAACATAAATATTTTAAGGGAATACCTCTGGGGAGGTGATGATGGGAGAGAGGTGGGAATATCCTCAGGGGATACAGTGACAGTTTTTGCTAGTCTCAGAGTACATTCTTCCTATCTCAAGGTCCTTTTTTGTGGGCGGAAGTGGGAGATATTCTGAACATCGTGTTCAAGAACAACGCCACACGACCCTATTCCATTCATGCACACGGGGTGCTGGAAAGGGAGACAGGACAGCCGCAAGTAGCAAACCCTGGTAAGTCACTGGGGTCTCCAGACATCCTCCTGTATGGGCTTATGAAGCTGACTTTTAGCCTATAGCTAGACTGGTTTCCTTAAGTAGGCTTAGATGTACTTGTTTTCTTATGGCAGAGAACTGGAACTGAACAGTAACTGGTCTTTCAGGTTCACCGCAGTTTTAGTGATATCGCCTGTGTGGGAATGGCAGCCCTGGGAGTTCATGTTCTGCTCTGACTTCTAGCATAAGTGTAGCACAAACTTTTCTGTGTGCAGCCTTATCCCCACACACTGAGTCTGGTTTGCCTGTAGGAAGAAGAAAGGTGATGGTGATTCACAGCTCAGTCAGCCCTTGGTAGCCCTGGGCTGATGGCACGTGATGGGGGAAGCCTGTCCCTCTCCTTTGGGACCTATACTTCTTGTGATGTGCACAATAGTATGAAAACAGTATGAAATAGGAGAAATTCATAATTGCTTGCCAGGACACTGACTGAAATAACTAATTTGTTTCACAGTCCAGATGGCAGTTCGTATAATTTTTGGTCCCCTTCAACTCGCGCAGGCTGTCTAAGCAAAAAACAGGTTCTCAGTTGGGACTTGTCTTTCTGAAATGTATTGCTACTGTGCAAAATAGTAATTTTTGAAAGGAATTTGTATAAGCATCATAAATATACTTCAAAAAGAGGAAGGGTCATCTCAAGCTCCATCTGTACTGAAGAGAGGTGGAATTTCCTCGGTCAGGTCCTGTCTCAAAGGCAGCAGATGATGCAGAGTTGTGCTGATACCAGATAGTGTGTGCATCCTCTGACCCCCCCCTGCTTGGCATTTGGGGAAGGAAGGTGCAATGTCCAACACAATCAAAATTGAATTTTCACTTTGTGGGCAGGATCTTCTTTTTTGTTTTGCTTTGTGTGCTGCTCAGCAAACTGGCGAGTGAGTGTGTCACATTGATGTTAATGGTGCTTCTCTGTCACTCAGGTGACATTGTGACATACCGATGGGAAGTTCCCGAGAGATCTGGTCCAGGGCCAAATGATTCAGCCTGTATTCCTTGGATCTACTACTCCATGGTGGACCCAGTAAAGGTAAAATAGAAACTAGAACCAGAAAAAAATAGTTAGACCAATATTTCACACCCTCTAGAAAACAATGTGATCTGGATACAATTTAGAGATTTGCCCAGCTGAGAGGCAGAAGAACCACCTGGTGACACGTCCAGTGTTCTACGGGGAGAGTAAATCCTCCAAATTTGTCTTGGTGTTTGCCTTTATTTTTTCCTAACACAAGCCTTCATAAAAAAATTCCACTGTCTTCTTGACACTAACCTTCCTTCATTTATTTGCAGGATATGAGAACACTTCCCACTAAGTCATGGTTTCTGTTAGTGAGAGCCATAGGGCTAATCTAGAAGGGCAGAAATTGTCCAAAAATAGGCTGCATGGATAAAGCAGGAAGATTTGGGCATTGCTAGGATCAGTTGTCATAGCACTGATTTCGCTGGGAAACAACCTGGAGGATCCTGCAATAAACTGTCACATTGAACCCAGAGATCAGTGCCTTTTTATGTCAAGTTGTAGATGTTTTTGCAGCCACAGAGTGGAGAACACTTTGATACCATTCATATTTATGACTTTTGGATTTGCATTCATAAGGGCATGTATAGTCTCTCTTCTTGTGCTTTGGTAGCTAATTTTCACCAATGAGGGTACTTACACGGTAGCACTGCTTGTTTTAAGTGGGGTCGTGCAGGAAACAGAAAATATGGCTGCTGAAAGGCAAAGAACTGTGTACAAAAGAGAGGCTGAGAGATCTTTGCCTCAGAGGTTTTTCCTCCTTCATTCTGATTAGGATATGTACAGCGGTCTGATCGGACCCCTGAAGATCTGCCGGAGAGGGGCACTGCAGTCTGATGGGGTCAGGAAGGATGTGAAGAGGGAGTTTGCTCTACTGTTCCTGGTTTTTGATGAAAATCAGTCCTGGTACTTGGAGGAGAATGTGGAACGTTACAGTAAGGGAAATGACAAGGAGATCAACCTGCTGGATGACAAATTTGTGGAAAGCAACAAAATGCATGGTAATGATGCCTGTTAGGCACCTGAGCACCTGTTACTGTTTATGCAAAGTTGATGTTGACTCTGCCACCTCTATAAGTAGTCAGCCACCCAAAAGCCTGACTCCCAGCGAATGCCCTCATCCTTTTCTGTTGTCAGTGGCACAAACAGAATTAAACTGTCTCTTGTTCTCAATATTGCAACACATATATGGCACAAATCTTTGATCTATAATGAAGGCTAATCGTTATGGCTGTCCCTGTCAGGAGGCAAAGATACGGGCCAGAGAGCTTAATCTCTGATGTGTCTGAGTGACTTGGGACAGGAAATAAAATCAAATATGAAATTAACTTGTCAGCCTAATTTCATTCTGTTCGTCTCGGAACCATTAGAATATGTTAGATTTCAAATTAATTGGCTGATCTATGTGGCTGCAATACATGGTTCAGTTGTTTTAGCTGATTACCAAAAAGCTATTTATACCATAGTAGGATGAACACATTTTTCTAAATTAACATGTTATTTATGATAGTTTTTCTCCATATTATATATGGATCTATTTAAAGTATTCTCAGCAAAACAAGTCCCTTGGCAGTTGTTGAAATCAGAATAGTGAAGAGTTGCATTATGTGTACTATCGTTACTACTGGTTTTGTACAGGTGATATAAAGAATCACCAAATACACATGTCCATTGTTATAATAGTTAACCCAATATTATAGCTAGCAAAAACAGCGCACTGAAGTTGAATGCTTGTTTTAGGCTACAGAAAGTGCCTATGGCAGATCTGGGAGTAAACCACTGGTGTTCCTGCCCTCAGATCATGTCTCTTTCCCTCTTATTCCCTCTGTCATCTGAGCATTTAGCTCGCTCACTGTTTCGGTCCCTTTCCTGCAAAGCAGTATTCCTTCTGGCGATGCTAATTATGAGATAATGTCCTGCCATGTAGCAATTTTACAAGTGATCAGCTTATAATGTATACAGCCAGCATGAGACACAGAATGACAGGGTTACCTGTTGGCAGGATTTACCTGTTTTCATTGTTCTGCAAGTAAATTGTTCAGAGATATATGTGTATATAGATATATGTACATATTTCCCTATCATTGGACTAAGGTGGCCGTTTTTACACATCTTGACTTCTAGAAACAACCACCTCTGCTGGCTGACTGCAGGTTTTCAGCAAGAGGTAGTTTTTGAGGTTTATTTGAGCTGAGCTACAGCATGGCCTGGGATGCAAGTCACTTTACTTTTCCTATCTGCTAACAGATAGGAAAAGTAATTGAGCTGGAGAGAGACTGCCAAACTTTTGGGGGGGACGGTCATGTGGAAGACACTAACTGCTGATGCACTGGTTGCTATATGAGCTTTGCAGCATCTAACTTGCCTTGCGTGTTCTTCCTTTGAGGTGGTTCAGCATCTTTACCATTTCAATAACAGCCTTTTCTACTCTCTCTGTACGTTATTTACTGTGCAGCCATCAATGGGAGGCTCTACGCGAACTTGCCTGGGCTGACCATGTTCCAGGGTGAGTGGGTGAATTGGTACCTGCTGGGAATGGGTCAGGAGATTGATGTCCACACAGTCCATTTTCATGCTGAGACCTTCATATACAAGGTAAGAATATCCTGCTGATGATAAAGCAGAGACTGACCACCGATATCATCACTTTTGCTTGACTCTGATGGACGTGAACTTCTTGAACTAGGAAAGGGATGTGATTTGACACATCTAAATCTGACTCGCTGAGCCTCTGTATCATACTGATGTGTCTAGCTAACCCCTCTTAGAATTAGGCATGACCGGATTGTGTTTGCTTTCCCAGTTACAGCCCTGGAGCTGCTCTTTGAAATCTTTTTTTGAGCTTTTAAAAACTGTAGTAGCACTGAAGTGGTCTCCAGTGACACTAATAGATTTTTTTTTGTTCTGAAAAGATATACAGAGCACTGCACGCTAACAGCCTCCCCTCCCTTTGACAGAATGGCAAAAGCTACAGAGCAGATGTTGTGGATCTGTTCCCTGGGACCTTTGAAATGGTGGAGATGTTGGTTGGGAATCCTGGGACGTGGCTGCTTCACTGTCACGTGTCTGATCATATTCATGCTGGTATGGAGATACTCTTCACAGTCTTGCCCAGACAAGGTAGGGAGTTATCACTGATTGTTACTGTAAAACATCTAACAGCACTTTCTACTACTGCTGCTAAATTCTGAGTGTTTGCATCAGACTTACAACTCTTTTACATACCCGTAAACAGCCAGTTAATTGAGCAGATAATTACTTAAGTACTGTTAATTTAACATATTCCCTTTGAATATGGTAATACCTGCAGCTGGAATTAAAAACAAATTGGTTTCTGGAGTTTACATTGCCTACGTTATTATTATGAGTTTTATTTTAGCTTGTGTCTGAGAAGCAATGTTCTGCCATCAGCTAGTAATTGTTCTTACTAAGAATATTACCTGTAATCTAAATGCACATCCTAAGGCTTCTCATTTTGCCAGGAAACACAGGAACGTGCTCAAAGGTGAGTGACACTCTGTACTAGGTTGGGCTGCGATGGAGTTAATTTTCCTCATAGCAGCCCATATGGTGCTGTGTTTTAGATTTGTTACCAAAACAGAGTTGATGACACACGGATGTTTTAGCTATTGGTGAAGAGTGCTTTCACAGCATCAAGGTCTTCTCTGTTTCTCACTTAGTAGGCTGGGGTGGGCAAGAGGCAGGGAAGGGACACGGCCGGGACAGCTGACCCAAACTGGCCAAGGGATATTCCATGCCATGTAACATCATGCTCAGCAATAAAAACAGGGGGGAGTTTTTCCAAAGTACCCGTTGCTCAGGGACTGGCTGTGCATCAGTCTGCTGGTGGTGAGTGATTGCCTTTGCATCACTCAGGTTTTTTGGCTGGTTTTTTTTTTTTCCCCCCTTTCACTTATGAAATTGCCTTGATCTCAACCCACAAGTGGTGTGGGGTTTTTGCTTTGGGTTTGGTTTGGTTTTTTTTTTTCCCTCGCTTTTGCCTTTCCAATTCCCTCCCCCATCCCACTCCGGGGTGAGCAAGCAACCTGACCAGCCAGGGTCAGCCCACCATGACCTCAGAGGCTTTGATTTTGCTTTTCTTTCAAAGGCCATAAAGGGTTGTGCAGCAGTGGGAGTGGGTCTGCTTTTGAAGCAGGTAATACA
Organism: Himantopus leucocephalus; assembly: GCA_003993805.1. NCBI lineage: Eukaryota > Metazoa > Chordata > Aves > Charadriiformes > Recurvirostridae > Himantopus > Himantopus leucocephalus. The sequence continues at coordinate 1,352,693 of RSEF01000004.1, forward strand.
AAAACATTCTTGGTGTGATGCAGAGAGAGAAAACATTGATAGGAGAAAAGAAAACCTGCAAGCCCTGGAAAACCCTGCTGCCTCTGGACCTGATCCTTGCCAAATGTGCCATGTTCTGGACTCTCCCCGTTCAGCCCAACACTTTCTCACCCTCTTTTCCTTTCCTTTCAGAGCCAGAGCTTGAAGTGGTAAACTACAGTGCAGGTATGGTGTATTTTGCACTGCTAAATACTGTCTGTGTGTGTGAGGCAGAGGAGGAAGGGAGACCTCTGATCAGCGCAGAGACCTAGACCTGTAGGAGAAGGGAGGAGCAGGAACACCACTTACAGCCTCTCGTCTGTCAGGCTGGGCAGCGCGTTAGTCTGAGGCCTGGCTGCCGATGGATAACAGGGAAGGTTCTGGGTTGGTTTGTTTATCTGTCCTCCAAATGTCTGTGCTTTGATGATAAAAATAAAGAAGATGGGCTTGTTAGGCTTGTTGACCATGTTAGGTGAAAAAGTTTCGTGGCCTCGCATCCTGTTGTACTTGCTATGTATGGATTCAGCTCCAGAGGAGAGTGCAAGTGTAGAAACTGGCAGAGATTCAAAGGATTTTAAAGGAGGATGTTGCAAAGGAGATGATTTTTTTCTTATCCCTTTCAATCAAAACCCAAGGGGTACCTTAGATAAGTTGTCCTCCCTTCTTGGACTGTTAATGACTATGTGGTTAAGGGAATTTTCACATTCACCATTGCTAGCTGAAGGGACTGAGTCAGCATGAAAAAACAAGCACATCTGCCTTCTAGTCTGTTCTTCCCCCAAGAAAAGAGCCTAAACACGTGCCCTGGCTCTTTCGGGTATTTTGAATAACAGATGTGAGAAGACATTTGGTTGAGCAGCAGGGAGAAGGGGATTAGTAGGGAAGATACCTTTAAAACTTTCTGGGGTAAAAATCCGAATAGTTTGTGGTGGTGATTTATTTCCCTGATTTTTCATCTTTCTCCACAACTCCATTTTTCAGCTGCTGTGAATAAATCCAGCTGAGCTGATTTCAGAGCCAGCTCAGACCAGCTGAAAATACAGCCATCTACCTACAACTCTTCAGTCTTTCTCTACTGATATTTCAGTCATTTTCTTCCCAACGATGTTTTCTTCACTCAAAATGGGTGTAAAGAAGAGGAGTAGGAAATGTGTCAGAGCAGTAGTGACAATATTAAATAATTCAATTTTATACCATGCTCAGGCATCAGCCTATATATGCTCACCAGGCAAAAACCTTCATCAACAGTTGTCACCTGTGCAAACACACTTTTTGCAAAAGGTTGCTGCTGCCTCTACGTGGAAGCATAAGGGAGCTCAGGATCTTAAGTGACTCACCACCAGCATGACTGAGCAAGCGCGCTCTGAAAAGTGGTGGTTAGGACAACGGCCATGTGTATGGGGAGTTTGGAGCAGAGTAGGGAACTTGCAGCAGCCCTGGTCTGGATGCACGTTCTCGTCTCCGTTCTTTTGTTCCTAGCCCAGCCACTGACTCCCCTCGCAACCTCAGATCACCTCCCTCTTGAGTGGGGACAGCAACGGTTAGCTGATGGGGCTGAATAGCTGTGAGACACAGTGAGGCCCTGGAATGGGGTGGATTAGGGAAAGAAGCATTCATTCTCAAATTTCAATGTGACCTCAGGGATGAGGGTCTGTTTGGACAGTGACTGGGTCTCCTTTGACTTGTTTTGGTTGCATTGGGTCTTTCTTTTGCTCCTTTTTTATATTTCTTGGAATCTTTCAGTTGTGGTATTTCTGGCTCTCATTGGAACTATCTTTTTGTTTGTCTCTCAGAGTTGCCACCTGAGGATAAGGATGAGTCCCAGAAGATCAGGCTTTTTGGAGCTAAGGTGGCCCTTGGGCAGATAGAGGCTGCAGTCATGGGTCTAGCCATTGCAGGAATGTTATTATTGCTGGTCGTCTGCTTCCTCCTGGGCATGGTCATCTATCTCGAGAGACAAAAGAGGTTAAGACGCAATCGGAGGTCCATCCTGGATGACGGATTCAAACTCATGTCTAAAAAGAATTCAGCGCTATAAAAGCCATGTACAAACTTCAGGCTGTGTGCTTGGAGCAGAGGCGGGATCGTGGTCTACAGCAAAGATTTTGGGGCATCATTTAAATTGTACACTGTACTTCTAGAGGAGGGAAAGCTGGAGCCCTGACCATATATCCTCCTCAGCACTCTGTAAAGAAAAAGTCCGTCCGGGAGAGATCCGAGGACCCTTTGAACTGACTGAAGACAAGTAACCAGAGTGAAAAGGCCCTTCTAAAATACTCATCTTCCCCAAGATAGAGAGGAGACATTTCCCCTATTTTCTTCTCTCTAGAACAACTCCACTTGGTCTTTCTCAGCAAACTAGCTTAGGCCAGATTCCAGTCTTGCTCCATTGCTAGACCTGAGTTAGGAATTGTCTCCCAAGAAACTGTGAGCCTTTAAACTAATTAATCTGAAGGGGCCAGGTAATATTTTCATTTTTGTGAATCAAATAAGAATACAGAAGAGAAAATGTTAATCTAGATTTGGATTGCTGTTTTTGATGAGTAATTGGACAGATACAAATTCAGGGCAGTACATGTCACAGTGTTTGAGAGAGCTCCATAAGGACCATGACAACACCTGTGCCTCACCATCTGCCTTGCTGTGACACATCCTTCTGCTCTCAACACCCCAGGCAATGTGCTTTGATATCAGGCACCCTGTGTCTTGTGCTGGGAGAAGAAGATTTTCCAAGTGCTGCAGAGCATCTTGGTGCCGTCCCTGTGTTGCAGTTGTGTCGGGCTGTGCGCATGAAGCGCTGTACCTCTGCACCTGTGCAGCTCCTTGTGCAGCTGGGTCAAGGATGCTGTCATGTTCTGTGATGTGGTTTGCTCTCTCTCTTTCAAATACATCTTAATGACATTATTTCCAGAGTTGAGCTGTTGCTGCGTTACTGCTGTGAGCCAAGCCAATGGCTCAGTCCTGTGTGAACTGGAGTTTATGCTTGGGACAGAAGTCAGGGAGTGCTTCCCCCATCGTGGTGCAATGGCAGTTTTGTCCAGGCAAATGTGAGAACGGTGAAGAAAGAGAAAGCTAAAGTGCCGGTGGTATTTAGTAGTGTGGAACAACTAAGCTGCAGTCCATGGAGCATGAGGTAGTGTGGCCAGAGATAAGGGAATGCTTGCTGTAACGAGGGGTGGTACTAAGGGGACCCTGCCTTTTAGATAGCACAGAATTGCAGGCGTTAGAGATGGAGAGGCCTGTCCTGATACATAAGTATTTATGCAGCATTGGTGTCTGCTGAACCCTCTGTGGCTAATGACAGTCCCCATGGGGAGTGGAGCTGGGGGGGAGCCTGCTTGGAGCCAGGAGGGGACGGGGACACGGTGCCTTGGGGGGTGCCTTTGGGCTGGGGTCGGGCACCTCTGGGTGCCTGCTGTCTCCGCAGCAGCTGCCTGCCAGGAGCCAGACTGTAGGGGTGGGTGGTGTAGCCCGTGACTAACCCCAGAGCTCAGTAGCCCAGCCCGCAGGCTGTGGCAGCCATCCTCCAGCGGCAGCTGTGCCCACACACATCACAGTCACGTTGCCCTGCATGTCAAGTACCGAGCGGTTCCCTATAAAACATCTATCCTCTTGGCTCACCCACCAAATCCCTGTTATCTAAATGGATGCAGGTTAGTGCTTACATATTTCTGTCCCTGGTTTGAAATTGGAAAGAGCATAAAAGAAATCCTTTCTGGGTGGCTTTCAGGGGCAATTAAAGCAGAGCCAGCTAAATGGCTGTAATGACAAGGGACTGCTGTAGGCTATTTAGGTATAACAGCACCATTTTATTGAGAACAATAGTTATAACATACTTAATCATGCTCAATTCATATTGGGTCCCTGCATATTTCCAGCTGCCCTTTCCTTTGGCAATGGGGACAAAGCTCATTAATTTCCTTTCATTACACTTCATTAAGCCTGGTGAGGAGCTGGAGGGCTGTTGAGTGCTCTGAACATGGGTACTCTTTGCTCATTGTCAGCCCTGGTTCAGCTGCTGTGACAAACCAGAGGTTTACAAGCCCACCAGTCCTGGGTGAATTTTAGAAACTATATCATCAGAAATAAGAACCGAGCAGGAAACCTTTATATCTTTTTTTTTTTCCCCCTTGGCTTGTGAAAAAATAGATCAAAAAATGTTCTCAGCCCACACTGAGACAAAGGAGTTATGGTAAATGTATTTACTTTCTTCAAGAAAGAGGGAAGTCACCCTTCATTCAGTTCTTCAGCCAGTAGGCAGGGCACTAAGCTGGACGGCAGCAGACTGGGGTTTCAGCACTGGCTGCAAAGCAGGGCAGCAGAGGGACTGGAGCTGGGTCTCCAGATCTGCACGCGTTTCTTAAACAGTGGGCTGCCAAAATTCCTCCAACATGATGGTTTTTGGGCCAAGTGGAGCGTCAGTGGTGGAGGTCTGTTCTTCAGTGTTGATTGTTAGGATGCTCTTGAGCACACACCCTAGAGGAGACCTCAGCTGAGTGGCTGTTTTGGAGAGGACTCTGTCCTCCGATAAGCAATTCCTGAGAAAACTCAAGGGAAAGCTTTGGACAAAACATTTTGCTAAAACTTTCTGTTGCAACAAACTGCGATGAAGAACAGTTTATCAGCAGCTTCGCAACTGCTGCTAATCAGAAGTTGGCTCTCCCAGCCGGTGGGCATACGAGGAGGAGGAGGAGAGCTGTTTCACAGTTCTGGTGACTCTGAGCTGGAGCGTGTGAACAAATGTGTGTTTGCTTTGGCAGCAAGCCTTCTGTCTGAGCATCCTACGGCATCTCGTTTGTGCTTGTCCCTGCTGCAATTATGGCTACCAAGGAGTGCCCTTCTCAAGATGAGAGCAAGGTGGGCAGAGTCAGGGTCGCAGCACTGCTGCTCCACAGGGAGATGCTGGGATGGCAACAGGTCCCATGCTGAGCTGAGGCAGTAGATCACGTGAGTGCTCCCGCTTCTTTTGACAATGCAAAATAAACTAGCTAAGGTAAAACTCTGTTCTGTAGTGGTTCAAGATAAATGGTTCACAATAACACACACTGAAAAGCATTAGAAGTGCTCACATAATCCATTAGCGTGACTCAGCTCATAGGGACAGAAGGATAGAAATACGTGTGTGTGTGCTTTTAGATAGTTAAATGCTATAGGAAACTTAAAAAAAAACCCAAACACCGAACAAAAAAACAACAACAAAAGATGAACCACATTTCCCCCTCCCCACCCCCCCCCAGCTTTACTCCATGCCGCCAGTAAAAGTCCAAACTAGGTTTATCTTCATAGAAGAACTGACCTCTCAGGTTTTGTATGGGATAAGCATAAGAAGCAGCTAGTATTTCCTATTGAATTCGCTTTAGGTAGTGCTTTTTGTCTACAGTTCTAAAACAGGCCCAAACTAGATGTGATAAAACTTTTCAGAAGTTTATCTAGATGATCACTCACCTGTTTAAGTTTACCCACACTATTCCAGGCTGTCTTAGGTGACTGCAAAGCTGAGTTACTCATTTACATGGCAGCAGCTGGGTGTTTGCAGCAGGGCTGAGGTGAAAATCCCTTTATTAGCGCTGTCATCTTGCTCAGTAATGGGCACAATCACCACTCCATTACTTTAGCAGGTAGGTAATTGCGTCCTTACTCCATGTCAGTGCCAGGCCAGTGTTCAGCTGACATTCCTTTATACTCACGCTCTGGATGTGAGAGATGTGTGAGTCAAAAGCAGGGTGCCTTTTGGATGTGCACGTGGAAGCATAAAATGCTGTCTTGATTTTATTTTTTTTCAAAACACAAAAGTTAATGTCAAATTAACCTGAAGCATGCCATAAAAAAGTCTAACACTGGTAATTGTCATCAAAAGGATTTGCATGTCTTTCAGGTGTAATGCAGTCTTTGGTTGTGAATTATATGTGTGGCTTAACATGCAGCTTGCTTTGTAATATGTAATCACCACATGGGCTGTTTACAGCGGTTATAATTTTGTTGGCGCAGTAAATTATAGGAGTGATTGTAAGTCTGGAGCTATGTGCATATATACTGCCTGGGGAAAGGAATTCAAGCGCAATAGCTGCCAAAATGAGGTGCTCTGTAAGATCACAATCAGAAGATGGATCTGAGTAGAAGTACAAGCTGGCCTCCAGTTTATTCCTATATGGAATACAGGAGCAAGGCAATACGCATACACAAGGTACCAAACCTGCCAAAACATTAGTCTCAGAAACAATGGATGCGTTTAGTCACAGACTATTCTGGTGATGTGAGAACAGCAGGACTGGGCATGTGATTGATGAAACAGCTATTACTGGAAATTAGCATTTATGGTGTTAAAATGCAAAGACAGCCTGTCTTGGAAATCGATTTGTTTGTTAATTTGCTCCTATTCTGGGGAAAGTAAATCTATTGCTCAGCAGGTGTTTTTGATAAACCTCATATCCTTTGGTGTTCGTTAGAGACAGGTTTCATTCTGCATTCTTAAACCGCGGGAAGGATGGGAGAGATAAAATAGTCACCCGTCCCAAATAAGCCCTAGAGGAAGAATAAGAGAGCAATTCAGTCTGTTCGGATAAGGTACGGGCAAAAATCCTGCTGCGTGAAGTACAGTTAAATAGGTGCAATGCAGCTGGCAGCGTGTCTGATGGGTGCAGGAGAGAAAAGTTCTCTGTGTTACTCAGTATCAAGAACAAAGAAATTATGTCTTATCTTTGTGTGCAGAAGGATGTTAATATACTGAGAAGTTTAGAATCCGCTGCTGTAAGGAGCTTACAGAAAACCCTGCCTGTAGGACCTTCTATCGGATTCTTATTTTCCATGTTTAGGGGTTATTTTCTTCAAATGAAAGCTTTCACTTTAGAGGTAAGCAAAGAACAGCCATCTGCTTTCGGTCAGGCTGACTTGCTTTGTGAGAAACCAACAAGCAGAAAACAAAGCTCAGGATGCCCAGAGAACACGGTGCATCCCTGCCTGCCCATGGGCTCCTTTTGCCAGAGGCTGCATCCAAAAATGCCGTTGCTGTGCTGTGGGAAGGAGGCTCAGGGTGTCAGTAGGGAGGTTTCTTCTCCACCTGTCAGTGCAAAATACAGAAAGGTCCTAAGTCAAACATAACGTGCTGGAAGAGGCCGCTGGTGTGTGCCCCCTTTTGTAGCTTCAGTCACTCCAGGTTTGGTGTTTACCCATCAGTCATCTTGCAGATCTCTGCTATCGCCACGGCTGGGAGACAGTGAGCTGGGTGATTTACAGTTAAATTTGGGTGGGCTTTTCAAGACCTAGTGTCTTGAGCAAGACGGAGCATAGGGATCGTGACTAGTCCAATTTACAGACTCTCAATTTGTTAAACATCAAAAAACCCCAAAGCTAACAGCAACGTGGGTTTTAAAACAGGTGGCTTGTTAGCTGGATTACATTTAACTGAAAGCACTGCAGTGCTCTGGCTCGTCTAGAGGAGCTCATTAGTGGTGCATTCAGCTGAAATATTCTTCAACCTTCTTTCATCAATACTTTGTGGGTATACAATTCAGTAGGTTACAACTGGCATGTCACCCTAGGAAACTTCCTTTCTACTTCCCTTTTTCAGTACAAAAGAAATCATTCTTCTTGGGGAGAGAGCTGTTGTTTCATTTAATCTGCATTTTGGCCTAGATGTTCAACATCGTGTCTACAATTCTGTGTACAGATGCTTATGGACATATGGACATTTTTGCACTGTCCCAGTGTACAACATCTTATTAAAATGGTTGTACAGCCACACAGGAGGGTCCTCATCGTCCCCTGCCAGCCCAGTGGCCAGTGGAATCTCCTGTCCGGCACGAAGATCTTGCCGTGCTCTTACCCATGCAGCTCCATGTAACGCTGAGCAGGCATGACCTTTTTCCATTTCTCAAGGCACGTCATGCTTTTAAATTGTAATTTCTTTTTGTTTCACGAAAAAAGCCAACTCACATTTCCGGACTGAAAGGTTTTGCTTCAACAAAACTGAAACAGGCATTCCAGCTCTGATTTCTGAAAACCCGAGGGAGATTTATGTCAAAACTAAGAACACTTTCAAAAGGTGTTCACAATGGAAAATGGAAATTACCCCTTCAGTTTACAAAGACGTTTTGATGCTACTGGAATGTTTCATCTGATTTTACAAGGTAGGACTGAAACTTCAAAAAAATAGATATCAATAAAGTCTTGACATAAGTTCTTCCCACTGTCTCTTACCTTTTTGCATTTCAGGAGATTTACCCCATCCCTCCTGTCATCTGAAACTTAGAGAGTAAGGATATCTATTAATAAAAATGCTAGCCAGCTAACTAAAATGTAAGGCAGGAGAAATACTGTTGTCTCTTTTCATAACTGACAATTACTTAAGGAACAAATACCTGACTTGCTCAAGGCTGAAGAGGTAGTGAACTGGTTAGGGTAGGACTAGAGCCTGCAGTGACTTGATTTTGAGTTTGTCCCTTTCTGCAGCCATTGGTACAAAACCAAGGCAAATTTCTGGGAAGTGCCAAGGAATAAAACCAAGTAAAGCTGCTATCTGAGCACAACAACTGCCCCTTCCTCATAAGCCCCTGTTCCTCCCACCACCTCCCTGCCCACCTACGCTCTGTCTAGAGATTTGTCTGCAAGGCTTGTGTCAGAATAGCTTGTGGCTCTTGGTTTTCTCTCTGCAACCTTTAGAGATCCTCAGCCTGGAGATGTTTCATGAATTAGGCTGGAAGAACCAGCCAGGATCCCTTGGAGTTGCTAGTTGCCCACCTGAGAAGCCCAGCGTGTGATGAACTACCTCTGGGCATTGTGGTCATGACTCTTATGCCTTTGTTAATATTCCAGATGCGTAGCTCGGAAATGGCTTCCTCATGGGCACTGTTCTCTTCCTAGAATGAATGGGACCCGCAGGCTAGAGAGTTTGGTGTGAAATTGCAAATTGTAGATGTAATAAATATCAGGTTTTAATGTTGCTTTATAATGAACCTTCTGGGAAATGTGCTGCTGGTGTCATGGCTGAGTTATGTGATTTCCCTTGGGTGAAGCTGTACAAAGGTTTGATAAAACTGATTGCAGTGTTTCATTAGCCAGCAAATTCCCAAAAGGCTGATCATCCATCATAGCATCCAATCACTGTCAGCAAGGATTCAGGATGTGAGACAAGGCCACGTCTTTGAGAACCTCAGATGAATTGCTGTCAAGGTAAGTCATCGTGTCCAAGTGTGTTAAAAGCCTGAAGACTGGTTACAAGGCTCACAACACAAGTGGAGGGGCTGTGGGGAAAGGAGTCTCGAATGATTCAGCTCAGCCACGGTAATGCAATGGGTGGAAATGCCCAGGGGCACCAGCTTAGTTAAAGTAATGGTTAATGCCTACATGCTATAACCTAAGGGATGATAAGGAAGCAGCTGGCATCTTGAGAACTTACACAAGGCTTCAGGATTAAATTGCTAATAGATGCCTTATTTTATAAGAATTTAAATAGAAATAGGTGATGTTGGCATTTCATGCTGCATTACAGACGGCGATTTCATTCTTACCCAGGGGAATATCGGTATTGCTGATACAAAAACCATATCAGAATTTGGTGGATTTTGAATAGTCAGGTGACATGGAACCAAGATTTAAAATTCTTCTCCTTCCATTTTGCCCAAATAAAACCTGACCAAACCAAACACCTTCTCAGCTTTTGCCTATCTTCAATCAGTCTTGCAAATAGTAGTTCAGTAATCGTCAAACCCTTGTGTCCTGAGCCATACAACCACTGTAGCTGGTCTGCGATCTCTGTCACCTCTTTAGTGATGCAAGCATGGTCTGCTATGACTTTCCTATTAATACTTTTCTCTTAGGCTGCTTTCTGCTGCATTATTTAACCGACTCTCTAAAACCCCACTGCCTTCATGACAGCAGCTGCTTTATGGGGTCTGTCCCTGCATACGCACCAGGATTTATCTCACTGACCACCCACCTCTCCCAGGGTCTCCTGATGTTCTACACAATCCCTTTGAAATGGTTCTTTAGGTCATTTGTAATGTCAGGCTTTTCTGCCTCTTCTCTCTAAATTGTGAATCTCAGAAAAACAGCATATTGGTTTTAAAAGTGTGTTGCTATGACAATGCCACATCTGGATCTTGTAAATATTTGGGAAGTGTATATTGTTAATCAGGGGAAAATGAGACTCACCTCAGTTATGCATTAGGAGCCTATTTGTAACTGGACACCTTCACAGAACAGAGGGTCTGGAGTCAGTAGAGCGAATGATGATTTTGATGGAACAGGGCATGCACCTGTGCTCTCATGGTGTCCACTAAGTTATGAAAGCATATGTTCAGAGAAAACAGGGTTGGTGATTTTATGCCATGAATATTGCCCAGCTCTTGAGGAACCAAGTAAATTATGTAAAAAAGAACCACTTTCTGCCGACGAGACTAACTCCTCTAACAGCTCTGAAACAATTGCTGGTGTGGAGTCTCTCTCCCACGTCGCTAGGAGACAATTTGTTGCCTCTTGAAGGCTAAGCTCTCGAACCTTATCTAGCTGTCACTTAAACTGCAAGTTTTAAATCTAGATTGGATTGATGGAGCCCCAGGTTCGTTCACTCACCCATTTTTTATCTCTATCCCACAGCACAGTGTGGATAATCAGGCACTTTTCTCACATGTTCCTCACTGCTGTGCAAACACAGTGAGAGTTCGTCAGCTCACCTGGAAGCCATACATATTTATTCTGACACTTGCTTTTAGACTACTTTCTCTTGATGCAGAGACCAGTGTAATTTGTAAACGTTCAGAGAAGCCTGGGAACCTGCAGTTTGTTCTCAGCCATTTCAGCCCACGGGTGACTCCGCGAACGAGCACGTCAAAAATAATGCCTTGGGCTAAGAGCTATGCAACAAGCTATGAGCTTTCTTTGCTGTTAAGAAGCCTTTTAAAAGTTCAAAAAGCTTCTGAGGCGCTCTCCTGTCTGCTCAGCCCGTGCCATTTCCAGGCGCTGCCGTGGTGTTGCTGTGTAATTGGGCTGTGATTGCAAATGTTCTAACAAGCACATGTTCTAACAAGCACTACACAGACTTCCAGGGGCTGGCAGCGGCTGAGATCTCATGCTGCTTGACAGTAAGACTGTAAGTGTACAAAATACTTGCTACCAAAAAGGTAACCATGGAATTGGAATTTTCTGTTCCATTACATGAAAAGCAATCTTAATGCTAAAGCCAACCCAGACACATCTTACTTACAGAAACCAGCCTGCACGCACCTCCTAGGAAACCAGCTATGGACCTGAATGCTCTACCCAAAATAATGATTGAAAGCTCGCTCGGAAAGTTATGCTTTGAAATAAGGCTGGGTGAGCAGTTCAGGGGAGATGGAAAGTCTGATGAACCCCACCTGAGGCTTTACATATGTTCACCTGCACCTTTCTGGGGTCTATCCTTAGACTGCAAGATGAAGGTGATTGCCTAGTTTTCTGTAGGCTAAAGATATATAAATTACTAAACTGAATGGAGGAGAGTCAGCAGATTCCTGTATGCTTTGTCTTAAGGTAATGGAAAATAAATTTCACCCTGTGGAATGGAAGGGCAACAAACATTAACCAGGTTCATTGCACTGGACCGCCCAGCACAACGAATCCCCTGCCGCAGGGCACGATCCCGTGATGTCAGAGCTCAGCTGAGCTTCTGTGAGATTTTGCTTTTACCACTTTGCTTTACGTGGTAAAAAAGAATCTTCTCAGTAGGTCATCTACCTGTTGCATTTGGCATTGTGATGCTAAAACACTACAAAGATACAGAAATAATTTGTTTCATTACTGCTGAGTAAATTCTTCCCTGGCATTCCCTAGTTATGTATTACAGCAACAGTCAACTGGCTGTGGCAAAACATGATTAGCTGAGTCTGCAGAGCACAGCTTGGACAGGCAGAATGTAGAGAATTAATTGAGAGAAAGTCTGCAGGGGCTGTGGAAGGGAATGAGGCCCCCGGAGGAGCTGTAGTCAGAAATATGAATTGCAGTTTTTCCGCAGGGCTTCTGAGTAGACTTCTCTTAAGGAATAATTTTCATTTATCTCATGCCTCCATGACAGACCCACGTGATGACCTGCTCCATTGTCTGCTGGCAAGATACAGTGAGCTACCAGATGCAAGTACCCAAAACATCTAACAAGCCATGTGCAGAGAAAGGCAACATTCCACTTCAAAACATAAAGTAAAGACTCCTATAAAGTGATCAGACATGAGTGAATGGCTTGGGAAAGCCAGATTCCTCACCTACCATCATGGCTTGGTGTTTGACCTTCTCCTGAGGAGTCTTCTAGGTCTGGCAGGGAGGGAGCGGTTCCTTACAGTTATTAAGAGTAGATTGCTGCTACTTAGGTAAGATCACGTTTTGAGAGAGAACAACTGGAGTTTTGCAGCTAGTCAGAGCACGCCATCAGTTTACAAATACATGTTTTGTTTCTAGTTATCAAGGAACAGAATAAAATTTAGCATCATATTCACTAAAATATTGAGGAATGTGCTCTAGAAAAACTGTTTTATCCCTTTTCTGGGCTCCAGGCGGCTGTGTCACAGCAGAGATAAGGGAGATTGCTGAACTGCTCGACTTGCGCTTCCTGCGGCACCAAGTAAAACCCAAGCACTGATTCCCCATGTCATGATGGGTGGCAATATCTTGACACAGATCACTCAAGTAGCAAAAACATAGCTTAGATAAGGTGTAAACCTTATGACACACCCCACGGTCTTACAGACTGCTGTTTTATCTCCTTCCTACATATATTTCCTATCTTCTTTAATATTTAAATAAAAATCAAGGCAGGCAGAGATAAGATGTCTCATATGGGCAAGTGCAAGGTATGTGCTGGCAAGCATGTGTTATTAGGTACACTGGTATATTGGTGAGGAGGTAGCTCCGCTGTAGGAAGGCAGGTTCGGGAGACAAAGATCTGCATGCCAAACAAACCTGGATAGTATTAATTTGTTGTTTACAGTGAAGCGTTTCTCATTTCTAGCATGCTTAAATAAACAGAAGACCCAGCAATGCCCATGTCAGGTCTTGGTTTCTGCAGCATTCCCCCAATTCGCATTCCCAGCATAGACACAGCTCCCCACTGGCCCCCTGACCAGTGCTGGAGGTGGCAGATCTCGTCTGGGTACCCGTGCTGGGACTGGCCTGATGCTGGGGGAGACAGGGACAGGGCTGAGGTCAGAGCTGAAGCTGCAGCCGCCTGACAGTGCAGGTCCCCACTGCTGCCCAGGGAGCTGGGCTCAGCCCCGCTCCTGCCAGGGCTTGCTGTCTCCCCACCCATCGTCATCAGCCCTGTCTTGTCTGCAAGTGTCTGGCACTGGGGTTGTTCCCCAGGTGTGCTCAGTGCTTACAGCTGCAGCCTGAGATGATCAGTGCTGCACTTTGTGACAAATGTCCCAGAAAAGCCCTCAAGGCTGGTAACTTCAAAGCTGGAATCGCACGGAGGAAATACTCTCCATTCTCTGAGCACCATCAAATAAAAGCCCTGACTTCCTCATCCAGGCAGTTTTCTTTTGATGAAGGTTTTGTTTCATAAGTATATAAACATCATATCCATTATTTTACTCAGGCAGCCAGAAGGGAAAAGCAGGCAGCAGTTCACCCCAGATGTTCAGTCGGAGAGCGTAATGTTTAAAGTCATTACTAGCCCTTCAAGTAACACTTAGGGAAAGTCATCTGCAATAGATGACTCTGGTCCATGGCACAACTCTGCCAGGCAGACCCCACCCCAACCAGGAGGAGCCACCACTCTCTGGCACAGCTCCATCCACAAAAGCTCTTCCAAGGCTCCTCACTCCTGACTGTCTGCGCCCCGAGCTAACATCTGCCAGCCTGGAAACATCAACCTCCTCTCTGTGTGTTCAAAGTTTGGGGCAGGTCACCTCCGTCTGGTGCTATGGGCTCCAGTCCTGGGTAACCCCTGTCCAGACCTTTCCAATATGTTACCAAAACATCTTGGTTTATGCTGATATTTCTCACTCCCTCACTCCGAGACATGTTTTTCATTGCTGTCAAAGCATTTAGCACAGACATCAGCACACCTCCCAAGTCCTGTGTTCCAGCTCTGAGAAGTTGGCTGCATAGAAAACAGAAAAAAAATCATTATTGTCCGAGATGCTAATTGATAACAGACTGACCAAGGTGGAAACTAGAAATTCAGGGCTGTTTTTCTCTTCACTTGGCCTGCTTTTTCTATAGCAAAGAGGCACTAAACCAGCTAAAAATACTAAACCAAATGTTTATGCAGAGCTACTTTTTGTGATTACTTTTTTTTCACACATAGGCATCTTTTCAATGATTTTTACTGCTTTACCTTCCATCAATTCTAACTGCTCAGCACTTGCTCCAGAAGTGTACTGCCCAACACATGTCAAGGCACAACCACGGATCATGGAATAAAAAGGCATCCTTTGTTTGCAGGGCTTGTTGTTTTGCTTCAGGTTGACTCACAGCAAATGTTCCAATATGACTCAGAAAGAGACGATACTTAATTGTGGAGACATTCTGTACTAGCATCTGAGGTTCAGCAACTTAAGATACTGTTGCTGATAATAACAACTTTGCACTAATAGCCACTTCCATTTAAGACTCTGAAGGCTGTTTGAGCATTATCCTGTTAAGTTGGCTGAAGAGGTTTAAAAATCTGCCAGGCGCAGAACCCTCTGCCCAGCTTGGGAGAAGTTTGGATGTGACCCAGGGCTACTTTGCTTCAGATTGGCTATAATTAAAAATTCATAATACCTTCTGGAGGTAAGATTTATGTGCAAATCAGATACACCCTGGTGGCCAGCCACATAAAACCTTTTTTGGCCAGTGTTAGAGGTGCTGTTGTTTTGAGTGTATGAAACGAGACATCCTGTTCCCAACCGGATTATTATTTTTGATTTTTCATGGTGCTCAATTCCGAGAATTTTTAGGAAAACACAGACAATAAGAACACCATTCATTTCAAAGGGATCAGGATTAGAGCTAAAGACAGGGCTAACAGTTTTCACCTCTAAACTATTTTTGTGACATTAGGTGCATCTCTCTGTATTTTAGCTAAGTCTTTGGTCAGCACCTTTTGAGCTCCTGGGAAACCATTTAAACTAGATTTGTGCTTCCAAACACTGTCTTCAACTCAGCTGATCTCAAGGAAAGCAATACAGGACAGCAAGTACATAAATCACCTTCCCTCAGGTGATCCTCTTTCTTCTATTCACCATCTCCTTGGTGCCAGGGACAGTGGAGCATTGAAGCAGCACACCCCGAAAGCCCAGATGCCCAACTCTGCGGTAGCAGCCTGACAGTGCCCAGTGAG
The DNA here is from genome assembly GCA_003993805.1 of Himantopus leucocephalus. Taxonomy (NCBI): domain Eukaryota; kingdom Metazoa; phylum Chordata; class Aves; order Charadriiformes; family Recurvirostridae; genus Himantopus; species Himantopus leucocephalus. The sequence goes on from RSEF01000004.1 coordinate 1,368,000, forward strand.
GCAGACCCACAGCCAGTCAGATGAGCAGCTCCAAGGTTGAGAGCAGAGAGAGGTTGAGAGCTTTTCAAAACCCACCTTTCTGTTGCTAGGGCTGCCACTTATGCTATCGTTAATGTAGTCACAGCTGTTCTTGGTTTAAGGCATTAAGCAGAGTCCCAGGTGCTCGTTTTATGTAGATTAATAATTAACTGGCAATTTTATAAAAACAGCATTGCCTCTTCCAAGCAGTTCCTCAACTGCTCAGGCTGCGGGAAAGCCTCTTTCAAAGTAAAATCACACGGTTCCTCTCTGTTCGAAAGCAAATCCTTCTCTCTTCCATGAGCTTGCAGAGACCTGAAGCCTGGGAGTTCTCTGGAAGATGAGTGGCTTGTGCCTTTGGCCAGTTCTGCTGTTGTTCCTCCCTTATTCCCCTCATGTACCAACTCTAAAGTCACCACAGACCTGCAAAGTGAAGTTGTAATGAGTCAAACCAAATAACTAAAAACTGAGTGAGGGGAAACATCTCCAATTTAGATTATTTGACTCCCCAAAATTGCACCCACCCCCCGCTGATTCAAGACAGCTGCAATTGCTGTATCATCTATTGATGAACAAAGGAAATATAAACCATCAACAAAACTGTCTGCATTTGTTTAATGCCTGAGTCTGTCCAACCTGAAGAGAAGTTTCTAAATTTAAGCAACCAGCAGCAGGGAAGAAAAAGTGTAGGAAGTTGTAGTCTGCATTGGAATCCTCCCACAAAGGAATGCTCCCATAGATTTTTGTATTCCTTTTCAGATTCTAGCATTAGGACAGAGTCTCAAACTTTCTTTCTCTTCTGCAGTTCCCTCCATTCAAGCATTTCTTCCAAGCTGAAAGCCTCATAAATTCCTAGGAACAATTGTGGTCTTTGTAGGAAATCAGTAATGGTGATGACTGCAGCCCCAGTGGCATCATTTCTGTTTGAAATGCAGCAGTATTCAAGAATGAATGACACTCGCTTAAAAAATGTTTTCTGGAGGCACATGAGGTCTTGTCAGACTGCATGTTAAAGCAAAACCTTTAGGGCAGTTTGAATCAGTCCCTTTTTTCCTTCTCTAACATGTGCTTCCCTGCACCAATGAACTCCTGTTTCCAGTGACTCAATCCTTAGTCTTTCAAAACAGCCCAATAAAGAAAAAGAATGGCTTTATCTATTTTTCAGAACATTTTTGCCTTTATCGTTACATTAGTTACTTCCAGGACAGTGAATAGTTCAGAGCTTGCTGATGGGTCTTGCTGAGCTGTCTCCCTTTTGATTCATAGGGAACAAAAAACAGGAAAATGCTCTTCTAGTCCCTTACTTATTTTAGCTGGACAAGGTACAACGGAGCCTCTTTGATTTTTTTTCTTTTTTTTTGCACTCACTCTTGTAGATCACATTGCAGAGAAATAGATAAGCACAGACGCTTACCTGTTATTCTTTCACTCACTTCCAGGTAGCTCTTCTTGAGTACTTGTGTGCTGGGGAGGAAAACAAGACTAAATAATTTCTGCTCTGCTGATCAATAGTTATTTACAGTATTGCCAAGAACTTTAAAATACCAGTTACTTGGAATTAAAAAGAGTTTCCAGAAAGGTTTTAAAGGGGAAAGTGATTTACTGGGGAAAATTTTGAGATAGGTGGAGGTGATGGTGGAGGGACTGCAGAAGTGCCTGGTGCTATCACTGACCCAAGGATCAGAAACCAAAGGCAGAGCAGTGCTGGATGCAGGTGTGATGCTCGGGAGTAGCAGCATGGTGACAGGGCACTGATTTTTGTGGCCAAGCTTCCCCTGTGCAAGAAGCCTGGTCAGGTAAGCCCCATTCCTTGAAAACATTTTGGTGCCTTGAGCCCACAGAATGGCCTGGGGGAGAGGGCTCATCTGTGTGCTGGCATCTCCCCCACGCAGCCCCACCTGGGTCCCCCCTGTGCTGCAGGAGTCCCCTGCACACTGGGTCCAGCACATCGCAACCGCTCAGGGAATCCGTGCTGTTAAACACAGCACCACCCTCTTGGGAAAAGCGAACTCACCTTTCAGGAAAGAGACAAGCGTAACAGGTAGAGTTTGCTTTCATGAGGGTGTTATCTAGTTTAAAGCTGTTGGCAACACACTAGCCCATTACCTAGAAGAAAACATCCACGTAGCTCTTTGGAAAAGGGACAGTTTTCTAAGCGCATGGCGGGCTGGCAGAAGTACTCTGTGGGGTTAAACTGCAGGAAGGCTTTCACCATCATGGGACTGGCACAACGGAGAGCTGGACCAGGCCCAGCTGTTCACACTATTCTCTTGAAAAATACTCTTATGCAGTAATTTTTATAAACACACCCTGTGTTCACCCTTGTAATCATCAAGCCTTGTAATCAGCCTGCACCAAGTCACCGCATCAAATTACTGGTGGTACTTTGAAAATAGAGCTGTTCCTCCACTTTGGCTAGCAGGGATGCACGTGTCTGCAGTGTCAATGCTCCAGCCTTGCTTCTCCTTCAGCAACCCTGCCTGCTGCCAAACAGCTACCCTTTGGTTTGCCCATGGGGCCCCACGTCCACGGGAAAGGTGTGCTGGTGGGAGCAGAGCCACCAACTGCACAGGCCAGGGCCCAGCTGCTCTGCAGGGGCAAAGATGGAGAAGCTGCCACAGGCAGCTCTTCTAGAGCCTGCTGCGTGTCCTGCTGTGGCATTCCTGCTCTTGCCCAGGGGCAGGAAAAGCAAATTGCAGGCCAGTTGTGGATGTCCATCTGCCTGTGAAGTTCCCGGTACAGCAGGAGCCACTGCTTACCCAGCACTTCTGCTGGAGCTGCCCAGTTCAGGGCAGCACCAAAGCATCTGCTGCCTTTGGAGGGACAGGACTGCTATATTCAGAACTTCAGGCTCCACCTTAGAGTAATCAGTGGTAAATGAAAAGAGGCTAATTTATCTCAGTGTACTTAATAAGTTATCACTTAGCATTTAATCAAGACTATTGAAAACAATAATGAAATCATCACAGCCCAGCTAATTGGAATTGACACCACTAATGAGCTGTGGGTCACCTCCTTCCTGCTGCTGCGGCCCAGGTGACAGAGCTGCTGCTGGGGGTCTCGGACCCTGGCCCCTCTCAGCATGGGAGGGACGATGCCGGCAGCGTGAGGTTTGGTTTGTCCTGCCTGTGTGAGGATGAGGGAGTGAGGAGGGCTGCTGGAATAACTTGTTCATTAAAGAGCAGGGACTGCAGCTGAGAAAATGTCTGTCTGAAGAGAAGCTCCTGGAGGTCACTTACGTAAAAACAATTCGGTCGGGGAAACAAAGCTCGGCACTCCCAGGTGAAAGACTTCACTTCTTTCTGCATGCTGTGAAAATATTTCTGTTTTTAAGGACCGCCTTAGCTCAGTCACTACCCTTGAAAATCCACTTTATCAGTTTCAAGCTAACACCGGCTTTGGCCTTCCCTTTCCCCCGCAGGTGGGGCGGGAGGGCTGCCACCAGGGCTGTCCCAGGTCAGGGGACAGTGCCCCAGCCGTGCGTCCTGGTGCTGCACACCTGACCTCTACAGCAGAAGACAGACCAAGAAACGAAACTTGAGACTGAAAAGGAAAAATTTTACTTTGAGAGAGTTCTGTGGTTTTTCTAACATCTTTTGTTTTTCTGGACTAGCTAAATCAAACATCTTTTCCTGGACACGCACTCTGCTGCTTTTTTCCTCCACTTTTCTTTCAAATCCAAGTTTCACCTGGAGTCCCCTAAGAAAAATGCTTGCTGCCACCTGTGCTTTGCTGCACAGTGCAAGGAGCCTGCAGTGGCTCCCGGGCAGGGCTATCGCTCCGGGGGGGTCTGGATGGTTCGGGATGGGAACAGCCTGGTGGGAGCTGTGGGATGAGCCCGGGGCTGCCAGCTCCTGTCCCCCGAGACAAGTGGGAAATACCTCCTTCCTGTTCTCACCCAGGGACAACTGCTCTGAAAACTCCTCCTGCCACACTACCAAAAGCCAAGAACAAGTAAATGCATTTTAGGCTCTGCATTTTAGCTTTTCCTAACTCTCTCAGTTTCTCTGACTAATGCCACCCACCTGCCTTTTCCCCCAGAATGAGGAAAAAGAGGCAGCAGGCTCCCGGAGGCAAAGAAGAGGGAAGCTAGGATATTGTAGAGAGAAGGTAGCAGGTGTGTAATTTACATAACAAAGAAATTTTGGGAGGTTTCAGCTCATTCTTGTACCATAGTAACATCTTTTTCTGTGCGGCTATGGTTGGGCTGCACTCTGAAATGGATCGGTGTGAGAAACAGGTTGTTAAAACCAAACCCCTTTCATCAGATGCCAAAGTGAAGCTGCGGGTCTTATTTTGATTCCTGCAATTGGTTTACATCTCCATAAAGACATACCTAGGCGCAGGGTGGAAGCCACTAAAATTTAACTGGGAGATGGTCAACAACCTCTTAAAACCAGCCCCCGCCCCCCCAGCAGCCCCCATGCTCCCCACTGCAGGGGCAAGCAGAAGGGCACTTACAAAAACGTCCTGCCAAATTTTTCTCCAGCTAACAGCCCCTTTTTGGTGCTCAGTGATTGAGCACCAAAGTAAAAAACACAGAGTTAAAGCTTGTGGTTTGCCAACGAGAGGTTAGGCACGTGGAGAGTCGGAGACGGCTCTCGGGAAAGGGATTTTCCTCCTGCCGACGGTGCCCTTGTCTCCATATGTCAGTTTGCAAAAGAGCGGGGCTTGCCTTCTGGAGTGCGTTCTATCCCTGAATTTTTGGATGTTGAAAAGAGATCTGGCCTTCATAGATCATTCAGGAATGTGAACCCAGCATCTAGCCTTTAAAGGAAATAGTAGATGTAGATTTTTCTTTTTTTTTGGAAGCCAGGAATTTTAGTGAGTGCAGCTGGGGATGTGGCAATAATGTTAAGTAGAGAAAATAAAGCATTGGCTAACTCTGCTTTTCTTGGAGGAGAGTTGAATGCAGTTGAAAAGAGAGAAGGGACTGAATGCAAGAAATGTTTTTTCATAATATGAATGCAAACTAACCCAAGCTGGAATAGCCATCAGCGTTTCAAACACTTAGCCCCTGAAGCACTGAGATATTGGAAGAAATGTAAAAAAAAAAACCAGACACCAAAAAAATGAGAAAAAAATATATCCCAGAATGAGTAAGACCCTTTGAAAGAGCCTGTGAATATTATAAGGGCAAAAGAACGCAGTGGGAGATGCCAGGGCTAGTAAATGTAGATGCTGTAGGATAGATGGGCGCTGGTCAGGTGAAGGTAAGTAATACTATCTCAGGGTGAGTTTCTTCCAAACCTAACTTCCACATACCTGAGGGGAGGCCCTTCTCCGCTTCTCACTGGTATTCTACTGGGACTTTCCTCCCTGAAAGTCGTGCGGCCTGCACAAGGCTGTGTCCTCTGAAGTCATTTGCCTCCACCAGCTCTGCAGCGAGACCCTCGTGAGCTGGTAGCAGCCACACTCAGTAACAGTAATCTGGCTTGAGAGACTGAAGTTGAAAATTTTGGTTTTGTAGAGAAATAGTGGCTTCCGAAGGAAAAAAAGATTTTTTGAAATTATTTTTTTAATTCAATGGGGTAAAAATTATTGTACATAGCTAAAATTTCAGAATGGCATTGATTACATTTATGTCCTGGCTTTCATTCAGATTCTCAGTGAAAAACCAGCATTTTCAGAACACAAATATGACCTGCAGAACACCACCTATTCTCCGGACACCTTCTGAAAAAGAAAGCCGTTGTTCAAGGGTGGGTTTTGCAACTGTGTATTTCAAGGCTCATGTCATCCCTGCCTCCAGGGAGTCTTCAGAAGCATTTCAAGACTTCTTACTTCACTTCTCTTTTCAAATTATATTTTATCTTCTGCATCACTTATTAGAGGAACGGGGTGCTCAGTTCCCATTTGCACATTTGTAGCTGCCACTAAAATCTGATTAAGTTTTTTTTGTTGTTATTTTTCAGCAACTTCAGGGCAGTTTTTAGCCGAGTGCATCTTCCCATCCTCCCAGGGGAGTTTTCTTCAAACTAAGGAAAAAAAGGCATGACAGAAGCTTCCACAGCAACTCGCCAACTTCTGCCAATGGGACCTGGCTCCAGAACAGCCTGTCTGGCTTTTTCTCCTGGTATTGAATCCTCTACAAAGGAATAAAACCACATTACCTGAACCTGGCAGTGCTCATTTCCACCTCCTGATGGACTATGATCAGCAGCTGCCGCATCGCGGATGATTGCCTCCTCTGTGTGTCTTGTCTTCACTATCAATTGAGTCTTCCCTATCAAGAGCAAATCTTCAGGATTAGCGTATGTCAAATTTCATGTCCTGAACTGATAGCGTGTCCCTTGGTTACTTTGCCTTGTTTTTACTTTACAGCCATTTGATAGTCACAGGAAATAGGAAATAACATGAAATTTTAGAATATAATTTTGTACTTTCTCATTGCTTAGAATTATGTGCCTATAATTCACTGGAGCATTTTGCTGTGGATGACCTGTATGTACTACAGCTGATCTCTGCGGTGTGTCTGGCACACTGAATTAGAAATAATTGCAGATACATTAGAAAAGTCACGGAAAACCCGTCAGGTACATTTGTACCGAGCTTTATATAGGCATCTGGCCAGAGCTGACTCCCACTCTCGATCTGGGAAGTTCTCCCTCTCCCGGCAAGGGACACGCATCTAACCAAGACTGCTCTCTAGGAAAGGAGCAAAAGTGGGTCGCCTGGAGCTCAGTTCCCTCTCAGAAATGGTGCTGCATATCTAGCGCAAAAGTGTTTATTTGGCAATGAAATGTGATAACATCCCCTTCTCCAAAGACCCTGGAATAAGTGAGCCAGTACGTGAACTCCTCTGAGAAGAAATCCAATGCAGAGACTTTTTCTTTCACATATAGTCCTGCTGAGAGGACGAAGGCTGCAAGCGACGGAGATGAACGGTGGCTGATGGATTCCTCCTCCCTCGGCCCCTCTGAGGATGGAGAGTGGCCGTGGCCCAGCTCCGACGGCCCCCAGGGAATCCACTCGCAGAGAGGGTCTGGGTGGCAAAGGGTCATGCTCCTCTTAAATGACAGTGAGTTGTGCTGAATTAAATTGCTGTTGCAAAAAGAAAATAGCAAACATACTCAAATGTCTCTTAGCACAAAATATGAGAAAGATATGCACTGGTTCCAGGCTGCAGAACTGCATATTTTAGGTGTTTCAGGATAAACACACGAGGTGTTGTGCATGGCTCCTTTTAGTTATGTTTGCAAAATCTGGTCCATGATAATACAGCATTTGGATCACAAGGTCGTGTGATCCTCACGACTCACTGTGGATATTTTTACAGCATGCTTATATGTCAGTCTTCACTACGGGAAGGCTGGTCCCACGTATCCAAAGTAGTAATTGTCAGCTCCTAACTCAACCATCAGCATCCTGGGTAGTCCCACACAGGTCCTCTGATCATCTGTCCCTCTCCTCTGTCTTCAAAATGGCAATTATATTTCACTACCTCCCAGGAAAACTGTGAGAATAAAAGCTCAAGTACCATTTCAGGGAGACTTAATTAAGTACCTTGGCAGATAGACTGTCTGTACCCAGCACCTTTCTTTCATGTTTTTCCCCACAAAGAGGAATTTTTTTCTCTGTGAAAAAAGGACACTAAAACTATATAGAGTCTGTTTACCTCAGGGCACTCCAATTCCACTGAAAAGAAATCACAGCACTTCAAGGAGGACCTGAAAGTAATTAGTGAGGTTTACTTTGGAATGACTAAACAAACTGCGTTCCACCCACTGAGCATCATCTGAGCGTCTTCTCATTACACGATTCATTTATCTCTTTGTTTACTGATGCCGCTTCTCCACAGAAGTAGGCAGGTATGACCTGCTGTTCCCGAAGCCCTGCCATGCAGCAGAAGGGCTGCAGGTGCGGCTGCAGCAGCAGCGTCGCTGCGGTGCCGGCGGGGGGAGCGAGGGCGGCCCCCTGCCCCCAGCCCACCGCAAGCACCAAGCAGCCTGGCCGGGCTGAAGGCCGCTGTGGTCCCAGCAGAGCTGGCATCTTGCAGCACGTCTCCGATTCGGACCGAAGGGAAAATGATGATCTCTCCGAGTGACACGCAGGATTTGTAGGCTGAAATTGGCCCTTGGGCGCAGTTAGGAGCATTCGGAGCTTTATGCGTTGTAATTCGCAGAACCGCGGAGGCAAAACCTGATGGGAGAGCAGACGTAAATGAATAAGAGAGGAACACTTCATTGCTTCTGGAAGCTCAGCCTGAGCGCGTTCAGGGTGCGAGGGAGGATGTAACTCCTGGCTCTGCTCGGCTCGTTGTTCGCAGAAGCAGAATCCTGTTTCAATTCAAGATAATTGGCTGGAATAAGTTTGCCTTTCCCTCGGAGCTTGTTCCGTATAATGTGTTCTCTTAATAGTGGCCCCTTCCCTATATATAGCCACTGACAAGCCTGGCAAATAGAAGAAACTGGCAATTTCACAAGCATTTAAAGGTAGCGTGAAGAAATTCATCCATCTACCTGTCAGCCCTATTAGCTGGGAAGAAAGTTTTGCAGCAGATTTGAAGTGACTCGGCACGAGCTCTTGGATAAGGGTGTTCTGCAATAAGTCCCCACCTTGGAGGGTCTTTTCCCCAAGTGGTCTGCTGGGTCTCCCAGAGGGAGTAAACGGGCATAAGGATTTCAGGAAAGGAGTTTGTGCACTCACATGCTGAGCTAGGATTTGGCTTCTCTTGTTCAAGAATCCCATAGTAGGAAAAGTGGGTTACTGGGAGAGATACAGGGCTTTACCTCCTACTGTCTCCCTCTAAAGTGGGGGCCCAAAGGGTTCAACTGTCTTAAATAATTTTCCTCGATTTTGCAGACATCCAAACTTTGAGTCGTAGGCCGATACCGATGGTCTCTCCCTCCACGTGAACTTCTCGTGTCGTGCCCGGATCGCACTGGAGGCAGCAGAGGGACCCCGAGCGCCAGGAGCACAAAAAGGGAAGCAGGAGGACAGAACTGTAGCCATTTATTTCAGCGTATTTAAGGGAGAATTAGTAAGAACAATGACTAAACCACACCTTTCACTCTGAGAGAGGGGGCTGAAAGAACCTGAAACAAAGAAGAAATACTGTAAGGAGTTGCCTACCAAAAGCCACTATTCTTTACTGCAAATTGCTGAGATTGGAGAACAAAGTTGTTCACACTGCGACACTTACTTGATTCTGAGCAGGTCCTTGGCAGTGCTGGGGGTAACACAGGTGGAGGGTTACCACAGGCAACAGCAGCCCTGAAGCTCAATGCTCTCTGTCTCCTCCGTGGGTAGTACCCTTTCCCTTCTCGAGAGCACCTCTCCACCAGGTTTTCTGACATTGCTTTTTAGGCTGCTCTTCGCCAGAGCAGCATTCCTCTGCCTGGAGAGGATGCAGCTCTGTGGGTCAGAGCCCATCATCTCCATGGCTCCCAGCTCCAGACTGCCTGTCTGTAGTCCTGAGAGCCAGAGGCATTGCCAGCAGCTCCCTTGGCTGATGCTAAATGATTGAGGAGCTTCAGTTCAGCATCCACATCATTAAACATGGCATTAATTCAGACAGATCGGCAGACAGCAGGTAGGGTGTGTAATCATTTGCAGGTCACACCTGCAGGGATGCTGCCTGGCTCTGAACTGAATCACTTTGACAAGAGATATGGGGTGCTGCACTTAGCAGAAGGGGTTCCCATTTTTGGGCTGCACTGAATCATTTAAGTGTTCACAATGTGAAGATCAAACTATGGGCTTACTAGACTCCCTAAATAAACCTTATCTGCACCAAACACACCCATCAATTTTATTACCATCAAGCAGATAGGGAAGGAATTAGTTGCCAGGGAATGCTTCTAATTTAAAAGTTAACAGCTGATATTATTTCAGAGTGGCAAATTTTATCATTTTGCCTAAAAGTCTGCTCTGAGTAAATTAAAACATTTTGTAAAAGCTGGATTATATCTGCAATGACTCTCACATATCAAAAGGGGAATGCAAGAGAAAGCCTCTGGTGAATAATGTTAGTGGGGATGAAGGAACACACAGATAAAATTCGTGTTGCCAAGTGCTGTGGGCTGAGCAGGTCTTTTCCTCCCCAGCAGCCAAACCTTTGGGCACCTGCACAGAAAAGCATTCCCTGAAGCACTTGGTATCCTCATGCCCCGGAATGCCCTCACGGTGTTAGAGGGCTCTGAACGCCTTTTAAAGTAAATGCAGCTCGGAGTGATGCTTCTACCTGCGGTGGCAGTTGCAGCAACGCCAGCGGAGTTGGCTGGGCGAGCACAGGCCAGGCATAGTAGCGGCCCTCGGCAGGCTGTGGTCCCTCCCATCCCTCCTCGTACCGGGCACTACGGCGGGACGCCGCTGCTCGGCAGGTCTGGACATGCCAAATCTCACCCGCCTGCCCCTGTCTTCAGACACAGCCTGCTGTAGGCTTTACTATTGCCATGACGTTAAGCGGTTCTGCACAGGAAACAGCCCCTAAGTTAAATATATTTGTGATTTTGAATTGTTAGCATCTGTCTGAATTACGGAGCTGCTTTATTTAATTCATTACCGGGGTGTCCACTCCATTATTGCTAAACATGGCTTATTTATTAAATCTTATTATCAAGTCCATGAAACATCCTGCAAGATTTTTGTGCCTGTTCATCCCACATTTTCTGAGTCACAAAAGCAGAACTAGTCATTGCAAACAAAGAGGAATACAGTGTCCTCAGTGCATAAAAGCAAATACAAAAAAGGGGAAAGTTCCCAGATCATGGTTTTCAAGGGCTGTCCAAACTCTTATTTATAACACACCTTTTGAGTGAAAGAAAAAAATCTAGTGGCTGATGTATAGCTCTCATTGTTTCTGTTATTTATCAAACCTGTATTTAAAACAGAAAAGTGTAAACTACTAGCTTCTCTAGGGAACAGGAATCTTTCAAAAAGCTGCCTGATGCAACAGGCACATTGAATGAATTTTTCCTCATTTAGACTTGGGAAATTTAGCTGTTGAATTTTCTCCCTCTGGACAAGGCTCAAGCACTGAAACTTCCCATCTACTCCAGCTGCTTTCAACTCTGAATGGCAAAGCAGAGATATTTTCTTTTTCAAGCCAGAAATCTCATTATTGCACCAGAAGACCTTGGTTTAGGTTTTGCCGTAATCTGCGTGCTCCCTCCTTCCTGCAGCGCAGTCCTCTGCAGACCCTGGCCTGGGAGGAGAGAGGATGCTCTTGGAGGCACGGCCGGTTTCCCTGCAGGTTGCTCTCTGCATCTCCTTTGTGTTTTCTGAAGCAGAAATGGCTCAAAAGCGGGAGCAGGTTTGGAGCAGCACTTTTTCTCAAGCAGCTCTCGTGACCTTTCCCTGCCTGTGCTCGGCACCAGCAACGGAGCTCAGAGAAGGATGGACAGAGGCACAGACAAGAAGCCACAAAATGTGCCTTTGGAGCGTGATGGGAACTTTTGCATTAGGAAAATATTTAATGAAATGGCCTTGTATTCTCAGTATTTTTCTTATGCCCTCTTATGAGGCCTTTACATACCTCATAAATATGAAATACAATAATATGCAGGGACCTGTAGGGACAATTTTATTCAGCTTCGCAAGCTCAATACTCCAGTAATGAAAGCATTTTCTTTACATCTTCATGGGAGCAGACAGGGAAAAGCATTTTAATATGTGTACCTAGTAAGATGGTGGTAACAGCCTGGGGAGAAAGACTCCATTATTATTATGATCTGGCTCATTGTTAAGTACTGTCCAGTAATGAAGATGAATCATGTCTTTAGAAGCCATTTCTTTAAAATTAGCTTAAATTAGGGTGCAAGAGTGAGCAGCCTTGATCCTGGACACTTTTACATACTGTACAATGAAACTGACTGCTGAATTATCTGTCTTATTTTTGTCAGACAGGAAAAAAGTCCCTCAAAGCAAATACTGGGATGGTACCGTGAACTCACCAAGTCCAGTGTCTCAGCCCTAACAGCCGACTTGGCCTCCCTGAGCAAAGGCAGCGCAGTCCCTGCTTTTGTTGGAAAGACCATGCTGGCCTGTGTTACTGGTCGTGAGAGACTTCACTAAGTGAGAAAGGTGAAGAGCAAGCGAAACACCATCTAAAAATGAACCATAGCAATGACCCATGAAAATGCTCATAATCTGGTGTTTTAATGTTCCCAAGTGGGATGAAATCCTTAAGAGCTTACAGATCCAGACCCAGAGACTCTCCTAAGAGATGGTTAGCTGCACTGGTGAGGTGCAAGTTTATATTTAAAAAATGCACACATCGATGCCCAGGTAGATTACAAAGTCAGGGACAGGAACTGAGTCAGATTACAAATGCTGAGTTGTGTGACTAGCATCTGGTGATAGTGTTGGAAAGTTTTAACTGAGAAGTTCAGACCTTTTCTTATTTTACCTGTCAAACTCCAATCAAATGTATGTATTTTAGTTTTTTTTTTTAAAGTGTGTGCTTTGATTCTCTGGTATTTAGATTTGCTAGACTACTCACCAAACAGGGATCTGAAATTTTATGGTACAGCTCTGATCTGTTTCATAGAATCATAGAATGGTTAGAGCTGGAAGGGACCTTAAAGATCATCCAGTTCCAACCCCCCTGCCACGGGTAGGGACACGTCCCACTAGACCAGGTTGCTCAAAGCCCCATCCAACCTGGCCTTGAACACCTCCAGGGATGGGGCAGCCACAGCTTCTCTGGGCATCTTGTGCCAGTTACTCACTACCCTCAGAGTAAGAGGCCCTCATCAACACTTAGTCTACATTAGATCTAGTCAGAAAATAGATGTTCACTTCAGCTGAAATTTCAGCAATTTGACATTTCTTTTTGACACAAAAAAAGCACCAAGAATGGAAATGCTAAATAATGTCATGAAAATGAAAAGTTCCAAAAATTTTTGACTCAAGGAGCATCAAAGTGAGAAAGCCAAAAATCTTCCGTAGAAAAAGGTGTTGACTCTTCGCAATTCAAATGAATGTGTTTGAAAAGGTGCATTTCTCCTTTGCTTTCTCTGTTTGACTTAGAGGAGCCAGCACAAACGTTAAGTTATGATGCCTGACGAACAATGAAGTCTGCTAGAAGCAGCTCAGAATGTTTGTAAGTGGATAATAACTGCAGCAAAGCAGCATGTGATTGCTTAAGTGTTTGAACCTTTGACAGAATACATCAGTTCTGCAAAGAATACTGTAGTATGAGAATAGCATGCCTTTGGCACACGGGGCGTTTCACAACCACGGGGTTTATGCCTGTGCATCTAAATGCTGTTCTGCCAATTTGTCCTTCTAACTCGTAACAAAGAAATGAAAGGGAACATCGGGAAATGCGCACGTAACCACACAGCAAAGGAGCTCCAGGATGAAGCCCTGCTTGTTTCCACAGCCTCTGCAATGCCGCTGTGGAGATGCCGGTGGGTGCTCGCCCACCCCGGAGCCGGTCAGGACAGGCTTCCAGCCACACTGGGGCTGCAGCGAGTGCAGCCGGGCGCCCACCGTGCATGTCAGGCAGGGTGTGTGTGTGCATAGATATACATATATACACACGGTGGCATTCACCACCAAGCCATCAGCAGCAATTTCTGACAGCCAGCGTCTCCAGAAGAAGCGTGCAGGAAAACGGTTGCCATTTCTCCTTTGGTAGCAGGAGCCCTGCGTCTGATCTCGTGCGTGCCGCAGCCCTCCATCATTACGGCTGTAAGTGATGTATTTGTGATTTACCGTCCTCCAAATAAAATCCTGACTGAGTTGATTGGTATCCTTACGCAACAGAAATGATGAGGAAAAAGATGAAATGGCCCGCTTGCCGGTTCATGCCCTGACCCAGCTGCGTGCCCGGCTCAGCCCCTGGGCAGGATACAGCTATGGGATGGCTGTGGGCCAGGAGAAAACAGGGGTCTGGGGATGCTGAAGAAGGGTGGAGAAGCCTGGTGACATCTCTGAAGACACATATGACAGGAATACTTATGGCAAAAGACATTCTGCGTTGCCAAACGAATGCTGGGATGCCGAGTCTGTCAAAAACGCGAAGAAGTTAACTTTTGTCTCCCATCCCATATGCAAACCTGCCTGTTCCCCGCGCAGCCCCTCCTGCCTGCCCAGCAGCCCGGTGCTGCCAGACACCCCCACCCCGGGGCACGGGGGCCCACTGCAGGAAGGAAGCACCGAAAGTCTCTTCCCATCCGAGTTCCTGAGCTTGGAGCCTGGGCTGCTCCGCAAATGACTGTGTCTGCAAAGGAAGGGAAGGAGAAGAGTAGGAATTTCCACCCATGTTGCTGCTCTTTGCTCCTGCTCTCCCCCGCTCCTGGCTCCATACACACAGGGCTGAGCTGTGGCAGGAGTCTCCCTGGACACCCAGCAGCACCCTGAAACTTCTGTTCTCATCTTCAGGCTGTGGTTCACTTTTCACGCTGTCCTCTGTGGCACCGGAGAGCGAGAAGGGGACAGTGTCAGGCACAAAGCTGGGAGCTTTCTGGAGGCAGAAATCCTCGGATGTTCTCTGTCTGCTAAAACTCTGGAGCGGAGAGAAAGAAAGATGCTGCAAATTCGGAAAGATGCTTCACCCCACGAGCTGCTGTGCTCGGTACCCAGAAAGGAGGAGGAGGAGAGAGGAGACAGGGAAGATCAGGGCACATCCACTGTCTGTGTATTTTGCTGCTCTGCTAGATCTGCACATGTCAGACTCTCCCATCGTTTATGTGTGGGGTTGCAATACACCTCAGGAGAAAACTAGGAAGAGATACACTATTGGCTATTTCATATGCGGTGTGTCATCTGGCAGGCTCTATATATCACAGGGAAAGCAGGGACCACTCAGCCTCTGAGCAAAGCTGCTTCAGTGTATAGCTCAGAGATACTTTGAGGATGGAAAGAAAAGGGAAAGGCAGCCCTTGCTTTTCTGATTCTGACAAGCTCTGAAAACTCTTGGGAAATGGAGACCTGACAGATGAAGGACTATGTGGAAAACCAATAAAGCAGATTTCCAAGGAGAAGTTGCGGGAGAGAAGCAGAACAGTGCCCAAAAGGAAATATTCACTAGGATTTCTTCCTAGGTGCAGAGAGAAAGTGTTTGGGGATCTCTCATATTGCAGCATCTGAATCAGCTATCAGCTTCTGTACATTGGACACATGGGACTGAAAAAGGAAGAGCAGCTGGAGAGTCCCTGGAGCAAAGCTCACATGTAGTCAGCTCAGGAAGAAGGACCCATTTATCGACTCTTTCATGTAGTTTGCAGCCACAGGGCAGATTTTTAAAATGCAAGCCTGTGTGTTTCCTCCTGCAACCACTGACTTTAGCACCTGAGCTGCAAGGAAGGAGGGCAGAGAGGAGCGTGCAGCCTGCCCGGGGACACAGGCAGTGTTAGAGTCATGAGTAGGCACACGTGGTTCCCTTTGCAGTACATCTCCAAGCCCTTCTGGAGAGCAGAGAATCACAACACAACCAACTTCTTCTCTGCACTGTACGGCTTCCCAAACCAATCCTTCTTCCACAGTGATTTGGACCTGGAGGACCTGGGGGACTTTGATAGCGGCACCAAATATGAGGGTGAGTCCCAGAGCCGGACAGTGAAGGCGCTGCTGATAGTAGCCTACTCTGTGATCATCTGCATCTCGCTCTTTGGCAACATCCTGGTGTGCCACGTGGTGATCAAGAACAAAAGGATGCACTCCGCCACCAGCCTCTTCATCGTCAACCTGGCCGTTGCCGACGTGATGATCACCATTTTGAACACCCCCTTCACGCTGGTGAGCATCTGGCTTGTCTGTGTTTTGCTGGTGTTTGTGTGTGCCTGACAGCTCTGTACAAGTCTATTGAATGGGCCAGTAATGGGCTAATAAGCAGAGTTTCTTTGTGCTTCCCCCTGCACCTTGCCTGCTGGACAAGCTGCAGCCCTGCCCGCCCTCTCCCCCCCGCCCCTTATTTTCAGTTACTAAATAATATAAGACATAAAAAAATGTTAAAAGAATGAGGTGGGAAGACTTAAAGACATTCATTTCTTGCCTCACTGTCACAATATATAAACAACATGTGAGTACACATGTATACACAACAACCCTGTATAACTGAATTTGACACAGCCCTCTGGTTCAAAAGCACCCCAAATATTCCTGCTTCAGTCTTTGCCCAGAGCTGTCCATAGTGTTCTTCTGCCTTCCAAAAGCAGTTCCCAAATTATCAGTTCGAATTCACCTTTTCTTAAATTGATCCTGTTTCTTTGGTGGGATTTCTCTGCCTTGCTCTGATGGGATTCACGTCCCGTAATCCATTCAGGGAAAGGATAGTGCCCTCTTGTGTATTTCCACAACAGTCACACATTATGCACAAGTAATTAAATAACTGTAATGTCTCTTAGGAAGGAGCTTTACTTCAACTTCAGAGAAACAGCACATTGCTACACATTCAGTGACAGAGTCATTACTACTCAAGTTGTCTCTATAGGGAAATAATTTAGATTGGTTGAAAACAGGTTAGCTAGTCTTGACTAATTTTCTATGTGGACAGATGTTTTGTTGTAAATGTGCTTTATTTCAAATTAGCTTAATCTGCTTCCAGAATTAGTTGCATTAATTTGGAATAAATATTGCGCCGTCAGGAATAACAGGGGAGTGAGACAAAACCCGTTATTTGGAATAATCTCCTCTGCAGAAAAGCCGCAATAAGTAACACCTCTTGGGAACTGGTAAGAAATGCCACACTGTCCTTGCCACTGCAGTCTCAGGGGGGCTTTAAATGCTCCCTGCCTCCCTCCCCTCCCAAGAGCGGCTGGATTTCGTACCCAGGTGGAGACGGCTCCCGTACCTGCAGAGGTCAGATCAATGAGGAAGGTTGTGAAGTGTGAGTTGCTTTTTCAACAGGAGGGTAAAATTTTCCTCTCTGTTTGTGTAACTTAATTGACACCTCTGAAATTGCTGTTGATGTATCTTACACAACGTGACGAGAGGAGAGTAGTGCTTAGAGATCAGCGTGCGAGCAAGACCCTGCCACCCGGCTCCATGTCCTGTTTCTGCGCGTGGGTGGTAGCTGCAGACCCCAGGAGGAGTACGGACACAGGGCAGGTAGGCAGGGATGCTCCCCAGACAGGCAGTCCCTCACACAGCGCTGTTACCTCCCTATTTCAATGCCCTCAATGATTTTTTCTTCTATGAATTTATCTCACTAAGTTTTGAACCCACGCAACTTTCAGCATCCACAAATTCAAATGCTTTAACAATGACAGCCGTGCAACTGTTTTTAAGGAGGCAAGCTAGTGTTTTTCCCTACAGTGTTGAGTGAAGGTTTCTTTACATTTTCCAGAAGGGCCACGTTACATGTACACCTGTACGTGCAAACAAACATACTCAGGGGGATTTGTTTGCTCAGTATAATAAATCTCACCTCTGTTTCAAAGACTCTTGCATAGTCACTGTTTCCCCAGAAAAACTGAGTGTAATGCCTCTAACAAAGCATGATGAAACTATATTAAAGCATTTCTTCCTAACCATGCTCCAGGGAAGACTATTTGCTACTCTTCAGATAATGCACACTGTTTTAATCCAGTTTTGTGTGTTCTTCAGGTGCGGTTTGTAAGCAGTACCTGGGTTTTTGGAAAGCTGATGTGTCACATAAGCCGGTTTGTTCAGTACTGCTCCGTTCATGTGTCTGTGCTGACCCTTGCTGCCATCGCTCTGGATCGGCATCAGGTATGCGATATAAATCACCCCTATGTTTGCCAGAAAATAAGGTGCTAAATACATAGTTTTCCCCCCTTCAAATCCCAGTAGCTGAAAACCTGCATTGTCTCTGGAGTCAAGGAATGGAGGGGTGGATTCTAGCTTTCGTGGTGGTGGACAAAAACTCCACGTTTGTTTACAGTGAGGGTCATCAAACACAGGACCAGGCTGCCCAAAGAGGCTGTGGAGTCTCTGTCTTTGGAGATATTCAAAACCCAACCAGAAAGAGTCCTGGGCAGCCCGCTCTAGCTGGCCCTGCTTTGCACGGGGAGCTGGGCTAGGATCTCCAGGGGTCCCTGCCCTCCTCAGCCACTCTGTAGAGTACAGCCCTGAAGGCATGGCAAGAATGTATTCTGAAGTTCAAACACCAGCAAGCTAATACATTATCTCAGCATTTATTTATGAAGAGTCTTATGGTTTTCAGGCATGCCCCATTATTTTGGGATGCCTAGGACAGGAAGTAGTGAGAACTGTGTTACCACATTCAGTTCAAGGTGAGAAATTCTCCTTTTCTCCCCTCCTGATACTTTTTTGGTGAATCCCAACCAGGAAAACCTCACAGGTCCAGCAGTGAGTACAAACCAAAGGGTTTTCTTGAAGTATAATGCAGTTTGTAATTTTTGCTTAAGCCAATAAATGCTGTGGACTGGGAGAGCAGATCCTGCAAGGTGTGCTCTCAGGCAGGCTGTGTATTTTTCTTGCAGTGCTGGAGTCACAGAAACAGTTGTTGCTGAAAAGCAATTTCACATGATAAATGACACGACTAGATGAAGTTCAAAACGATAATGGGTTCCACTCTGATCATCTGGGATGTGCTCCATCTGGTGTCAGAAAATTACAGTGACGCCAGATCATCTATTTCTGTCTTTTTTACCACAAAAAGTTTGGTAGTTTGCCCATTCTATGTGCAACACTGCAGCTCCTGAAACCAAAGCATTTGAATAATGATTCATTTCAATCAGTAGATTCTGGGTTAATTGCAAAACATGGCTGGGTATCAAGAAGTGTTTTTTTAACTAAGGGCAAACACAATACTTGCCTTTAAATTCAGTGGAGTAGGTTCCTCAGAACTGGAATTAGCTAGTATGGCCCAAGGAGATAAAAATAGAAGTAAGGAGATGTCACTGAGCAAAGAGAAATCAACACTTACCTCTAAAAATATTACTAGTCCTGAGAGGTACCAGAGCAGACAGATGCTCCAGGGGAGTTGCAGAAGCTCGATTAAGTAGATATTTATAATAAGACTAGAAAAGACATGCATAAAATACCAAAGGCTTCATCAGCCAAAAGATCATTTGGATGACATGATAGTTCTATTTTTAAGTATTGTTTCATCGCCTAATATAATCATCTGCAGTGCACGTAGCTCAACAGATATCTAACCATCATGGTCTCTGAAGCCAAGCTGATGGGTGACACTGAGCGTGTTTCTCTGCTCAGGGCACAGGGCCAGCAGAAACACTTAATACTCACACAACTCTGCATTTTCCACCCTTTATACTCTCTGAAGTTTTGTAAAATGAGTCTTTCCTTTCTGCCTTTTAACACTGGAGGGATGCAGAGCTGTCTGCAGCGCTTCAAACTGCAATGTGAGGCTGAAAGAGCGACCAAGACGTTGTCAGATGAAGTAGCCGTCGTTAGCAGCAAACCCACCTGGACTCCACCATGCTGTAGCCAGTACTGCAGGGGGTAAACTGTGAATATAAAAGAGACCAGCCTTCAAGTTTGTTAGTGCTATGTTGGCCAAAGTTTACATTCAGCCATGGTTCTCAAGCATCTTGTCACTGTGTCTTGCGAGTCCACCAAATGCCAAATGTTGTGAGCCCCGTGGCTGCCATCTGTATTGGAGCCCTCGTCTGTAGTAATGAGGAGACTTTTTGCACTCATAATACAAGCCAGAACAGCCTCTTGGCTTTCAGCTTGTGCCACACTTAACGTCCATGCTGAGCATTCCTTGCTGTCCTGGAAAGCACACATGCTGTTTGCTTCTTTCTCAGTGATCAGCGTGAAATGCTTGTTCCTGGACATGGTTAAAAGAAAGATGCCTTCTTTTTTTCTAAAGCTTGCAGCTTGTTTTTGTCAATTGAAGACATTGTAAATCCTCAGGATTGATTGTTCTCTGCAGGTTATCATGCACCCTCTCAAGCCGCGCATGTCCATGGTGAAAGGAGGGATCTGCATCATTATCATCTGGGTTATGGCCAGCTGCTTCTCGCTGCCTCATGCCATTTATCAGACTTTGACAAGATTTTATATCGGGTAAGACATTCACGTGATGCTTTTTTTTATATGACTTATGCAGCTTAATCAAAGCCCCACAGATCCTAAGGCATACATCTCTCCATCTGCGTTATTAAAAAAGAAAGTATGGTGAAACAGAGAAGTCTTCCTTCTCTTTGACTAGGCCGTGTGTTTCTCACAAAAGGACGGTGAAAATCAATGGAATTGCTTTCAGGCTTGTTTGTCAGTTGATTTTGGCTCAGAGATTCAGCCCTGTAATTTGAGGCAGGCACAGAGGAGGGGTACTCTTCGTCATTAGAGGGCACAGATGTCAATATGGATTATTTTTTTCTTTTCCTGGGGATGCATTTAAAATATCTTCATGGGAGCCAAAGGTCAAACTTAAAGCAAAATTTTCCGTTGAAAGTGGCACTTCCCTGTGTTACCGAATGAGTTCTGCTATTTGCACCTTTATTGAAACTCATGTCTGAGATGTTTGTCCTCCAGGTGTTGTGTGCATCTGGTAGTGGAACTGACAGTTCTTTCTCTCTCTGATCTTCAGGAACAGAACAATACGAATGGTCTGCCTCCCCAGCTTCCCTCCTCCTGCTGATCTTTTCTGGAAGTATTTGGACTTGACTACTTTTGTTCTCTTGTATGTCCTACCCTTGCTTGTGATATCCATCACATATACCATGGTGGCCAAGAAGCTCTGGCTCAGAAATGCCATTGGGGACCTCACCATGGAGCAATACTATGCCCATCAACGGAAAAAGAAGATGACATTGAAGATGCTGATGGTGGTGGTGATTGTGTTTGCAGTATGCTGGTTCCCCCTGAACTGCTACGTGGTGTTGATCTCCTGTAGGGCCATCCACAGTAGCAACGCTCTGTACTTTGCTTTTCACTGGTTTGCCATGAGCAGCACTTGCTACAACCCCTTCATTTACTGTTGGCTGAATGAGAGCTTCAGATCTGAGTTGAAGTCCTTGTTGTGCGTGTGCCGGCGAAGGAGTGCGGCCCAGAGTCACGCTCTGCAGTCCATCTCCCCCGCTTTCAGGCATGCCTGGGTTGAGAACTGCCATTATAAAAGAGGCAGCACCTGCCAGAAGGCCAGGGCATCCTCCCAGAGGAACTCTGCAAAGACAGACATATCCAGTGTTCAGCCAATTGTGGCAGAAAGCTAAACCCTTCAGCTGATGGCCAGGCAGCGTCGTGTTGTAATTGCAGAATCATGGGAAAAACTGACTCGGAAAGGACTGCTGGAGACCATCTAATCCAACCTTCCACCCAAAGCAAGCTAACGTCAACAGTCGATTGGGTTGTTCAGGACCTTGTCCAGTCAAGTTTTCAAAAATGTCCAGGGACGGACTGCCCGCATGTGGGCTCCAGAATGAGCGGTGTCGAGTGAGTTTTTCATCAGAATAGTCAGCAAAAATTGAGAGAACTATTTAACAGCACACAAAATCTTTCATAGCCTAAGAAAATAAGAGGAAAATTAGTAAAAATTACTGAAAAGACAATTGGTTCTGTTTTATCTCAAACCAGGACACCTACACTGATTATACACATGCCAACTGATGCACACTGCTTTAAAGTAGATGGCTGTTTATGCATATAGAAACACTGTATTGATTCCTTCTTTTCATTTATTTGTAACTTATTCAAAATGAATAACATTTATAGCCATTCTCAAATTTATACACAGCTTAGAAGCAGGACAACAAAAGTTCGCTCCATTTTTGCAGTTGTTCTTTCAGTGGCTTGTTTTGTTCTGTAAGGACTACTACCAGTCACCTTAAAACACGGCTTATACTGCAATCTGTGGTCAAGAAAGAAATTATGCAAGTGAGCTTATTCTCAAACACTAGCTAGCTGAGGAACCAACCCTTTCTTAAAACATGTACCACCTGTCATTTTGCGAAGGACTAAACTAATGCCTGCTCACCGAACACCTCCAGCCACCCAATGAATAGAAATGGTTCCAGAGGAATTTTTTATTTTTGCACTTTCTACCATGTTTCTTTTTTGATGTATTTCTATTATCTACATAGTAGATACTAAACTGGAAGTCAGATGTTGACAGTCAAAACCATTTTATGGAGCTTGTACCAGAGGAGACACCAGTTTGAGTCTAACAGCGTGACAGTCATGTCCACTGGTCCCAGCAAGTTAAGCTGGTTGGCTTCAGGGCAGCTCCGCAGGCTGGATGGCAGCAGCCCGTTGGGTACATTCAGAGGAGGCCCTCAGGGACTGTGGAGTTCAGAGACCAATCTCCCTACCTCACCTTCCAAACCAGGGCCTGTCAGTTGGCAAGCCAGGGATAGGAACTGGGCTGTGACCAGTTTCTCTAGCACTGGGAGCGCCAGGCTCACTATAGGCAAGCAAATGGGGGGTATCGCTCTGTGCGTGAGGAACAGTGGGTTGCAGACTCGCATAAGGGCTGTAAGGTCCACACAAACATGCTGCGCAAATACGGCTCTTTACCGATTCTGTGAAAAACCTTGTGGTTAAGAATAAAAACAGTATGTAAGCACTCAGAGGTGCTACAGTCTGAATTGCCTTGCCAGGATGTATATAGAGACAAGAGGAGTGCTGGCCAGTAGGTACCTGTTCTGCTGATATATACGTGTAAGGCTTTGTTATAGTCGCTAGGCTTTCCCTCAAGAATATCTCACATCATTATATTCCCTAAGAAAACTGTAAATTGCCATGTTTTAACATTGTTAATCAACATTTCTTCAGAGTAAAGTCTAAATTATTTTCAGTTGCAATAATATTTTATCTTTTACCAGCCCTCAAGAACTGTGTCCTTCGTGGCGTGTCAGTCTGTCTGTCCGTCCTGGAGTCAACCCGCCGGGCAGCACCCATCACTGCTTGGCAGCTGCTGAACAGGGCACCCTGCTTTGCATGAGGTGCAACCTGCACTCTAACTCTAAGCGTTAGGAACAGGTCTGCAGTTTATAAAACTGAAAGGCAGGAGACAGGAAAAGTTGGCACCAGATAAAAGAGTTCATTTGTAAACCTTTATACACTCCCCCGCTCAATAAAACTGAGCATCTGATAATGTGCCACTGCAATTGCCTCAAATAGTGATACTTGCATTCCTGCTGCTCTTGGTGGTGATCGAGTGCTTTCAGCAGCGTCTATCCTGTTGTGAGCCGTGGCTCCAATATGTAATGAAATAGCTGAGATTCCTCAGCATGTGGGCAAGCGGGCGCGCTGGACAGCCGGTGCAGGCAGCTGCTGGTCCGACCGGTCACAGCGGGAGCCAGCCCCGGCATTTCAGAGCTGGATTTGGATCAGCAGTGAGAAATACCAAGTGGGAGAATGTGGCCAGCTTCAAACTGTGAAAATTCACCAAAGCCGCATTTTTCTCTTCCTCAGAGAATAACCAATTTCCCTATTTGTGTCCATTCAGTGCTGGCTTGGCCTTCGTGATTGCAAAGGATTTAGCCTCAAAAGACAGTGAAAAGAAAATGAGTTTCATCCTTCCTATGCAAAATAATACCAATTATGCTTCTACAGCTTGGCATTTCCATGGAAGACTGGCAGTTTGCTACAGTTGCAAATCCGAGTGAAAGACTATTTAAATTTGGAAATCAAGATGCTTTGATAGGTACAAAAACGTTACCGTGTGACCTGAGAATGTATTGCATCTAGAAAAGAAACAGTGAAGCTGAGGAAGGAGAAGCATAACACAAATCTTGCTTCTTCCTAAGATAATTGTGGGAAGGGGAGAGGACAGAAGTGAACCAGACAAGGAACAGAGACCTCATGTGGCTTAAGATACTGCGAAACACACCGGCATTTCCAATGCGTGTGCTGCAAGTAAATGCTCCCCTCTTACAAAGGATGAGCACTCGTCCCTACACGTGCAGGAATTCCTCTGCAGAAGGGGAGGAAACTGAACTAGAAAAATCTCTTCAGAGTACAAGCACCCAAGACTCAGATGTCTTTTCTGATTCACTGACAAGAAATGTGTTTAACAGACTTTCACCTGTGGGATTTATCATGTGAGCCTTTATTCTGCTTACACTAATAAAGAAACGTAAGTGGAGATCTGAATGGAGCTGGCACAGTGGAGGCAGACACCTGAGTCTTACATTTTATGTTACAAATAAGTAACAGCATAAACCTGGTATTACTACTAAGTTGGGGTTTTTACTGTCTGGAAAACTTGGAATTCATACCACTGCAAATGGCCTTTCCATAATGTAACTGTCTGGAGGGTCTCTATAGACAAGATGTCTCTTGTTAAAAACCAAATAAACCACAAACCCAAATGCAACATTGTTAAGGTGAGTAATTTAGTGAAATATCTTCTCATTCAAATATTCTTTTCACATTGGAAAAATTCAATGAAATTAAATAATGCAGTTTGCATGTATATCACAACGGATTCCCAGAGAACTGCTAGAACTCATTAATCTGGAACAAATAAACCAAATAAAGTCTGTTCTTGCTACTCATCTTTTTAGTAGGGTCTGGCTTCCTTCAGCCTTTGCACAGAGGGATCCACAGTGTACACCAAGGTCAAATCCACAGTCTGCCTGTGTGACAGTGGTGGGCGTGTAGAGATGTCCCTCACCTGGCAAGGTTTACTCTAAGGGACAGTTTGCTCCCGGATGGAAAGCTGACGTTGGTTTCCTAACTGCACATCCTATGCTAGTCCTTACACAAGCAGCACTTTCTTCAGTAAGAATCTGCAGTCGGCCAATGTTGAGCTTCCTGACAAAAATATTATTTCCTGGAGGTGTTTGTCAAAAGCTTATGTTTTCGTAGAAGTCTGGCAAACTTCACCATCATTGAATGCACCCTTCCGCTGGATGCTCTTGCTTTAATACGAGCTCTGTCAAAATTTCTGTATGATTGTAATACAACAAGAGTCGATTCACCAACATTTTTGGGGGGCTGATAACAGCCAAATAAAATATCTGGTTTAGGACCCTCTCTTTCCTGTGGATTTTATTGGAAAAAACAGAATTAACTTTGAAGTTTTGGAAGGGAGATATCCCCTTTTGATTACATGCATGAGGATTAACAGGAAAGCATAGACTGCTTCTTCTGACAGTCTCAAAACCACCACCAAAACTTATGTCTGCATGTGTTTTGACATCTTTCAGTGTGAAAAGCCCTTTGTAAAAAGCAGAGCTATGATTACCAATATGAGCAGTCAGCCGTGGGCGTGTGCCAACTATAAATGCCCTTTCATTGCCGTGCATTTCGTTGCAGCTCCGTGCAGTAAGCAGTTGATCTCAGCGGCACTTCTCTTTGCCTGGGTGCCTCAATCCAGACAGGAGCATGGGCACATCTAATTTGAATTTAACTCTTATTCTCCAATAAACACTTCCATGAGCAGAAGCACGGGCTGATTTCTTGTGCCTTTCTCCCAAGTGCTCCTGTCGGGATTCCCAGCAACCTCATGGGGCCCCTTCCCCTCGCTGGGGACCTCGCTCTCTCTGTCCCCTGCCACCAAGCAAGTAGGGCAGGAAAGGCGCACCGCTGAGGCTGCCAAAGCTCTGCCACACTTCTTTGAAACTGGTTAATGAAGTCATATTTATTTGGGGGGAACCACTTGGTAGCAACAGATGCAGTGTGATGGTGCAAGACCTGGTGTCTTGGAGCAAAGCTGGAAGTATGATACCGAAGTCTCGGGCATGTAGCCTGGTTACTGAAGTTGCTACGTCAATTCCCAGCTCCACACCTACTGAAAAAAAGCAGTATGCCAAATATAGAGAGCCCTACATCTACATTAAAATAACCCTATGTTGTTCAAAGTGATAAAATTAGGTGACTATACCAAAAGAAAAGAACACTTTATCATTATCTCTGAAGAGTCGTTTCTTATATCTCTCCTTTTGAAGAAACTTTACAAGCAGAATAATGAACTTGCAGCTGTGAATCATTTAACCAGCTCTGATCAGCTTCATGCAGCTCCAGAAGGGTCAGAAGACTCCCTTTCTTGAGAGGGGTCTGATGTGTGTAAATATTTTAAGTCACTGAATACAGTGAAGTGAATATAGACACCAAAGGATGAGGCTAAGTACCCCACAGCGTCACAGCCAAGGCATCTTCTTTGTACTAGAAGGTGGTTCAGGCAGAATAAAGATCGGTCCCCTTCTGTACGACCTTGGTGCAAAACACTTATAGAAAGAGTTAATGCAGCACAAAGATGGGAAGGTCCCCAGGAGACAGAGAGCAGCGCAGCTCACCTCCGCCCCCACCCCATGCCCCCCAGCACAGGGGATGCCACCCGTACCAGAAGCTGAGCAGGAGAGCGGTCGGAGCAGCCCGTCCCGCTGTCCTGCGGCCCAGGCTGCCCACACCTCCACCCAGGGCTGGGCAGAGAGCAGGGAAACCAGCTTTCCAACATCTCCCCTCTGTTCCGCTCAGGCTAAGGTGGTGCGGCAGGGAAAGAAGCCAATGTCTTTCTTTTATGCTGAAAGTAACAGCTGCCATCCTGGATACTGACCTGCGTCCCTGGGTTGTGGCTCAATATTTTATAGCTTCTGACAGAGGTTTAATAGCATATGATGCTGTGAAATGTGCTGTGAAACCAGAGCAAGACATCTGTAAAAGATGTTCCATGAAAATGATGATTTTTTTCACTTGGAAATAAAAGATATGCTCTTAGGAGCATAGCTCATGGAAGAATGGTATTGTCATGCAGCATGACAGAAACACCCATCATTCTGAGTAACATAGGTAAAGCAAGCTTGGCACTAAATAACTTATTTTCATATGGAACTGTCATTTTTATGTGCAAATAGTTTGTGCCATACCACCTAATGCTGCAGAAACAGCCTTATTTCTTTCCTATAAAATGCTTGAAAAAAAAAACAACAGAGGTCTAAAAATGACATTGCTTCATGTGGATGTTTTTTCCTCCTCTAGCATAAGCTGAAAGCAGCAAAAGCTCTTTCTTTTCCTTCCTCCATAAGGTCAAAGGTCCTTAAATTCAATGGAAAAGCCCTCACTGACTTCAGGCAGGTCTGCATCAAGCGTCTGGCACAGCGGACAATGTGTTTGCTCTGTGACTTGCCCCCAACATCAGAGAGAAAGTGGAGTAGGTGTCCCCACATTCTTCCGGTGCAGGATGCAGTGCCACAGGCTAAGGGGGGGAATTAGTCACATCCTGAGCCATTAGAACTGCACCAGTTAATTGGGTTCGCTTCCCAGCACCATCAAAGCGCAAAGCATTGTGGGTCTCCCCTAATCAAGACCAAATGCCTTTATTTTGAAAAACAGGGAGATGTAGAAAGAGAGAGGTATATGTATGCGAGAGGAACAGGGAATTATATCCATCCGTGGAGGGTCCTTCTCATTTTGTCTTTAACTGTGGTAAGAAGAAATCTGAAGATTGCCTGGTCAGGCTCCTTACCCCCCCCCCCCCNAGGCCCCTTCCCCCCCCCCCCCCCATCACTATCAACATGTCAGATGGGTAACCTAAATTTAGACTCAGCTTAGGAACTATTTCTATTACTAAATAATTCAGTGCTAATTATGCAGGAGATAAGTTTGCCAGTGGAATAATTAGCTAATTGTGTAATTATTAAGCTGGTAAAACTAATAGCAACTTTACCTCTACTGTGGACTTTGTCAATTTTTTGAATTTTTGGTCACTGACTCAGATTCAAGAATTGCTCCTTGTTGATGATTTTTTTCTTTACAAGAAACGTGTTAACTCTCACAACAGCATTATTTGCACAGAGATTAGTGTTCGGTAAGGTGAGGAAGAGTAGACTCGATATTCTATATGACAAAATGAGAAGTCATTCTTTTTTCTGCCTAGGAGAACAAAATTCTCAGCTTTAGCAAGTGGAAAATGCTCATCTGTGGCATCTGCACTGATCCTTAAACTGTCCCTAATTAATTTTCATTTTTAATATTGTCCTGACAAGAAGTGGACAAGAGGAAATGGGCTTTGTATTGACATTCATCTCACAGAAATCTGGTGTAAAGCTGTCCCATTGATTGCTTAAAATCCCACAGGCTGTTTATTGGCAAGGTGCTGCTCCTGGGTGTGCCACCACAAAGAAAGATGTGAAAGCATGTCTTCGAAAACAGCGGCACTGCAAGGAGAGGTGCGACGGAGAGCCAGGAGGGGACTGAGCTGCTGACAGCTCATGGAGGTCTGAGGACCCAGAGGGTGGCACGCAACACGTGCTACGTTATGTCTCATCTCTCACCCACTGTAAATCCAAAGGCCCAGAAGATCGGAGACTATTTTTCAGCTGGAATGTGTCCCACTGAGATCCTGACATTTTTGAAGGTCTTGTAATTCTTTATAAGATTAACATTACCAACACTGCTCATTTATTTTAATTCTTTAGCTGCACTTCAGCTGACACCTCTGTTCATTTGCTTTGCTTTACTCCAGAATATGTCCATGAGGTGTGGAACAGACTTTTCAGGTGAGGAAAACTGATTGCCCCAATCACTGCCAACTCAGACGTCACTGACCGACCCGCGGTAACTTGGAAGTAACTCCTGTAGGTTTTGCCTTGCTGATTCAAACTCACATGGCATCTTGTTTCCCAAAGGAAATTTCACACTAAATAAGCATGAAAATATAGCAGGTCTCGTTCATGTAAGAGCTTCCATGAAACCCAGAGCTGAGGTACTAATAATTAATAACTGGTTCTGAATCAGAGCCACCGAGAAGCACAACAGCCAGTATTGTTAAACAGAATAACAAGCTTCAGGATGTTCCCAGTAATACTCCTGTACATTTACTGGAGTTCTCCTATTAAAGAACCATATTAATAAAGTTTTCTTGTAGCATGTTGAGAGAGAAGGAAGCTGCTTTCTTCTTTTTCCACTATCCCTACTTCAGACAAATGTTTGTGTTACCTTTTAACTTCTCAACTTGGTCCAAATATTTTATTTGTTTTTAGGGTGGAGAAAAATCCCTGGAGTGTCCGGGGGCTGTGAATGACTCAGCAGGGAAGAACGTGGGTCCCTCTCGGTGTCTGGCGTCGTGCGTGGCACCCACCACTGCTGTGTTGAGTGTGTCAGAGCAGCATGGCAATGAGAAAAAGGAAAAAGCGGCAGAGGGAAGGAGGTAATAAAAATGTTGTTCCATGGAATCATATTTGTATTTAAAGTACATAGAGTTCAGAGGGGAGGAAAAATGCTCTGAGGATCAGATCAAACTAACTTTGAGAACTCACTGCTAATGAAAAAGCATCCAAGATTGTTCCTGTAGCTTCCTGCTCGAATTCAAGCCTTTTGTAATAAATGCCATTTGCTGCTCTTCCAGAAGCGAAGAAAATTGGTGTCCAGCCTTGGAAGTCTTCACAGTGTGAGTGCGAGTGACTCCTGCAGGACTGGGAGTTGTGGTCCCCACCTGCGCTCTCTGTGTCAGGGAGGTCTTGGCTGGTCTTCTGCTGGCTGGGGGGGGGGGGCAGATTTCGCAACCTGCACCTACCCCACCTTCCAGCCTCTGCGGACACTGAGCCACAACTACTCATGGGTTAGGGTGAAAGATGCTTTTTAGACAGAAGAGCAAGTCCTGGAATAACATTTATAACCTCCAGCTTTGCTGCAGCTGCTGGAGGTGCTCTCAGTGACAGGGAGGTGAGGACCCAACCATCAGCACTTGCTTTCTTCTGCTCTCTCCCCACAGACACGGAAAGGGTGGGCGGCTGGCTCCACCATCGCCCTGGACCTGGTGGGGTTCACAATGCACGTGGTGTGAGCGCTGCAATAACGTGAAGGCTCCAACTCCTGCCTCGCCTGCCACCGGCATCTCCAGCAGGAACTCCTGAGTCCTGCGGCTGCAGCCCATGGCTGGCAGTGCCAGGGGGCACGGGGATGGCTGGCAAGAGGAAACAAGGAGGTTGGACGAGAAGAGTTTCCTCAGGTAAAGAATAAACACATCAGGTGAAAATAGCTTGCCTGGATTTGCAGAGAGGGGCAGATTTCTGGTGATTTTATCAAGAAGTTTAGAATCGGCTCTCATCCCACCACAGGATAAAATTAAACTATGGGATGTCTGGTCTGTGTTCCAGTGCGTTGCTTTGAAAGGTATGTTGTTGCAAGTTACACTTAAACCGGCCATGTTTTCTTTCGTCAGCATCGGTTGTCCTCCCTCTTATTTTTCAGGGGAGGAAAGAGCAAGAGGAGAGTGAAGAAAATACACACACAAAAATGAGAAAAGCAGAGGTCAGTAGCTCCATCCTCCGTCAGCCACTGATTTCCCAAAACATCGCTGAACGCGGTCCCCGGGGTCAGCGCTGCTCCCCGCACCGCTCCCCCCCCCAACCCGCGCCCCTCTCCCGCCCCGCGGGAGACGCCAGGGGGCGCTGCGGCACCGCGGGCGCGGGGGGGTGCGGAGCGTGTGTGCCCCCCCCGGCGCTTCCCGCAGCCCCCACGGGTGCCCGCTGCGCTCCCGATTCCCGCGGATGCTCTTCCCGGGGGGGGGGGGGGGGGGGGGGGGGCAGGTCCGGTGCCCCCCGCCCCCGCAAAACGGGAACCCGAAAGGGGCCGGTGGGGGCGGTACCAAAGCGCCCGGTAAAGGCAGCGCTGAAACCTGCCGACTTCATCTGAGGGCCACAGCGGTGCAGGACACTTGGAAATAACCTCGTGTGGCTCATCAAGTGGTACTGGAAGCATTACCTGGAGTCGGATTGAAATGGCTTTGGATGAGGCACTGCTGGCTGAGGTTAGACGTGGGCAAGACTGAAACACCATTGCAAAGTCAGGAGAAGTCAAAACAAATGTCAAGCATTACATCTTCCACCTGGCAGCAGACTATGGGATCAATAAGATGTTCAAATAGCTGACCGATTGGTCGGAGGGACCACTCAGTGGATGAGGAATTGGCTGGATAGTCACATTCAAAGAGTTGCAGCCAACGGCTCAAAGTCCAAGTGGAGACCAGTGACAAGTGGCGTTCCTCGGGGATCAGAACCAGACCAGTGCTCTTTGACATCTTTATCGGCAACATGGACAGTGGGATCGAGTGCACCCTCAGCGAGTTTGCCGACAACACCAAGCTGTGTGGAGCAGTTGACACACTGGAGGGACCTGGACAGGCTTGAGAAGTTCCATGAAGTTCCACAAGGCCAAGTGCAAGGTCCTGCACCTGGGT
>RSEF01000004.1:1399090-1421599 GCA_003993805.1 Himantopus leucocephalus
ACAGGCCTCCAACCAGACTCTGTGCCGCTGATCACAACCCTGTGATCAGGCTTTGTGCACAGACTGTGCACAAAGCTGGGGGCACTAAAAGGAGGAAAGGCAGAGGGAAGGGATGCTTTATACTAAGGTATCATTCACAGGAGTGTGTTGTGCGGGCAGCTGGACTCGAACAGAGACCTGTTCATCTGCACAGGCAGCGGAGCGGCCTGGCTGGTCTCGCCAGAAGCAAAGGTAGCACTGACAGCGCTTTGTTCATCGTCTTTTTGCTGGGCCCCAAATAGTGGTTCCCTGTTCGGCACCAACCGCATGGAAACGAAAATGGTCACGCCATTTAATGGCAGTCTAGTTTCTGCTTGTAAAAGATGCTGAGATGTCCTTGGAGCTCCTCTCCATGGTGTGTGT
Source organism: Himantopus leucocephalus (assembly GCA_003993805.1). Classification (NCBI taxonomy): domain Eukaryota; kingdom Metazoa; phylum Chordata; class Aves; order Charadriiformes; family Recurvirostridae; genus Himantopus; species Himantopus leucocephalus. The sequence continues at coordinate 1,399,493 of RSEF01000004.1, forward strand.
GTTTGCGTGGGGGGTGTGTGTGGACACAGTGCCTCATACCAGCTAAAACGGAGTGGGAAGGGGGAACGCTGCAAATGTCACTGCAGGTTGTGTGCTCATCGGCATGGGCTGCTGGTACCTCCGGGGAATCAATCCAGAGCCTGCAACTGCCTTGGCCCGCAAGGAAAAGCAACGTGTGCAAAGAAGTTATGCTGGGTTTTACCAAAATATTCTACCCCAAAGCATTCTAAAACATGGCTGTAAAGAACATGAGAGTTGGAGAATCAAACAGTAAAAAAGTAGGAAATGAAAGCTTCCCATGAAAATTGGCAGTCTTGTGCCTATGCATTATGTTATAGGTACTGCCATTTTCAGCTACATGTCAGCCAGATATGATTAATGAGATCTTATACGTGAATGTGTGCGTGAAACATGTTTTCCACCAACCTCATTCTTGGGAAAAGCTTAATTCTTTCATCTGGAGTTTTCCAACGAAAACATGATTAGTCTGAGGCAGACAGAGTGTGGCAAAAATCCATGGAAGTTACTTAGGTGAGGCAAAGTTAATGGCCATGAAAACCACAGCTCCGTGCTGGAAAGTAGTGCTCATGGCACCTCACCCCCAGCTCTGTCTGGAGAGTTGGTGTGTAATGGCCAAGTGACAACATGAACCCTCAGCGCTCACAGCTCTCCCACAGACACCTCCTGCTTTCTCCCCGGCAACTCGAGCTTTCCACCCCGGTTTGCCTCTCCCGCATCCCACCTCCCTCGGCCTCTCCCCCCTGCTCACCTCGGCCACTGCTATCCCCCAAACTGCTCTCGGTTTGTGCCAGACCAGTGACAGCCTCAGTGGCCAAGCCTGAATCCATACTTCATTCTTTCTGAAGCCAAGGTGTCAAATTTTTTGTTTTGCCGTTGCATTTCCCCTGGTCACTGCAAAGGAAGGAGAGACTGAGGGTGAAGGCGGGAGGAACTGCAGTATTTTCCTATTTGGTGTCTTAAGCATTGCTAATGCATTCTCTGCTCCCCCTCCCTGTACAAGTGGAGGATAGGAGCCTTTCCTCCATTACATTTCATATATATTTTATACATATATTTGTATACACACACACACTCTGGATGCCAGGATGCCATCCTCCATTTCAAACACTTTTCTGTGGCGCATGTGCCATGGGACAGGGGCATGTCTCCATCAGTGCCCGCGGTAAGGGGGTACACGCTTTGGGAGGACCCTCTAGGACACAACCAGGGTGAGACCTCAGCGAGGACACGGAGCAGCTCACAACCCACCCTGCTCTGCCTACGGAGCAGTCCTTGCCGCCTGCCCTGGCTCCTGCAGCATTGGGGCCAGCGCAGGGACAGAGGCTCCCCGGCTCGGGGTCGTGTTTGACCCTGGCCTTCGGAGGTGCCCGAACACCCCAAGGCATCGTGTGCTCGTTGCTCCTACTGGTTTTAAATTAACTGTAGGAGGTGAGAAATTATGCAAATTGGCCCTATTGTTTTTGTATTTGATTGAAGTAATTATTTGTAATCCAATAATTTCTTAAAACCAGCTCATAGGAGGATGTGAGGGGGAGTTTGAAGAGGTATTGAATGGGTTGCAAAAACACTTTATTCTTTTGCCAAAATGCTGTTCCCCAATGCTGCATTCAAATCCCAAATCAGTCCATTATCCAGTCTATTGGCTCCTGTTAACATAATAATTGCCACACAGAAATAGGCTGGCCAGTCTCAGAAAACTTAATTTACCACCAGGGCTCAGGGAAGGAATACAGGAATTTCACTGGGATAATAATGTATTTTTGACAGATAGTAATAATTATTGGCATCAGACTGTGCCTGAAGACAAAGAGTGTTTGTTTTTCATCAGCAAGGTTTTATGATTGGAGCTGCAATGTTTTTCCTTAAAAATTAACTTCGGCTGCCAATAAAAGAAATCAGGCCCCCATTTCTATTTTTATTTTTTTGGTGGCTGTTGTTGTTGCTCCCAGTTTGGTTCCAGTTGAGAGGGTTTGCTCTCATTAACATCCCCCTAATCCTCTAAACACTACGTCCAGTTCCCCAGCACCCCGTCCGCACAGCTGGGACAGCGTGGGCTGAGGGGGGTTGTCCCCTTCTTCAAATTTGGAGGGAATCTAATGGCAGAGACAGTCCCCAGGCCTGGGTGCAGGTTCGTCTGCCCAGCAGAGCTGTGGGGTGATATTTACACTTAACGCGCAGCTGATGCAAAGCAGCCAGAGACGCTGGCATCCCAAACACACGCACCGCGAAGGTTTTTAGCTGCTTTTTGAAAACTGCATCTGGAGAGATCCTGTGAGTAAGCCCACAGGTTTGACAGGTGAGATTGGAAGGTAGAAGAAAAATAAATGTCTGTCTCCTGGCAAACACATTCAATAATTCAATAATGTGCTGTAAAATGTGTGTTTTCATTCACTCGTAATTGCCCTTGTGTCCTGCAGAGCAGCAGTAATATGAGAACCATGCACGCAAGGGAAAGCTTGTGGAAAATACAGAATGGGAAAATCAGAGACCAAACAATAAAAAATCATCTGTGGGGAAGGAGAGGAAAGCAAAGAAGGAAAGAAACTTGGAACTGGAAATTCAGTTCTCTCTAATGGATTTAAGTCTTCATTTTTAGCAACCGAAATTTAATTGACTGTCCTCTAGCCCCTACGCAGAGAGACAGGAGCACACAGAAATTGGTGCAGAACAGATTTAAAAGCTTCAGTGCCACAATTACTCTGTCAAGGAGAGCAGGGAGGTGTAGGGCTGAGCAAGATAAGCCCAGCAGAAGTGGTTTATTACCGCGCTAAATGTGACCGATGCCTACAGGCACGAGTAATTCCCACGCGAGGAGCAGCAGCAGAGCAGAAGGGAGCTGAGCATCACCTGGCTCTGTCCCCCCTGACATGAAAATGAGCTGAAATTTAATTACCGGCTTTCTCCTTGAGTTCACCCCTGTGAATCCCCTTCTCTCCCTGCCATCGTCCATCTGGGGTTTCTGCTCTTTCCTCCTCGTAATGGACACGCACAGGGAGGCTGGAGAGTGGAGCCGGACCCTGCATCGTGGGCAGCCTCTGCATCACTGCTCCCACCCCTCACCTAAAAGCCACTGCAGCGACTCGCCACCACCACTGAGCTCGGGGATGTGAGGGATGCTCAGGGCACAGCCCTGGTTTTGCTCCCCCCACCACCACCAGCGGCATCTGCAGAGCCAGGGACAACCTCGTACACCGGGACACCAGGCTGAGAACAGGGACCAGCAGCAGGTGCCAGCATGGGGAGAGCCAGCAGCATGTTCCTTCCCTCATTCCTCTTCTCCATGGCTGTCCCACCCTTGGGTCTGAGGACAGCCTGTCACAGATGTTTGAAGGAAACCTTTGGAGGAACATACTGGTGAGCCTCCAAGTCCGGGTGCGGTTTGGTGCCTGGCTGCTTACCTAAATTCTGCCGAATTATTCATGCTGGATAAGTAGATGTTAATGACTTGGCTTAAGTTACTTTAGACTGACACAAAAATTTGGTTGGACTGTTTTCCACCCACCTGAAATGCGCTCTGAACATTTGTGAAAGATTCTTCTAACTGTCACATAATTGAATGCAATCAGGCATCTGTGTGTGCTAATGAAGCAGCTGTGCCAGATTAAACCTCTGCAGAGCCGAGCTGCACAGCACTCACCTCCACTTATTGCTGATGGGTTTTCTGCCCCCCCTTATTTGTGGTGGCTCATGTTTCTTCAGACTCTCTTGGTCTGCATTTAAACATCATAGCTTTCTTTAGGGTGGGTGAGAAAATGAAGTGTAAGCTGGAAAGCTCCATTTGCCAAGGTGCTACTGAGCACTCTTCATCATTTCTGCCATTTGCTCACTCCACCCCAGCTTTGCAGTTTAGTCAATCTCCCCTGAGGAGCATGTGCTTCCCTCTTCTGACCCTTTTCTACAGAGAAAAGAGCAGCCTTTCTCTGGTCATACAGTCCCTTCTCCTGCCCTCTCCTTCCTGTGAGTACAGTTTTTTGGTCTGCATTTTCACACAATATTGTTTTTAGCCCAGATCATCTCAGACCAATGATGGACAAGAAAACACGGGGTTTCAAGAAAAAGGTCTTACTGTAAAAGCACTTGCTCTGTGGCTCTGAGGGAAACCTTAGAAAGCTCATCTGCCTTAACCATTCACAGATCATGCAGTCCTTGTTAATACAGGGCTCATTAATTAGCCTGGCTCTTGCTGTAGGTTGCCAAGCAGGATCCCACCCATTTACATTAGCAGGAACATCTCCAGCCTGGCCAGACATCTCCATCAGGTCCCCTTTATGACTCAGCGCTCACTGGGCAGAAGGACTCCCAGCCCTCAGATGGGAGCCCCCTGGGAGAAGGATGCAAAGACCCCACTTCCAACAGCACCTCAGTAGACCTCAGATAAAGTCTGCTCAGGGTTTACTGGTCTACACAAGGACATAGAGTCACTGGTCTCCACCTCTGCAGTTACTTTTTCAGGGGATACAAGTGATGTATCCCAACACACCACACATTTCAGCCAAGTTCTTTAAAGTAAAACCCCACCAGTCAGGAACATTTGGCTTGGTAGGATCTCTGGCTGCAAGCTGTGGCTGCTGTGAAAGGCAGGACACACGTCTGCATTCCTGCTCCAGACCAGCTCAGGAGAATGCCCAGTGCACGTGCCTGTTGTGGGCCAAATGGCATTTACTGGCATCCTCCTCTGGAACTGGAGGCTTGTCAAGCAGTCAGCCCATGTGCTTTGAATGCCTTTGTAGTACAGTTTTGCATCCCAGCTGGAGATGTTCCTCCGGGAGGCAGCTGAGGTGAGGACCATGTATACCCCAGCATCTTGATATGCTGCCAGCCTCTCTGTAAATTGTAGCTGACGAGTAACCAGGAACTGGAGACGTAAGAGTCAACCTTGTTCTGACCGTCTAGGAGCTGGTGTTCAACCACACACTTCTCTACTCGCATAGAGTATGTTCCTCCTGCCAGCTCAGGCCCACAGATGTCTACTTCTATCACAGTGCTGAAAACAAGAATCCCAAGTACTTTGAGGGGAACATGGTTTATCATTGTTCCTTGTGCATCAGCCAAAAAATGAGGCGAGACCAGACAACACAAATGCTCCGAGGCAAAGAGCAGAGCGAGGTGGAAACCTCTTGTTCACAGGGAGCTCCTTGGTTTGGGTGTAAGAGTCTGCTTTGCATGGGAGTGGTTACCTCAGGGACCTCTCCAGAAAAGCAGACCCTTGAGATAGGGCCAAACCCACCCACACCTTACCTACTGCAGCATGTCCGGTCCTCAGAGACCTAAGAATGAAAAGTCCTGGACGGTTACAGCCCCCAAAACCAGGAGTCACTCGAAGGTAAGGAAAGGCATACTCTGAATTCCTATCCCAACAGGATGCAAGAGGCTGCTCTCCCAACACGCACATCTCAGGTGCTCTCCTCCAAGCACAGCCTTCCCACAGCACGCCAGCGGCCTCAGGCAAGCTGCTCGGCATGGGCTGGGCTCTCAGCCCAGGTCCCAAGACTTGCCTCACCCGTGGGAGGGCTGGGCTCCTCCTGAGCTGGAAACACGCCTGCCTGCACCATCCACCTCTGGTTTTACTGGAGCTCAGTGCAGGCAGAGACATTAGGATCACTGACTCCTTGCAGACTCTCAGGAAGGACGGCTGTTCTCAGCGCAGCAGCAAATCCTTTTCACTGTTAACTTGGGGTGTATTATTTCGAGCATCTGTGAAAACAGAGGCTCCACGCCCCCAAGGAGATCTATGGAAAAGGCTTCTTTGGAAACCACGCACGCGGAATACCTCTACCGATACTATGGTTTTGCATTCAGTGATGAATGACTGCTTCTTCGGGGCCTTGATTTCAGAGGCTTCTTTATCCGTACCTATTGTATAGTGTGAATGGCAGAGGCGCAGCTAGCGATGCAGGGCTGCATGCAACAGCATCGCGTGTGGGTATTCTTCGCAACAGGAATGAGCTATAGCAGTACAAGCACCTATAAAGCCTGTGAGAGTCTGGACAAGTATAATAGCTTTAATTAGAAAAGAAAATCATCATATCCTTCATTCTAATAATTATTTTAAAGAACAGACCAAGTGTAAGGGCATGAACAGACTTAACAAGCACTGCAATTACCAAGCTTAAAGAACAACTGCTTCAGGAATGGGAGCTCCTTGGGCATCATTTGAGGTCGCTGCCTCCTCCCCGCCGACGGGCTCTGCCTGGGATTTGACCCTTCTGAGAAAGATTTAAACTGCGCAACAAACAGCAGCTGATGCCCCCTGGTTAGGGCCGGCACCTTGCGGGGAAGGGACCAGGGGCTGTGGCCGCTTCTTTCCAGCGGCACCCATTTCAGCTGTTCCTGCCCCATTCCCACGCCAGTGTCACGAGGATGACAGACTCAGCTGCAACAGCATCTGCTTTAAAGAGTGCCGCCTGCCCCTGCCAGACATACCCCTCCACCGGACCCCACGGTCAGCACCCACGTCCCAGTCCCAGGCCACAGGGATGCCCCAAGGGCGGGCGGGGGGCTGGGGGGGTCACGCTCATCTGTACCCTCCTGTCCAACAGACAGACCCGCAGGCAGGAGGGGAGAAGAATCAAAACTCACTGAGCATCACCACCTCCGGCTCTGAAATTTATTGAACTACAAACACACAGCATTCGAGAGCACCAGGTCTGGGAGGAATGTGGGGCACGCACACACCCCTTGTTTAACGAAAAGGGCAGGAGCTTCAGCTACTGCTTTATTTGAATACAGACATCACCCCAAAAAAACAACAGGAACAATTCTACTTCAGAATTACAATGGTAATGACACAGAATTTACAAAAATATAAATAACCTATTCGTAATCTCAAAGAACAATAACATCCACCATAGAAAATACCATGTATTCCCCTAGGTAAACCATGGCTAAAGAAATGTATTTTTTTTTTTAAAAAAGCACCAGAGTCTGCATTATTAAGTAATCCAAAACACAAAGGGCATTTCCCCCTAACACTTGCAGACTTTTCTGAGAAGTGTGCCCAGATCATTAAAACTGAGTTTTCTTCAGTATTGCCTGCTTCTGTAAGAGCATATTGAAGGTACAATTCTTATAAGCACCCTGTTCAAGAAAAGCACCCAAGGATGTACTAGTTGTTCATTTTAATAGGATTTAAGTACGTGCCTATTTTTAAGTCTATGCTTAACAGCTTTCCAGAACAGGGCTGGACTTAAACTTATCATATAAATTCTTCTGCAAATCAGACTTCCAGACAAGAGCAGTGTCAAAAACAATCGCTTGTAAAAAAATAATCCCGCCGCAAAAGAGTATTTCCATTGTTCAGCCCCAGCTAAAGTTTGCACAGATGCTGAATTATTTGATTTCTTTCAACTCTTTTTGAGCCACGCCAGCTTGGCACGGACAGCTTCCTGACGCTGCAACACGAGATCCAGCGCTATGGGAATTTCCTTCCCTTACATTCCATGTATTGTGCTGAAAATACTATTAAAAAGCAAAAGTCAAGTATCAAGTCCATTGGTTCCCAGCTAAAGAAAACCACCGGCCAGGGACTGCCGTTGTTGCTGATGTACAAACCACAGCTTTATGCCCCGTTTTCCAGGCTCTCGTGGTTCCCCATCTCCCAGGGGCTTCAGCTGGGCTTGTGGCAATCTGGCCACCGGGGTCCCAAGGAGGGGGGGATGAGTTAAAGGCCACTCAGAAATTTCGGCCCATGTAAACACAGCTGATTTTGTCACCGCAGCTGGAAGGAGAGTGCCCGCCACTGACACCAGTGAGAGTGGGGAGCAGCCCTTGGGTGGGAGGTGGGGAGGGGGGCTCCATCACTGAAAAGCCTCGTCCTGCAATGCTGTCGTGCAGGGTCAAGCCTCCCTGGAACATCAACCACAGTGACTCACACCGAGACCACGCATGAGGCTCTGGGTGGGACTGAGAGGAGTTAAAACACTTAAAACATGGCTAAAACCACCCCTGCCTCGCGCTGCCAGCTCCTGCCAGCCCAGCACTGCCAGCCCAGCGGCACAGCTGGGGCTCGAGGGGCAGCGTCCAGTGGGGCGGGAGCTGTGGCATGGCACACAACCCCCCTACACATTCTATATGGCATGGCACACACCCACCCTACACACCACGTAGGGCATGGCACACACCCAGCCTGCGTGCCGCCTCCTCGGCCTCGAGGCAGAGGTTAAGTTTTGACCGCGAATAATATCGCTCAGACATCAAACAGCTGAAAAATAATAGTTTACCTTAGAAACTATGAAGTGAATGGGGTTGGTTGCTTTAAAGGCGGCAGAAAAAAAAAAGTTAAAAAATGATCCATTTAATGGGTCCAGAGCCCACCCGCTGGCACATCAGCGGAACTGCTCAGCACACGCGGGAGGGACAACGCGAGGACCTGCAGCACACACATGTGATGATGCCCTTATTATTCACTGTTTTTAATTTGATGGCCATTCCTGCCCATCCCTTGCTCCTGATGCTGCCATGGGACAGGATGAGGCCAGCTCTGCCATCCTGCCTGGCCACTGTGGCTCTGGGCACCGTGAGGGACCACCCACTGGTGGCACCGGTGACACATGTACACAGGGACATGCAGGACAAGGCACCCAGACTGGTTCCAACTTCAAAGCCAGAGCTGGTGTGTCGAGCTGCACAAACGCCCTTACTCAGCTGTAGGTGAATTTATCTTAATTCCTGCTGGAAGTGACTAAGTGTGTCCACAGAGGGATTAAATATTTATTCGATTTTGTTAAGTGATTAATCCAAACACTCTCTCCCTGCTGCAGATAAACCTCAAACGAAAAAACCCTGACCCCAGGCTGCGTATGCTTTAGCAATACTTTTCCTGACTGCTCCGTAACAGACCAAGCATGTAATGAGAGGCTGACTAACCCCAACCTAAAATAGGTATAAGGTTTACTACTTCTGGTTCTTGTGGAGCAAAGAGCACTAAAACGACCTTGACTTTGGAAGAAACAAATAGCAGGGTATAGAAAGTGTCAGATCCAGCTGAAACTGCCCATGCCTCCCGTTATCTAACCACATCCTGAGCGCGTTCAAGTCTTAACAGCATTTAACGGGGAAAAGAAAAAAAGAACAGCAGCTATTAATACCCGTGTTCGGGCAGATCTGAGGAAAGGGCTGCCTTCCCAGAAGGTCGCCCGCTTTTTCCAAGTACTGTGGTCAGATAAAAGGCAAAACTTGTGAGCTCAGGCGGGGATGCCCGGCGGGTGTCCAGGCAGGCAGCAGGGTAACAGTGCCGCTTACTGGTGGCCGGCATGGCCGAGGACCCCAGGGACGGGAGAGAAAGCAGAAAGCGCTCGCCAGACCCAACCACCAGCCGCAGCTTTGAGGAACAAAGCAACAAAGCACCACACCGAGTGCTGCCGGCTCGACCCAGGACATCCCAGGGTGACGCTTATCGGATGCCACCGGTCACAGGGAGCTGCGGGTCACCGGCACCCACTGCAGCCCCGCCGCCGGCTGCTCTGGCCATGACCTCAGCAGGAACGGCATCCGCCACCCCACGCTGGCTCCGCCGCCTTGGCCCCACGCCGGGGCAGCTCCCGCATGCCTGGCCGCCCCCGCGCCGCCTCGCCCCCGACAGACATGCCAGACTGCAGAGAGACAGGCAGGAGCAGTGCAGGGCTCAGCTCCGGCACCGGCATCCCCCAAGCCCCGTCTGTCAAGCTGCTGGGAAAATCCCGTGTGATGCCCCAGAGGCTGGGGGCAGATCCAGGAGAACAGCCCGGCCGCCTGCAGCCACCAGCCCTGGGGCACACCACCCAAAAACAGGGGCTCCCGGCGCAGGCGGGACTGTTGCAAGCTCTGACAAATCCTCCAGGAAGAAATTTAAAGCAGAAGGGTGCTCCCCTCCCTAGCAGCTACTCCCAGAAATGAGAAAATTAGGTCATTTTTAGGCAGAAAAAAAAAAAAAAAAAGATTATTTTAAAACAAGCCGGCTCTGCCATGAATGGCAAAGGGACATCACTGCTGACCGTGATACAGCCACAGTCACGGCTTCAGCCTCCAGCTGCCACCCAGCACTGGCATAGCACTGGCTGCTGCCCGGGGCACAGCAGTGAAGCCCCCCTGCCCCTGCCGCCCTGTGCCACTGCAGGGTGGTTTGCAAAGCCTCGGTGCTCGGAGGCGGTGGGCAGCAGATGTCCACAGGGCCGGGGCGCACAGCAGGAGCCCAGGGAGTGAGCCAGCTCCTGCCCCAGACTGACAGCCACAGTACGGTGCTGTAACAAGGACATACGTCAACCCATCGTGGGGATCAGTTTGAGACTCCTGCAAGAAAACTGCACCGCTTCACAGAAAGGACATGATGGGGAAGGTGCCAGGGTGGCACAAGGAGACCGAAGGCTGGAGCCTGGCGCAGCAGCCATGTCCAGGTCCTCTGCCGAGGACCACCTCCAGCACAGAGGGAGAAGAGCAAGTGAGAAGTAAACTGAGAAAGTGGCAACTGGCACCCAGGAAAGCAGAGCATGGGCCAGACAAAGGACGGGAGAGCTGGAATAGGAGGGAGGCAATGGCTGGCTGGGCCCGTAGGAGGGTGGCTACCCATGGAGACCGAGCCCTGTGGCCAAGGGACCCCATGGAGTCAGCATGGGGCTCACTGCAGAGCAAGAGCACCGTGGCGCGGGCGGCACAGTGACCGATGGCACTCCACAGCCAGACAAGGGTGTCAACACAGCTGGAGAAAAACAGCCTCCAGAGGTGCCCGAGCAAACCCTCCCACATGGGGGCTGGGAGGAGGCACGGCTGCGGCCTCCCAGCACTCCCCTGAGGGAGGATGCTCCCCCTCATGTCCTTCTGTCCTGCGATGCAAAGACCATCTCCGCGTACTCCCCACGTGCACACCAGAGAGATTATGTGACCGCAGGGCCAGCAGATCCTCTCCCGTACCAGTACACACAGTGCCTGAAGCTTCCTCCGGCCCTTCCCCAACCTCTCTAGCGCTGGCAGCCCTGAGCCTGGCTGAGCGCGAAGTGGTCGCAGAGCAGGAGCAAGGCATCGAACCGCTGGAGCCGCTGCAGAGCTTGAGCCAGGAGCGGGACGGTGACTGTGTCTCCAGAGTAGGTGAAGTGAGCGATGAGCTGCTCAAATCCAGATATCCGTCCCAGCAACTGGGGCGTGACCCCCAGCTCCAGTGCCACGTGGCTGAAGTTCTTCACACCGTTCAATGAAGGGTCCAACAAGAAGGCAAGTGACTGCACCAAGGAATGGGGCAGCTCTGCTACTGGGAGACCTAGGGGCAGCAACGCAGCAAAGCGAGGTTAGAAACCAACCTATCTGGCTAGGATAAGGATAAATGGAGCAGCCAGACTCCAGCCTGTGTCCCTGCTGAGCAGGTGAAATGCCACCCTGCCAAGGAAGGTATGTCTTCCAACATCACTTTCAGAGCTCAGCAACATGGAGCTAGCTCGCTCCCAGGGAGGCTGGTAACCAGTGACAACTGGGCATCCATCTGCCACCCATCTACAGACGATTCAAGGCAGTATCACAGAAAACCTACTCTGTGAACTAGTACCAAAGGTCACGAAAGTCAGAAAAGTCCCTGTGATGACTGGTACCTCCACATAGCTGTGGTGGGCTTCTGGAGGAGCCCCCTTCCAAGCATCTGCCTCTCTCTGCTACCCCACTACTTGGAGAACAAAGATGAGGCTGGAAAGACACTTACCCTTCGCTGTGCTGCTGATCTGAGTCATGAGGCTCCGGGCATCATCAACCTGGCAAGACAAAGACCCCAAGGTTGGTGGCAGTCTGGTGACAACAGCCATGCCTATCACTGCTCCCAGGGCTGTCACAGAGGCTCAGAGGAATGGTGCTTCTCCTTCCAGCACTACCATCCCACAGAGCCAACAACCTCCTTGGGATGCTCCAGGGCCTCCCAGCAAACTGCTTCCATAAACGGTCACCTGGAACTAAGCTGTTAAATGCATCTCTCTGCCAGACATTTTCTGAGCCTCAATGATGTTAGTCACTGGGTTCATTACAAGCTCGCCAGAGGGAGGAGGAACCAGCTCCCCCCGCTGCCAGGTCAGCTTTCTGGAGAGCAAGAGAACAAGAACCACTCAAGAGCACATCAGTTAAAGATATGCTTATATACTCAATAAATTGACTCTGGTCTTTTGGGTGTTTGAAACTGCCCCAGCAGGTCACGTCTCCATGGCTGATGGCCTGTTGAGTGACACACCACTAAACATCTGGCAAATCATTTTTGGTAATTACCAGTTAGTCCCAGATATTAACGAACTTTAGTCTAGGTCTCTAACCCACCAGCAAGCCCAGCACCCTGTGCCCAAGCCCTGGATGCCCAGCAGCAGTCTGGAGGAGTGACGAGGATGGAAGAACTTACCAGCTGCTCCCCACTTTCGGCAGTGGGATTTGGGAAGGCAGAGGGCAGGCGCCGTGTCCCCTCCCGCCCTGTGCCACCAGTTTCTGCCGGGATCCTCTGTGCCGCCCGGCTTGCCACGTCCTCTGGCCGCTCGCTGCCTACAAACTCTGCCTGGGTGGAGAACTTCTGGAGGTCCAGCTCAGTGCACTCCACCGGGGCATGTGGCCACTTGTGCTGCATCTCGGAGGCGCAGGAGGAGAGCGGGGCCAGGGCCTCCGCCGTGCCTGGCTGGCCCTGCCTGGGGTCGGGGGGCGGCAGGACCCCGGCCAGGCAGTCGCTGCGGCCCGATGCCCGGATGAGGGGCTGACTTTCCAGGAGACTCCTGCTCAGCTGGGCTTTGGAGGCAGTGCTGACCGCGACAGCCGGCAACATATCCATCTCTGGCTGGAGAGAGGGGAGCTGGAGACCCACGGCTTCCCCATCTGAAATGAACTGCACCGCTTCCATGGGGCCTGAAACCAGAAGCCGGCACGGCTCAGCAAAGCCCAGGATCTGCCCTGGCTGCTTCCAGGGCTCTGCCAGCCCCCCCATCGAACCCAGTAGCCCAAGGCCTGCAGGCAGAGCAGGGAGCACCCTGCCAGAGCCCAGACCGCCATCCCCTGCACCACCACTGAGCAAAGCCACTTTGTGCCTTTCTGCAAAGTTCTGAGCATGGTCAATCCTTCCCCTAGTCGCAGGGAGGGAAGGGGCGGGCTGGAGGGATCAGGAGCCATGCGAGTATTTCTGGTACAAGGTCTGCAAGCATTTGTTAAGAGAGGTCCCAAACTTCATGTCGGTGGGACTTGGACACCATCCAGCTCCGTCCTTCCTGCCTAAGGGCATCTCAGTAGGTCCCAGGACCATGCGATCTGGAGCCCAGCGCCACCCTCCCTCCCCCCAGAGAAAGAGGTGGCAGAAGCAGGTACCTTCTGCCTGCCTGTAGCAGGGGCTCAGGTTCTTCACACCCAGGCAGCAGGGACCAGACATCTGCTCCTCACACAGGAATCTGCCAGGCGCCGCCGCAGTTGGGAACATTGCTCGCTGGCCTGAGAAGTTCTGAGTCCTCAGGAAGACTTGGAGGATAGAGGAGAACCAGTCTGAGCGAAGGCTTGGCTTGCTTCCCCAGCATGTCCTCAGCCACGCGGTATGTCTGCTGGCGAGGAGTTGGGAGCCAACAGCTCCCTGGCAAGCTGCTGGATGCCAATATGCCCCAGCCCCAGCCATCAAACCTACTGCCCTCTTCCCTCACTGGTCCTGCCCTGTAAAGAGCCACTCAACCTCAGCCTGCGCCCGAGAAACCCCAGGAAGAGATCGCCAGTTCTGACTGTGTAAATGGCATTCTCCTACTAATTATGGTACTAAGGAGGAGGGAGGCTCCTCCTTAGTGGAGGAGTGCAGGCAAAGCACAAGAGAGGTCCCGTAGATGCAAAAAGCAGGATGAAGTGTTTCTTCTGTATGAGCAGAGGAACACTGGGGTCACTGTATGCTGCAAGAGCAGCAACGCTAGGGGCAATGCTCAATGCAGTGAGGAGTGGGTCACGGGCACGTGTGAATAGCAAAAGGAGAAGGAAGAGAAGCACCACCGGCACTGACTCACCTCGCTGGCACTGGCTCTTCCAAAACCGCTTGCAGTAGATGATGGAGAGTGCCAGAAGCACCAGTACAATGATGACCAAGGCACTGCTGGTCAGTGCAAGAAGGGCTGTGTCCTGTGGCGGTACAGTGGGGACGGCTAGCTTCACCAGGTTTGTTCTGGACCGACCTGCAAAGACACCAGCCACAAAACATTGGAGCCTAACCCTGAGGCTTGGGCCACCCCCTCTCCATGTGTAGTGACCATGCCTCCTCCAGCAGGTCTGTGGCACAGTGGCTTGCGCTGTGGCCAGCGGAGTAGGTTGGCCAGTGAGCAGGATCAGTGAAAGGATGGTGCACATCTGCGTGCACGCCTTTGACACGGTCACAATGACTTAGCACGTACTGTGAATCTGCTCCACCATGTCCTCACTACCCGCCCTACCCCAGAGCACCTCACCACCCCCACCGGCGAGGGACGGCACGTACACTGAGGCTCGGAGGAGGGCGTCTGCTTGGTGCAAGGGATGCACTCCCAGTCCAGCTGCCCGCTGATCCGCGCCTTGCGGTAAAACCTGCAAACAGAGCAGAGGGTCTCAGCAGTGCATGGCCCCCACAGTGAGCCCCCGCCAGCCCAGCCCTGAAGAGACGGGCAGTTTGTCCACCCCACAGCAATGTGGGGAGAGCCGAACCCCCGCGCTCCTGCCCCGGCAGGCTGGGACACCCCATGGCAGCAGGTCTCTCCATCGGTGGCTGAAGCTGTACCCACAGCTACTTTTCCACGTTTGTCGCCACTTTGGCCAAGGAACAACATCACTCGAACTGCCTTCCCACTGCCCCACGTCTGCCAAAGTGGGTGACAGTGATCAACAGCTCCATGAAGCCACAGAAACAGCCCAGTCTACAGCTGCGTCTGGGAAGAGGCTCATAAACCAGAGCCCCGACTCGTTCCTCTGTCCCGAGTCCCACTGCTCGCCAGCACATGGCTTGCAGCCCTCTGGCATTTTGCAGGCTGGTTGTATACAGCTGTCTTCATTCCAGCAACTCCTTAAACCCGTCACCCGAGGCACGGTCTGTTCTCCTCTTTGGTGACCACCAACCGGAGTGGTCTACAGCCACTCATCTTCCAGGGCTCTGCCGACCTGGTGCCCACAGGAACAACTCAGGCCTGGAAGGAGTTTTCTTCCACTGCTCATTCATGACAGCCTTCAGATTCCCTTCTTTGGAGCTACAAGGGGGCCATCAGATGGGTCTGATTTGCACGTCATTAGCAGTATCCTCAAAGAGGCAGCCCTGGGTCACCAGGGCTCCTCTTATGTCCCACGTTCTGGGTGGCCTCAGACAAAGCCCCCTCTGCCCATCCCCTCCCTGCATGCTCCCAGGTGCGACCACCGCGGCCCCGCTCGAGCCAGGATCCGGCCCCACTCACCCCGGCAGACACTCCCCACAGACCGCATTGGTCGTTGCTGTGCAGTTGGACTTCTGGATGCGGTTGATGAGGGCACAGGACAGGCAGGGCTTGCAGCCATGATGCCCCCAGCTGTCCTTAAACTTCCTGGGAGGGCAGGCAACGCACTGCGCATCCCCCCCACTGCCATCGCCGCAGTCCTGCAAGACACGAGGTAGGGGGCACAGCTGTGGCAAGGAGCCAGATCAGGTCCCAAAGTGGTACCAAGGGGAATGGTGTCCCTTATTTCAGGCAAAGGGTGGAGGGGTTACCACCCATGTGAAGGGTCCTCAGAAGCCAGCCAAGAGCAGACGCCACCAGAGCACCATTGGAGGATGGAGACACGCTCGGAAGCCATTTGCGGCTCAGCCGGGGCCCACCGCCTGTGTTTAGGGAGGTGGAAATCTCCAGCAGCAACATGCCCTGGGAGGCATGGCTGGTGCTGTGGACCCCATGGGGCTTCCCTGGGTGGGAAGCACCCATCCCACCACTGAAGATGGGCTGGACCCCCCCCTGCAGCCATGTCCTGCTTGCCCCCATCCAGTGTGCAGCCCGGCCAGGCAGCACGGCTTCACCCGGCGCTACAGACCAGGAGGAAATTCAGACTTCCATCGGCAAAAAGGAAAAAGGGCACCCCAAGCAGCAACCCGAAATCCCTTCCCACCCGTTACTTCCATTGTCTTGCCCTTCTATCCAAGGTGAGGGAAACTGTTCACCGTCCCCTCTCACCAAGTCCCAGCTCTTCCCAACATGCCAGGACCTAACATTACCCTTCCGAAGGAAGGCTGGCAGAGGATTCCCCTAGCACTGTAAAAGCCGGATGATTTCCAGTCCTTCCAGAGCAGCCGATTTACCTTGGAAAGCTCCTGCCCGGGCATGCAGTTTCTGCAGGGGGCACATTTCCCATGCTCATCCAAGTACTCGCTCTCTTGGCAGAGCATCGGGGCCGGAGAGGGGCCGGGAGCCTGAGGAGGAGAGGAAGAGAAGGCAGAGAAGTCACAACCAGTCCCAACACTTTTCAGACGAGTGAGTAGCGTGCCCTTTTCTGGGCAGAAGTTTCCGCTCTGGCCAGGATGGCAGTCTGCATTTCTTGTGCATCACGGACGTTGCTGCGGCAGGAGGCGGCTGCCTGCTCCCATCGCAGAGGGGGCTGCTCCAGCAGCTCAGGAAGAGCTTTCCAGCAAGGCTGGGGATGAACTGCCTCGTTCTGCTGCCACACCGCAGCCTTCACAATGGAGCAAATGAAGTTTCACTTCCAGTATTAAGGTAGACCCACCAATTGCTCAGGTCACTGATTTGCAGGAGGACAGTGGACTTTGCCAGCCCTGGCTGTAGGTCTGGGCATCCGAGACTATCAGTAGAGAGCTCAGTACCAGCAAAGTCCCACCTTTGGGACCCGGCAGCCCAGCTCTGGCCAGTGTGGCCGCATTGGTCTGACATGACCAAATGCCGGTGGCCAGCCGTGTCCCCAGCAGAACAGGACACGCACCACCTGCGGTCCTGCTGCGCTGACACGGAGCTGTGCAAGCTGCCCAGGCTCTTGCTCCAGACATCTCAGAGGACCAGCAGAACAAGCACCCACCTCCCTCAAAAACACCATCCAGAGCCTTCCACAGGTGAATTAAGGGCTGGGATGCCCCCCGCCCATGCAAGCAGCAGGGGGAGCAGACTAGAGAGCCCCCGAGCACCCCACAGCCCCTCCTGCCACAGCCCCCTTCCCCTCCCATTCACACCGTTCCCAGGCACCGAACGCAACGTCCCACAGCAGCATTCCTCCGCAGGCTTTTTCTGTGCTTCTCCGCTTAATCCCCCACCACTCCCTTGCCGACTGCCTTTTGGAAGTGGACACTTGGACGAGCTCCCCAGGCTCTGAACGACCGAGATTCATTCGAGATGAAGTCTGCCCCGGACGAGCATAGAAAGTGAGTCACCCCTCGCCTCGCCACAGCTCCCGCACACAGCCAGCTCTCGTTAGCTGTTACAAGGAAAGGCAGCGCAAGCCAGCGAGGACTGGCGATGAGAAGCTAAGGGAGCTAAATTTATCTGGCAAACATCTCGGGAGGGGCACGATCACAGCCTATAAATAGTGTAAAGGTTACTGACACTACCGAATAAATAAAGGGGATTTGTCACCATCTCAGAAGGTGGGGAAGAGGGAGCCCGGTGCCAAAGCCCAGGGAGAAGCACAGGGTTTAGCATTAGGGTTCAGCTACAGGCTGCATGCAGTAGCAAAAATAAGAAAGAGGGGAGAAGGGCTCAACAGGGGTGACACACAACCACTTTGGAAGGCTGGCACACTAACGGCCCAAACCCAACCTCTTGGCAAGCTCCAAGCCCGCACCCCGGGTCACCCCCACCGGCAGGTGCCTCTGCTCAATGCAGGGGGGTCAGCGCTGCCGATGCTCTGGTCCAAAATCCAGAGTTCGATTCAGGCTTTCAGTCACAACAAGGGCATAAAGATGTCTGAAATAGAGTTGCAGGCAACAGAAAAGGAGCAAAGACACCGGAGTCTGGAGAACAAGGGGACGGATTTTCATCAGCTCTCCAAAGTGCCATTGCAATAAAAGAAAGAAGTGCCGGTAGAAAAGAAAAAAAAAAACCACCAAAAAAATCCAAACCAGCAGCCTTTTTGGTGAAACTATCCTGCAAACTCAATGTGACCACTCTCTCTCATATATTTATGGACTTTTCTGCACTTCAGAAGGGTCTGCAGCTAGGGATACACCTCCCCAGAAGAGGCACAGTTTAAACCAGTTTCCCAAATACAGAAAGTTACACACGCAAAAGGAATCCTGTGCCAGCGCAACTCCATGCGTGAGGACATCTGCCAGCATGACGGTATCACTCTGGGATGGCGGGGGAAACAGCGCACCACAACCATGCCAGCAAAACTATTAAGCGTAGAGCAAGCCTGCTATTTCTCAAGCCACAATGTAATGATACATGGAATGAATGCTTTGTTGAATATCTGGCATGAAATTCAAAGCAGTGTGATTTTTNTTTTTTTTTTTTTTTTTTTTTTTTACTTCTTATTTTAACAATACCAGAACCAAGACGTTTAATTGGTAAGCAGAGCATACATCCAAACCACGTAGCACTGCCCTGGTAGAGCAGCAGTTTCTGATAGTCTAATAAGCCACTAAAACAACTGGTCCTAATTAGCCAAAAGTAAAAAACAAAAACAAACAACAAAACCCTCCCACCTCTTTGGAAACTACACAGGAGCTCAAAGTGACTGCCAGAGCAACAGATTTTATTTGCCAAAGAGGAATATAAACAGGACACCGTATCAATGCAGTTATAAGTTGGAGGGAAGCAAAATGTATTGCCATCGTTTTGAGATGCCTGAAGTCTTCTAACTTAAAAACATCATAATCTGTTAAGAGACTCTTTTATTGTCTTAATGGGACAACTTGCCTGAGCAAGGCGAGCAGAGCGTGCTCCCCACTGTGTTATTGCTCAAGACAGCAAAAACATGAGCTGCTGAATGAGTTCCACTGCATGAGATGAAAAGCACTTCAGCAAAGCTACAGTGGAAGTTGCAATTCATTCACCTCCATGACAGTTCTGGAGTTCCGTCATTTTCTCTTTCCTGTGAAAATGTAATTTTCACAGAAATTAGACGATCTGGGAATCTAAACTATTTATAAATTTCTTTTGTGTCCAGGTAATGGATTCTGGTAGGAAAAAAAAGGCGAGGAAATCAATACGTGAAAGGGTACAAAAATATCATCAGTGAAAGCGTTAGTGCTTCTGGTTCTCTCCATCTGACCACGGCCCAGCAGGTACCAGGGGGGCAGGTGGGACAGGCAGTGCAGCGCAGGAGATGGGCCAGGCTGGTCCCTGTCCCAGCCACGGACCCCGTCCCCTCGAGCCGTGGGTCTCTGCTCACCCAGGACAGAAGGGTGCCGAGACCCACCTCCATGGGCTCTTCCACATCACTGCACCAGGCAGCCGGATGGTGCAGGAGGATTCTACTCTGCTGCACGACAGACTAGCACAGCCAGGCAGTGACTGCAGCTCGGATGAGACACTTGTATATATTGGAACATAAAACTAGAGAGCTGAAATCCTAAATAAGAACTGCAAGTGAAAAGGAGGGGGGGAAAAAGTGAAATGTTATCTGGAAAATATTACTGCATGCCTTGCGTATGGCAGTGTCTAGTCCCAGTCTCTTGCTCAGTCATTCCTCTGCTCCCGCTCATTAGTCTGCACTCGTTTTGTCTGGACAGCATCTCTCTGCACCTCCCTACACTACAAACCATGCTGGGAGTGACTCTGCCACCCCTGAAGGATGGCCTTGTAGACAAAAGACTGCTCAGGGAAGCAAAAACCGGGGGGAAAAAGGCTGAATCTGAACCTTTCCATGTGGTTTGGAAATCAGCAGGTTTTCCAGTATATTTGGAAATTCTACTCACATGATTGTCCACTAATTGTTTAATTTGGAGTGGCTGGAAACTTACGTTTGCTTTAGGTGAAAGCAGCCCAAGCTCAGGCGGGAAACACTCTGGGCTGGTCTCGTCTCCCTTCACTGCGCTGCCATAGCCCCCAGGTTGCCACGCTCACTTTCTGCTCCTGCTTGCTCACTCTACCTGCAGAGGGAGGCATCTGAAACGACCAAAACCTCCCAATATAGGACAGAGTGCGTCGCTCCCGGTTTTGCTGCTGTTCCCATTCAGCTTTGTGGAGTCCCACAGGGCACGCACCCAGGCACAGGTTTACACCTGCCCAAAGGAAGGGCTGCCCCCGGCGCCGTGGGGAGCACGAGCCAGGCTACAAACTGCGGTGGACAACCAAGCCTTGAGAAAGGGAGAATCCAGGGCCTTGGAGGACCGTGACATCCATCCCATACGTGGATGACACCAGTCCCAGGGTTAGGGCTACAGGGTTCCACTCCTGTATTCACTGCATAGAGCTTTGAATAGATTATTACAGACTGGGACCGTAACTACTGAATTTTGTCAAGTTCTGGCCGCCCACCTTGGGCATCCTTAATAGATATCTCAAGTAAAACTTCCAAAACTCCTATCAATTTTTATAAAACCTTGGATTTCTACCCATTTTTTGCCCCACATCTACTTCTTAGTAATTGTCACTGTCTTGCTTACAGTAACAATTCAGCCTCTTTGAAGTGCCTGGTTTTCTTCTTCAATTCTTAACACCATCACAAATAAACTCACACAGATTGCACTGAGAAGGGAAAAGTATCGCGTAACTTGAATAATGACTGTTACGAATAAAAGAATTTGCAATCAGTGCTTATTCAGAACTACTTAAATGTGCCCTTAAAAACGCCTGACGACTTTCAATAGGTAGAAACACTTGAGCGTTTTCAAGGGGTGAGCTCACCACCGTGCGCCCCACCAGCTGACCCCAGCGAGCGCTCGGTTACGCAGCTATCCCCACGACACCCGCAAATCCTCGCGTGGAGGCGGGTGCAGAGCGAACCGAGCACCTCGCCGCACCTTATTTTTGACTTAAATAATCAAGTGGGGCCGGTGGTGGGCTGCGAGACACGGGGGTGGTGGGCAACGCGGAGTCCCACGCGTGCCAGCAGTGCGATGCGTGTGGCGGCTGCCACCCACGCGGCGGGCGGGTGCCGCCCGTGGGTGCGCCCCGGGGCCGGTCCCCGCAGTGCCGGAGGCCGCCCGCCCACCGGCCCCGCTGTGCCGTCCGGCAAGCCCCGGCTCGCCCGCCGCCCCCGGCCCGCCACGCGTGGAGCCCGCCCGCCCCACGCGGGGCGAGCCGCCGAGAGCCGCCCGGTCCCACCGGCGCCCCCCGCCGCCCGCCCGCGGGAAGGCGGGCAGCGCGCCGGGATATGCCCGGGCACGTCTCGGCGAGGGGCTCCCCAGCCCCCAGCGGCCCCCCCCGGCCTCCGCATCCCCCCGCCCGGCACGCCCTAGCCCCCGCATCCCCCGGCCCGGTCCCCGCCGGCGCTCGGAGGTGCCCACGGCAGCCGGCTGCAGCCCACGTGTATCGCCTCCGCTGCACTCCCGGGTGCGGGACCCGCCGCGGACCCCCGCCCGTCCCTTCCCCCGACCCTTCCACAGCCCCCGCCCGGCGGTGACACCGGCACCGGGGAGGCTCGGGACCGCCGCCGCGGGCGGGCAGGTGCCGGTCCCCGCCGCTTACCTGTGTCCCGGTGCCGGCAGGACGGTACGGTGCGGAGCGGGGCGGGCGGCGGAGGCAGAACTCCGTGGACCCCGCGTGGAGGGCCCGCCCCGCCGCGCCCCGCCGCCGCCCATTGGCGGGCGCCGCCGCCTGGGCGGGGCTATGCAAAGCAGCGGCCCGTGCGTGGGCGCCCGGGAGCGGCGCCGACCTGCAGCGCCGAGCACCGGGGCGGGCGGGGAGCGGGGGGGGCGGCGGGGCCCGGAGGAGCGGGGTTGGGAGAGGCAGGGCCCGGGAGCCGCAGGGCCCGGGAGCCGCGCAGCGCCACACGGCGTCTGAGCGGAGCAACGACGGGGCGTCCCGGTGTTAACCGGCCGCGGTGGGAAAAAATGAGAAACTCTGCTCCACTCGTGTCCCTGTGGGCTCAACAGCCACCGGCGGCAGCGGAGTGGGTGCCGTGGGGCGGGGAGGGCAGTCCCAGGTGAGGACCTCGTTCCCAAACACCTGGATTTGTTTGGCGTCTCAGCTACAGGCTTCTTAGGGAGGCTGGAAGAGCCCCCGTCCAACCAGCCCTCCCATCAGTGGGGGGAATACACGCCATATC
>RSEF01000004.1:1421699-1438930 GCA_003993805.1 Himantopus leucocephalus
TTGGCCTTGTTGAACCTCATACCGTTGGCCTCGGCCCATCAATGCAGCCTGTCCAGATCCCTCTGTAGAGCCTTTCTACCCTCAAGGAGATCAATACTCCCACCCAACTTGGTGTCATCTGTGAACTAACTGAGGGTGCACTTGATCCCCTCATCCAGGTCATTGATAAAGATATTAAAGAGAGCCAGCTCCAATACTGAGCTCTGGGGAACACCACTTGTGACTGGCTACCAACTGGATTTAAGTCCGTTCACTACCACTCTGGGTCTGGCCATCCAGCCGGGTTTTTTTACCCAGCAAGTATACAACCATCCAAGCTGTGAGCAGGCAGTTTCTCCAGGAGAATGCTGTGGGAAATGGTTTGCTGGCACAAAAAAAGATTCTCTAGAAACTCCAGGCCTCACAGCGCAACTTCCAGAGTGGATAAAACCTCAAAATGCTGAAAATTTAAATCAGTAATTGCTAAGAACTCTCAGTTATTTGTTGCCCTCCCTTCATACAAACACAATATTCACTATTTCCTCTATTTAATTGGATTCTTGAGCAGAATTTCAATTGCATCTATTCATTTTTTAAGCACAAAGAAATAGTTTTAAACCTTTTATAAGTGTCTGAATGGATTGTTATCTTTTACACACGTACACACAGACCAGTTGCTATATTCACACCAGAAAGAAACTAGAAGCCAGACAAAGAAAGGACCTTGAATAATAAGAGCTAATCTTCATGCTGTCTGCTGGATGATGCCTAAAAACCCCAAAGCAACTCGTTACATATGGCAAATTATGAAGCGTACCTTATGCAGCAGCATTTGGGAAGCTGAGCACGCCTGAGCTCTCTCCTAGCTGTGCATCTGTCGACCTGGGTCACTCACTTCAATCCCAGTCAAAATACTGGGAGGCATTACATGCTTAATGCAGATACTGCAGTCTAACGGGAAGAAAAGTTCCACTTCTCTCAGCATCCCTCTAACTAGGAAGATACCTTGTTTGACCTGAAAGTTCCTTTGGACGTTTGACCTGAAAGTTCCTCCGTGTGTGAGTCTAGTTCTGGGCAAGACAAACTGACCCAGCCGAAGAAGCTTGAGCCCTGAAGAACTACAAGTGAAATAGCATCTATATCAACTTTTGAAGTGCTGGCAGTGGTGTTGGTTCTACTGGCTAACATGTCATCTTAGTGAAAGTACTTGTTCCAGGCAGGGCAGCTATTACACTTGCCTTATTTGACTATTATTAGCTTTGTTACTATTGTTATACTTGTAATTATTTCCCAACCCGGGGGCATCCAAACCTGTAAGACAGGACCACATCCACAATGCTTACAGACTAACCTTGCTGGTTATATGTAGAAAGGGACAGCTTCCACCATTCCTGTTGATTCCTCTTCTTTTCCTAGAAATGAATGCAAGATAGCTGGAAGGGAAGATAGCTGTTTAAAATTTCTATTAGATTTTTTTTTAAAGGATATAATGTCTCTTGCAGTATGTATTAGAAAACATCCGATTCACTGGGCACACGTGTCTCAGACTCTCCCAATTTCTAAATGGGTATTTGAAGACAGTATCAATGGGGTCTAATTCAGGGCGAAAAAAAGGCTTATGGATTTAATCACTATTGGTAAACTCATGTATCTAGAAGTGTATACACATATAGATAAAAGTGTATACATCTGTTCTGAGACAGGTCTGGAGGTAGAAGGAGGCTGCCTCACTAGACTGAGGAAGAGATCTGAGGTATGGACAAGCAAGGGAAAAGCTACAGGAGGATGGTGAACGGGTTGGCAAAGTGCATCAAGCTGAAGGCACGCCTGGGGCAAGAGGGGAGGAATACAAAATGAGATCTGGAGAGCAGTGGAGCCAGACAGCCCATGGAGGGGGGACTGGAGGAGTCGGAGCATTTACGCAAGGAGATTAGAAAGCAGCAGAAGTGCTCTAGCAGAAGGGGAGGAGGGGGAGATTCACTTCCATATGGCGGACAGATACATAGGATCTGATGAACAATGAGCTCATGAGGAGAGAACTACGCTGGGAACTGCCAGAGACCTGCTAGTGTTCAGCCGCAGTACGGGGCTTGCTGTAGTGATTGGGAAGGGCAGAACACAGAGGGGGAGAGCAGACGAAAAAGCTTGCCCACAACACAGGCTGGTGGCAGAGTCTGAGATTCCTGTGTTCTGGGGTTGGGTTTTCTGGCACAGCTTTGCAGACAGCCCAGACCTTAATGGAAATAGTGAGAAATAGTGGGAATAGTGAGAAAGAGAGTGAGGCAGGGAGAGATAAATTAGCAGCAGAAAAAACTAAAACAGCTGAGACTTGCAAGTTTGAAATGAAAGACCTTAAAAGAGCTGGAGGGAGAAGGTAAAAGAGTGGGTCTGGACATGTGTTGGCCGTGCTGGGTAAGAAAGCCTGTGAAGTTTCTGCATGCGAGTCCAGCTGTCAGCAGGTGTGAGGGTCTGCTCGCTCCTCACAAGGGCCCTGCAATGCATCCAGCGTTCAGCTCATCAGTCTGGAAGCTGCAGGCTCAGGGCCAGGTCCAGATGGCAAAAGGCAAACAATCAGCCACTTCACCACCCTTCTTACTAGCAGCTCCTGCCTCGGAGTCAAAAGGAGCCCCGTGAACGTTTTGGGAGCCATGTGGTCACTCCAGCACATTTCCTGGTGACCTCGTCTGCACTCCCCTTTCAGGAGACGGTGCCATCAACATCTCCACCCTCACCTCTGCCCACATTGAGAGCGGCCACTGGAAGCACTCGCGGTTTCAGGTCTTTCTGTTTCATCATTGCACACACATAACCTTTTATTAAGTAAAACATTTCCATCTGCTCTCAAGTAGGTGTTTTTGCATGCTGCAAGCAGCCCGGCATGGGACTCTGGTTTGCCTTTATCTTCACAGGAACAACCAGGCAGCTACTTTTCTGAAACTGAGTGAAGAAGGTGAGTGCCCATTAGGAGGAGAAAAAATGAAGAACAAGAACAAGCTGCAAAATCCTGGCCTAGACAAAAATACACAAAGGTTTCCAAGTGTTTGTTTTGGTGGTGTTTTTTTCTTCTTCTTTTTTTTTTCCAGGGGAGCTAAATACCAATGACCTCCTTTAACTCTGGTTTCTTTGATAAAATGGACAACAGGAATAGTTGTGTGGGTGGGTCCTGATACATGGGATCCTGTTCATCAGCAAGTACACTCAAAGAGCCAACACCTGTGCTTGCTGATAATTAATCCTTCTAAGGAGTGTGTTCCTTGGACAATAGCTCATTCACAATCTTTGCTTTTTCTGTATGTGCTTCATAGGGCAGAACATGCTCCTTGTATATTCTCCACAGCACTGATATTGACCTCCATCAAAACAGTCCCAGAAGAATGGAAGTACAATCACAGCAATGGATAGAATTACGGTACAGTGCCTCGAAGCTAAGCAGTGACAGCTTAATAGACCTGCAATAAATGAACAGCAAGACAAAAACAATATGCTGTGGGAACCATAAATATGCGATTAGGAAATAACAAACCAGGATTCCCTAAGTGCCAACAACCTTCTGGCATTCCATTTAAAAACTATAAATCTGCCATGGCCCAAGTTAAGTAAATTCCCCTCAGCATAATAAAATCTTTGTTTACAGGGAGGGTAATTATACTAACTCTCAATGCAAGTCAGAGATACCCACTCCAGAGCACGTAAAATTAAACAAGAGCGTTTCACACTGAGCTGAAAAGCTTCCTCTGACATTCGGGGAAAACTCTCATCTTCTCAGGCAGGAATAGTCTGTACCCAGCATTGCTGCATACCTGCAGCCTTTTCCTTGACGCAGTGGGAGCAGGAAGAGGTTAAAGGCTCCTGGTAGTTGTTGATGTGGGCAGGAATGGATCATGCAATGTGCCAATTGTAAAGTGAATGGGGAGGTTTTCTGCGGGAGGAGCAAAGTCAGATCCCAGGAAGAGGAGCTAAGGATTTCTGAGTTTTAACCTTGATTCTGACATTGACTTTTTTATGAGCTTGGAGAAAACAGAGAGCTTCACCACGGGTAGATGAAGGATCTGAAAGCTCACCAACCTTACAAGGAAGTTTTGCACATTAATTAGGGTTTATTTTCATAGTGCTCGGCATGTAAAAGGTACCAAGAGATACACTGCATCAGAAAATTTACAAAAGGCCACAGATCAAACCACAGCTGAGAAAGCTGTAAAATATTTGTTGCAAATTCAGTGGGAGGAACAGGAATGGTTCGGATACAAGAAAGGAATGGCAATAGTATAAAAAACCAACTCAATTTCCAGTTTCTGAGTACCATCTCTCTGTAGGTCACGAGGCCACCGAAGAGTGACAGCGTTAGAGCATTTGCTTCCACCATCGACAACATTAATTCTTAAGGTTGATGGGTAATTACCAAATGGACTTCCAAGGATACTGTGCAACCAATGCCTGATACTTTAATCTAAATTTAAACCGAGCAGTTGTCAATGAGCTTAATTATGCCTTAGGGAAAAATGAAAGATGAAAATGAGATTGACATCAATTTAATGGTCCTCAGAAATAATCACTGAATAGAGGTTCAGGTAAAAAGAAAACAAGCTAGGCAGTGAAACTGTCTGTATACACATTGGCACGGGACAAACATCGTAGTCTTGCTGAGTCACTGGAGAAGCCATATGAAGAAGCTTAAGGCTGAGGGAGGAATCACAGCCACACAATTTGGCAAGATGGTGGAACACAGGGGTGCTGGTTTATTGAGGGCAAATCTAGAGATCCTGCCTGCAAGAATATCATTCTGCACCTCAGATGCTAATGCCCTAGGTTTGTCAACCCCTAGCACTCAGCTAAGTGCACAGTAAAAATTGCTAAAAAGGCTAAAATTAACGTAATGAATCGTTGCTTAGAGTAGGACTGAGGCCCAGCGAGAGAGCGCAGAGATCCCCTTCAACACACTGCACACTCCTGCCCACGTCTAATACTTCATTACATATAAAGAATGCCCACAGCTAATTTCAAACATTATGATTTGGTCCAAATGATGGCATCGAGGTGGCTGCAGGTGAAAACCTTCAGGTCAGTTGCTGCTTTTAAAACATAACAAACAAACTTCAAACACTGCCAATGTTTATGTCCATTCTATAGCATCCTAGCAGCTCAGATCTGTTTGCAGTTGACAGCTCTACTTCTATTGCTCGAGCTTTTCAGATTTTCCTATTCCAAGCCCTACACCCAAGCACACCAAACAGCTCTGCCTATTTTGCCAACTGAGACTCAGGTACATTACATGCTACTGTTGCCTGTACAGTCACTTCAGCTCAGAAATCTGGCAAAATGAGTGTTTCTCTTCCCCTTGAAATTTATTTCAGAAACCTTCAAGGACTTTTTGGCAAATCGGCTTTCAGTGTGTTGGTTATGTCCTGAAGCCACCTTGTATTTTTGAGCAGTGATGATTTATTCTTTCAGGAGTTGGCATTCTGCATGGTCCCTTTTGCCGTGTAAGAAGAATAAGTACTCTACCTTTAAGGAAAGCAAGGGGACTGGGGAATACTCCTCATGCATTGAAAGCCAACACAGCTCAGAAGAAAATTTGAAGAGATACATTCTGCAGTCTAGAAGGAGTGTTACTCATGGGGAAAATTTTGCTTTGGGCTCTTCAACAGCCACGTCCAGCACCATTACCATCAGTAAGGGAAAAGGGTTTGCAGTTATGGAACCTGTTATGGAAATAAAGTTATGGAAACCTGTCTTCCCAGAGCCAACATTTGTCTATAGAAATAAGGCCAATTTTCAAGATGAATGTAAAAATAAATGAAAATTGTTTCTTTGAGAAGAAGCATACATAAAGATGCTTCATGGCTATTTACTTTAGCTGGGCAGAGGATGTCCACCAAGCTATTTTAGAAGGCAGTGAAGGCTGAGTACTGAACCACTTGCACTTGCTAGCATTAAGAGTGCAAAAGAATTGGAAGGCTAAAACAAAATAAAAAAAAGAAATCAACTATCTATTTAGTCTTTTTCCAGTAGAAGTGTTTCAAGTGCCAGAAACAGAAAATAAATAGCGATTATGGAGGCAAAATTACCGTACCGTAGGGTACTGCAAGCACATTGCTAGCTGGCTGGCTGCAGAGAGACAGAAAACTCTTCAGTACACACACACAGTGCAACGTATGGATTCCCAGGCAAGTTCTCAACCCAGTACCCATGGACTGGAAGGTACAAGGCAGCATCGGTGCAAGGCACTGAGCTGGCTAATTTACCCTCCTTCTCTATTTATTTTTGGGATTCCTTACATTACATTGTGCCTTGTACCTGTTTCCCATGGGGTATAGTAGAGGTTGCAGCCCATCTGATTCTCAGAGAGCTCCCCAAAAGAAGGCATTAGGTGGTAGAGATAGGTGAGACAGGGTCTCAGGAGGGGGCAGAGAACAGCAATGTTTTGCTTGCTGTTGTGCCAATGATTTGAAATGTACAGGAAAAGCTTGCCGTGCCCTTCTTGCTTCATTAAATGACAAACTTGTGGTGCCTAGAAGGGGAAGGATCTCTGGTAAGCTGTACAACTCTATCTAGGGGTGTTAGTTATAATATATAATGCTATTAATAATATAATATATAATGGTCATAGTTATGAACATTGCTAAAGCAACTGCAATGATTGAAATCTTTCATGCAAAAGAAAGTAGCTTTTATTAAGAAATGAGGGGGAAATCCTCAACTTTTGAAAAATACCTCTTTTTTCATCCCCTTTGTAATCAATATTGGACCAGAAAATATTGGTGAAATAACTACTCATAGCAACGCAAAAATTTGCATAGTTCTCATTGATTTTGATTAAAATGTTGGTTATGTAAATCCTGCTGTTACATCAAAACCTAGAAACACCATTGGATTTTTTTGTGAATGTCTTAAAAATATCTGCTTGGCTGTAAATTATTTTAATTATTATTTGTTAAGTATCAAAACTACATGATGCTATTAATAGTTCTGAAACTTTTATTCCTAGAGCCTTGGAGTTCACTAATCTCAGAGAAATTTTCTTCTTGTAATTATAGTCTAAACTGTTTTTTTCAAGACATTAGAAATCCCGTCTTGTTGCATTATATAAGACAGCTTTTTCTGGAATACAATTAGTAAGCTGGTAATCTTTTTTAGCTGCTTGAACTCTCTCCAGAAATTGTCCGTGCCATAGAGCAAAGAACTCCCCAGCTAGTTTATGCAAACCTTTCCTGGAATTTTTCTGAAACAAGAAGTTGCCTTATGTTTCCTGTTTAGCCTAAGCCATGTTCTTGATCCTCGGTTCAGATCAGAAGGTGGAGGAAATTGCAAAGTCCTATTCTTTTCCCTTTCCCACCTACATCTTACTCAAATTTCTTTTCTCCAACAATGCAAGCTGATTGTAGTGGCTTAAAGAGTACTGTCCTGAGTGCACATACTTGCAGACATGCGTCAGATTGGTGCTGAAGTGATGTTCTGCCAAAGTACATTGCTGAATCGTGTTGTGGCAAAGGAGAATCCACCAGACTCCAAACCTCTCACAGATAACTCCTAATTATATCAAAACTCTAGAGGGAATCAGAGACCATTTTGGTTTACTTTGGAAGGTCTCTCTAACCTGCAAGCCTTAAGAGGCAATCTTGCTTTATACCCAACTCCTTAATTATGATTATATTTTCATAAGCACCTTTGCCTTTCCCACAGGCTTGTGGGAATAGCAGACCTTTCCTCCAGAAGGCTTTATGAGAACAATTCAAATGTGACTGTTCAACACTTCTCTTTCAAGGAACCCAAAGGGACAGGTTTGGGGGTGTTTTTAATGAGCACTGTCTGCAAAAATGGATTGCCCCCGTATTTCTTCACCATGGCTGCACACTGATGGACTGAATGAGGAACACTGTGTAAGGTTCTCCAGCTGCATCAGCAGCAGAAACAAAAGTGACAGGATTTGGAAAACACAGTATAAACAAAAATATAACGTGGTAGTGAACAAAACTGAGACTAAAAACACATGCAAATTCTGGACATAAGACCTCAGCACGAGGCTACATTAAAATGAAGATTAAGGCGCACTGTGTTAGGTATTAATATGCCATTTTCAGAATGAAGACTGACTCTGGGATGGCAGCCTGGAGTTCTGCGTTGGGCATAGTCAGCGCCGTCGCACAGACAGAGATGGGTACGACCGCCTGTGAAGGAGACACAACCAGGTTCTGGATGTGAAGTTCCAGCAGCCACTGCAGTCGCAGCTCAGTGTCGCCCACCCATTCCCTGTTGTCACCAGCCTACACAGGCTGGCAATTTACGAGGGAATAAAAAGTCTTCCTCCGTGTTCATCCTAAAATAATCATTATTTTCTGTAATAGAGTTGTATTCCAGGTATTCATAATGTTTCTTTAAACATTCATGCAAAATCATCTTTATAGACTTTGAATACTGTCATACAGAAGAACTTACTTTAAATGAACAGATTTAACTGAGACAAACCCTATTTCTAACCTGCTTTTATTTTCTTTTAAAAATTAAAAAAATCAGAGTACAATAACTTCTTCCACCAGCTATACCCCAATAACTTAATTAGAGTGAAAGTAAACTGATACTTATTTCAGGATACATTTCATTTAAATTCTGCAAAAGTTAAAGAGCTCTTGTTTGTTTCACAAGAAACAGTGTAGTTCTGAAAATGTCGAGGAAAACAAGCCATTATTTCCAATACATTACACGCCTAGAGTCAGATGCCTAAATACACATTACATTAGCTCAGTGGCTAGAAATTTGGATAAATGGGAGAAACCTCCACTGGAGCATGTCTAGCTGCGGATTCACACCACACATCCAAGACCCATCTGCTGAAATAAAAATAATCTCTCCACTAGCATTTTTCCATCCATGTCTCGGGGTGCTTTACAGAAAAGGGTGGGAAGACCCTAGATGCTAAAATCTTATCTGTCTACATATCTCTGTTTATGTATCTGTCTGTCTGTTTACCTATTTACCTGCCTACATCTACAAGCTACCCATCTACCTCGCTGTTGGCTGGCAGCCTGGCTAAAGGATAAATATTTTGGAGTTTATATACAATTGCTATGTTTCCTCATTCTTCTAGTGAGGGTAAAAGCCTTACTAGCCTGATTAGCCACCGCAACACTTGAAGTAGATCTGGTGAGAGGAATCACAGGCAATGAGCCATTGGCAACGTGTTGTCCAAATGAGCAACAAATGTAGGAAGCAGTCACAGAGACTACATTTTTGCCCTTTTTCTTCCTGCACCTGCTCAGATGCAAGAAGCGAATACCGGCAGCACTGCCAGGACCTTTTGCTACTGTAAAGAAAATAAAGGAGATGGTTTTGTCAAGAGAGAAGGACGTCGGGTAGCTCAGTACTGCCTGAGCAGTCAGCACCATGATGGATTGTCTGGTCAGTGTGTCACTGAAGGATGCAAAAAAACTAAGTTCAAACCAGAAAGTTATTCAATTAGATACCCAACACCATGGACAGAAATGCAAGAGTAACTCTGGGTTTGGGGAGAATTCATGCACATCCTTGGACCCTCCTGTTTTACAGAGCGAGTGGAAGTTGGCCAGGAATTTGGTGCTTCGCCGTAGAAAGTGCTTGTGTCTTCCGGCTTGACTGTTTCCAGAGTTTGGTTCCAGGGGAATAGTTGTTGAGGTCAACTGCCTCGAGAGGTAGAGGGCCTGGCCCGCTCGAGGGGTGGTGGAACTTTATAGAGGGAATCCTGTCTTTTATGCCAGTGGCCTTACACAGAGGAAAAGGAAATTTTTTTCTACTGGACAAGACAGCTTTTTCAAGACAGCAACACTCTAACCATTCTAAGAAAGGGCAGAGCTGACATGGGAGGTCTCTTTTCTCTGTTGGGTGTTTGTGATTCTTTCATTAACATTTTTTTCATTTTATTTACTATTCTATTGTACTTTCTGCAGCTGCTGGTCCCCCATTTTTCTCTCAAAACTTATAATTTTACCCAAAATCAATAAGGTCCCACCCTTAAAAATGACTGGAAGCATTCCCTGAAACTTATTGCATGTGAAACGCTCTTGCGTGGCTGAGAAGAAGATAGAACTGGATAAGGAATAGCATTTCACTTTGCCAGGTGAGTCGACACAATGAAGGCAGCAATCAGTCAGTAAACATGAGACAGAACCTGGCACCTTCTTGCAGATAGACAGATAGATAAGACAGTACGGAGGCAACATGTCCCATAATACCTAATAAGCACTAATATGGATTTGCAGTGTCGTTACTGAGGTCTGGAACAAGAGCAGATAGTTTGTTGAAAAGAGATTTTCTTTGCAGAGAAAAATATGAATTAAAAATATTACATTTGTCTGCTCTATTAATACCTTTGAGACACACTGGGATTTTTCAATGGGACTTTAAATATTTGCTGTCACACTGGTGAAAGCAACTGATTCCTTTTAGCTCATTGTTTTTCTGAGCTCTTAAATCTTTTTCCCAAGGAGATCGTGGATAAGGCCTCAATCTTATCTGCAGCACTATTACACACTCTGATTTCTCCTTCTTTGAATCAGGTCTCTGATTTTTCAGGCGTGGCTAGATTCCACCAACAAGTACAGATGGTTTGGGCTTTACACAAACCTCAGTGCCCAAAACATTGTGGAGGCTCAAAGACGTGCAAAAACCTCATTCTCAGACTTCCCTTCCCACCCTTTGTTGTCTCTTTGTGTATCAGTTACACTGGAGAGTAAAACCAGCCAATTCAAATCTCCTTGTTGTTTGCCATGCGGCTCATTGATCTAATAATACTAGATGTGTTTGTGTTTCCAGGTCTAACGGGATTATTTGTACATAAGCCAGCTTCATACTTGTTTGCTCAGATCATTTTTCTCATTGCACTTGAATCCAGTTTTATGACAACTAAGTTTCGGGGCTGGAGAATCTTACAAGCTCCGCTGGACACACAGCAGGATGACTACACTTCTGTGCCTGTGAGACGAAAGCATCTGACACATGTGAGCACAGTGCAGAGTACAAGGGCAGCAGCTGGACTGCTTGCACCAGGATAACTATGCAGAGCTGTCTTGTCTTACAAAAAGCACAATGCCCTGAAGGCACCGAGGCCGTTGAGGGATTACAGACCTAATGCAGTGTTGTAGGAAGATCACAAAAGGGAAAAGAAGGACTAACCACCGCTAAAATAAAAAGGGGGAGAGCAGCCTGCTAGTTTATCTCTCTGTTCTTCAACTGACAAAAAATTGGACAGCCATTTGCCTTTCCCTCTTCCTGTGGTAAAATCATGGACATCAAGGGGAAAAATCATGTGCTTGGCTTTACTGTGGTCCTTGGGGCATCCACTCTTTGCATTTCTTCTAAACTTGTTTCTCCCAGGCTGAAAAGGCTGAAAGGATTTTGGATTTTAGTGTTTCGGGGTTTTTTTGCTACCCTATGAAGACCAACTCGGTTCAGGTCATGTTCAGCAGACAGTGCAGATTTAAGGCAGTCAAAGATCAGTTGTGAGGCAGGGCCTGAACAGTGGCAATCAATTTGAAACTGACTACTCATTTTGTTTGTTTCTACTTTATTTTGTTAACACCAAATAGGATTTTGTCTAATGGAGCAGAAAAACAAATGCCCCTGCTGAGCTGGTGTGAGCAGCGCGAGTAAACAGGAAGGAAGCACTAAAAAATTGGCTGAAACTCTTGGCTTCCCAGAAAATAATTGTATAAACACGGTTGTTAGACAACTGACAGAGATTCTGACACAAGGGGATTCCATTTTTCTTTTAAGCTGTGTTTTTTATAACATGGATGCCTTTTGCTGCAGATTTACAAACACAATATTCATCCTCCAGCAAGACAGCGCTTCTAAATCCATGCAGCTGGCTTCACTTTTGTAACACATCCAAAAGCCTCTGCTTTCAGCAAAACTGATGGACACTGTAGAGTATGTGCTTCAAGGGATCACAGAATGTACCAGCTTGAAAGAAATGTCGAGTGTGTGTTGATATGCTGGACCAGCTTTGTTATATGCCTGGGCTGAACTGCTGCAAGGAAAATCATATAACAACAGCTTTATATTCTCTGTGGCTCAGTGACAGTTGCCTGTTTGGCACAAACAAGACCAGAAAGTTAGTATTTCAGGCTGACTCCGTGTAGATTAGAACATGACACTGCGTCAGGTTATTTTTGAAGGGTTACAACTGTACCTAGATGGAATAAAAAACATGAAACCAATTTCATCAAAATAAGCAAAGTGTAGCCCAGCAGAACTAACAGAGCTACAGAGGCATTGTTTACCCACCACCACCCCTTCCAGCCAACTAGGGCCAAAATGGCCCCGGGTTCAGGGGAAGGAGAGGAGACCAGACATCAGGAATGAAATCTAGTTCTTGCAAAGGAACGAGAAACAATACCATCAGGCTTCCCTTCAGTCAGTAAAAAGACAGCAGCTTGCTGCATCTACAGGGGAGAGGGACTGCAAAACAGCGACTGGCTGGTCGCAAGGATGGCAATTACAGAGTGAATCTGATAATGAGCAAGGCTTTCTGGGGAGGGGTAGACACTAGGCTAGCAAAGTCTCTCCACAGCAAGGATAGGTCAGGATTTCAAAACCTGACTGGACAGAGATGGTGTTTCTTGTCTCTGCTTTCAAAATAGGGCTTGATATCAAACATCCAGATTCCATAGGGGAAAAACTGAAAAACAACAGAATACAAATATACGCAAGTACTAATAGGGAGCTACCGTAACAACAACAAAGATGTACTTTCTTTTTTTATTAGTAAAGCTGCTGGTTTCTGGATGTTTCAGAAAAATGAGACATCTGCCGATAATTTACAAGCACAGAAAGATTCCTCAAATGAACTTGCAACAACAGTTTATGAAAGTACCCAGAATATCACATGATGAACAATAATCAGCTCCAAAAAGAAGGCTTTGGACAATACGGTTCCAGTTACACTTATGTAAAATTTTCAAGTCAATAAACGTCAGTTGTTGGTTGAACAAGGCACAGACCAACATTCCACTTTTAGCATTTCTGTTCTCTGTTCAGTCCACCAAAGGGTAAGAGAAGGGTGGTAACCATTAACAGCTTTCCGTATCTCTATTCTCAGTATGGGACAAGACTGCAGCCATTCGAATGCAAACCTGGCATCGAAGACTTGAATTTGAGGAGGTTGCTTTTGACTCTTAAAGCCTTTCCTGAGATTTCACAACGTTTTAAAGCCTAGTAAGATATTTCTCAAGCAGATATCAGAGCGAGTATTGACCGCACAGTCCCGCTAATCAAATGGTTCCTGCTGTGTCCGTTGCTCTGGGCGCTACAAGGCAGGCGTGCCCTGCAGTGCCTGGCATTGCAGTTTTCTTGTTGTTCAGAGCGGGAACCTGTCTGAAATGTGACAGGGCTCCTGCCCGGCTCCTGCACCCAAGCTGCCTTTCCAGGGGAAAAGGATACTGGCAGTAGGGCATTGCATGCCCCAGCCTTGTCCTGCTGTCATGTTAAGACATTCCTGAACTCAAGAGATGGAAAGTGCTACCTGAGTCCCCAGATTTAGACAAGGGTGCTTGTCATTCACAGGGGCTGAAAGAACCGCAGCGTGTGTGTGTGTGTGTGTGCGCGCGCACCTCTGTGTGCTGTTAAGGCTGGAATTGGAGCAGCAAAGAGAAAGCCCAAGAAATACAGACATCTCCCTCCCCATGGGAACAGTATTCTAGAAATACTGCTCAGGATGCAGAAAGGCTAGAAGTCTCTGTTGCCTGCTTATGCCAAGATTTACTGCCATGTAATGACGTCACTAACAATTTTTTGTACTATAAGCCAAAACTTTTCAGTACTAATTGAAGGGCAGTAGGAGGCAAATCACTGAAAACCTGTTTCACCAGCAGGTTACTTTTGTACTGCAGAAGAACACTTGGTGAACATAAACCCATCCAGCCTCTCAGAGTTTTCTTTAAATTATTCTCACCTCTGTTAAGGGTAAGATACTGTACTACGTTTGTCCTGGTCAGTTCAGATTCCTGCATAAAAAGATTTCTTTATTTTGGTTCACTGGAGACGCTTTGGAGACACTATACTACCTGTATAGTGATTTTAAGTCAACAGTATATTCCTATGAGCAGGACAAAATCTATTGCATCTTTTTATGACAATCTATCTATACGTGCACCTGAACTCACTGATCTTTGCCATCCTTAAATTTCTTGATTCTTTCTATGCAGTGTCGCCTATGTTATAGATTGCACAATTTGCTGCGCGGCATGAGAAGAATTCAGTTAGAGCCTTTAAGATATGGGCACTCAATCCACGATACCCTGCTGCATTCTGGTATTTCTTAGGCTACAGAAAATTTTAAAAATTAAGACTTGAGACCAATAGGAACTTCAAGGACGTTGTTACCTACAGCAAGTGATTGCTATGGCATCTGTGCAGTGGATGTCCGAGAGACAGTTCCCTTTTGTACATGAGCACATGACGTGCTTTTTTTCTGTCAAATCTGCAGGTGAGACCTGTGGTATCCTCTGGGATACTGACCATCCAGTCCTGGTCAGTAGAGACAGATGACTGTAAGTACTGTTTCAGGCGAACTGATTCTCCACCACAAACTCATCATCACAAGTGGGTCTAATCAACAATCACCATAATTTTTACTTTCCACACAAACAAGCTGGGTTTGGGCCAGCTGTGGTGGGCTTTGCTGTCACATCACCCTCAGCGGGATGTCTTTTGAGAGTAGGTGGAGTGGGGTGGGAGCAGTTGTTGTCCAAATGTGTCAGTGCTGTGTGCAAATAGCTTTCCTGCAGACTAGCTGGCATTTTTCTGATCATTGTGCTTAGAAGCTGTAAAAAAAACAAAAGGGGGGAGAGGGAGACAGCCCTACACACCTGCGCGTTACAACCATTTTACTATTTATGGCTTTCTTTTCCAGGTCCCTGGAGGTTTCCCTTGCCAAATACTTTTCATTTCTACTACTCTTCATTTCTACTCTTCATTTCTCCCATGAGGATGCACTAATCTAGTTTTCCTTTTAATTTGTTACACAAGCGTGCTTATTCCTTATTCCAGAGAGTCAGAGCACTTCCTCAGAAAGTGCATATAAGCAGTACACACCAGCCAGGCCTGGATTTACCTGACCAGAGCAAGCCCAAGGACACATGTGATCCACCTTGCCTGTTATTCCAGGATGCTGTGTGGTCTGCAGCATGGAATACAGTTGTAGCTGCTCAGCTCCTCCGGCCACCTTGCAGCTGCCTCCAGGTCAGTGCCCCAGGTTGCGTATTGGTCAGCAAAGGAGCCACATGTGGACAAGAACAGAAGAGACAGAAACTATCCACTTTAGAAACTTGCCTTGCTCTGTAAGGGACAAAGGATGCTTTTCATACGGGCCCATGCAATGCTCTGCAGGAAGGGCTCTGGGCTCAGTTAAGGCAGGCAAGGCGCTCAGAAAAGGCAAGTTGATGGGGAGACTGTAGAGAGAACTCAAGATTCAAGAGGAATGACTTAAAACTGGCATGGGAGCGATGCAGGTTATCTTGGTGCAGTGTGCATAGATAGATTAAAGAGTTTGCATTTGCACATCTGGTTGCTGGCTTACTGATGTCTGGATCACGAATTGCCTGGGCACAGATTTTTCAGAAAGAAGGATGGGTAACGGGATTAATGGGAAAAAATCAGAAAAATCAGTTCTTCTCATATGCAGCTTAAATACATTGTCATAGCGCTTGGGAGATTTACAGTCTCTTGCTGGCTAATGGTTGTGTTATCAGCAAGCTCTGTGAGAGTGGATCTGTATAGCTGTCCTCAGTCTCTGCTCATCCTTGGAAACATTCCAGTCACCTAGAGCAGTGATCAGCCCCGTCCTGAGCAAGATTTTGCTTCCGGTGCTCCAGCCTGTGTGAGCTGCTCTTCAGAGTT
This sequence comes from Himantopus leucocephalus, assembly GCA_003993805.1. NCBI lineage: Eukaryota > Metazoa > Chordata > Aves > Charadriiformes > Recurvirostridae > Himantopus > Himantopus leucocephalus. The sequence continues at coordinate 1,437,546 of RSEF01000004.1, forward strand.
TCAGGAAAGGCAAAAGATGTTAGTGTTGGAGCAAGTTTTAATAAAGAACCAGCACGCGTTAAACTACTTCTTCAGTCACACGATGTATTTGCCTGATGAAAGAATGGACTCCTCAGTGTCCAATTAGCAGTGAAAATATGCTTATGAAGTAAATTGTGTAAAGTCTTATACCTCTAGAACATTGCATCAGAGTTTTTGTGACCTATACTGTAACATCGTGATACAGATGTGTAATTTTACTGAAGTTTCCAGTGGGAAATTTCCTTGCCACAGCAGCTTATACTATGATCAGCACCACCTAATCCCCTCAATCACACTCTCAGCTGAGCCATGACACATTTTTCCTCTATGATATTCTTTAGCTATGTTACAGGATCTTTAAATAGCAGTGTTGGAAACAAGAACTTAAAATGACCTGCAGGATGTACTGAGGAAGAGCTGTGCCTGCTAAGATGGGACAAAAACCAGTAACGTTAGAAACTTCAGATAAAGGAAAACATTCTGATGCTACCTTGAGATCCTTAGAGTATTCAAATAAGCAGCAACAACTTAACATCAACTATGTATTTAAGCCTGGATGAAATGCTGGACTGCTGAATGCAGCAGCAAAGACTTCAGTGGACCCAAGGAATCTCCATCAGCTTCTGCTGTCTCACCTTAAGTGGTCATCCCTGTCTGGCAATGGAAGTGGCCTTATCCCAGCCTTATCCTTGCTGTACCCTGGGAAAATGGATCTGTCAGCATTGCTGCCTTGGACCAGATTTCATATAGGAACTTAGAAGTCACAACCCCATGTATTACCTCCCCAGCTCCTGAGGAACTTCAAACTCTGCCCCAAATGCAATTGTGGGAGACACAATAAATGGTACAAATGTGTGTTTCATTAGGAATGAGGTTTCTTAAAGTTCTCAGCACTGCAATGATTGCTTTTGATCAAATGGACCATGCACTCTAGTCATTTCATTAAGGTGCATGAACAGGCTGTTCTGAAAATCTGTCTCCAATTTGTAAGAGAAGGAAAATACCTTTGTGATTCTTTGGAGGTGACAGGGATGAATTTGGGCAAAGAGAAGAATAACATTTCAGACTGTAACTGTTCCAGAAATATTACCCAAGATATCTGCTTAGTCCTGTATTTAAAGCAAAATTTGTTTCAAAATGTTCAAACAAAGGCATTTGAAGGCCACCGTGCAGGTTTGCTGCTTTCTGTGCAAGGATGCTGACGGTTGCTGAGCAACCTGGTGCTGGCCTGTTGCTGCTCCTGGGCAGGGACTGGCCGGTGGGTCCTACCGCATGCCTGGAATTGATCAAACTCATCTCCTCCTAACTGCTTTCTTCTTGAGAGGTAATGATGCTCAATCAGTGCCCCCCCCCCCCCCCCCCCC